>JAZKJV010003525.1:0-383739 GCA_037367405.1 Ottelia alismoides
TAATACATTTATTTGGGGGTTATGTGTATATTGTGTAAAATCCACGTAAAAAAACAAAAAAACACACAAAAAAACAAAATAAAACAAAAAAATAAAAAAAACATAGAAAACAAAAACAAAAACAAAACAAAAAAACAAAAAAAAACAACAAAACAAAAAAAAGGAAGAGAGAGAAAAAACAAAAAAATAAAAAAACAAAAACAAAAAAAACAAAAAAAAACACAAAATCTCTTGTATATACTTGTATATATTACTAACACTTTCTCCTTTAAAAAAAACTACAAAACCAAAAATTATAAAAATCTGCATAATTAAAAAAAAATCCATAAAAAGTTCAAAATTAGAAAATTGTTTTACAAAAAAATGGTTCTTTTCACATGTGCATCATTCTTTTTCAAAAAAAACTCTCTGCATTGTTCATATTCTGCATTTGCATGTGCATTTTTCAGGATAGTATTGATATTTAAACTATGTCTGGAATGAAATTGAAGAATGGAGCTTAGTTGGACCTTAATCCACCTAATTCTCAGAGGAACTTCACCGAGAAATAGGATTCTAGAAGCTTCAGGTCTTTGACTTAATTCTTTGAGTTCCACATGACAATGTACAGCATTTGACCCTTAGTGTCTAACCTGATCTCTTCATTCTGGGTACAACTCTGGAATAGCGAATTAATTTGTACTCCCGCACTATGCACTTAGTTGAACTCAGACGGGATGTTGGAAGACTGTGTGAGTTTCTTTTCTTGTAGCGTGGAAATCTAAAGACCGGAGTACGGGTTGAAATAAAGCTTCGGAAAAGGGATGGACGGCTGGGCACAATTTTTTCTAAGACCCCCAAAATATGTACGGAAAAAAAAAGATTCTATATCCGTAGGGGAACAACAAGATCCAAGCAGAACCATCAAAACTCCAAATACAAAGAAGCTACTACCAAATAAATATCTGACCAAAAAGGTCCAAGCTTCAAGAAAACCTGCAGATCTTGGTGGAGACTCGGCTACACTGGCCAGCTTCACAAGGAGAGGTGACTACACTAAACCACCCTCCAGTTCTTTTCTCATTCTTCTAACTTCTCCCCCAATTCGATTGTGAACACAACATGACAGACCTTAGAAGGAAATACCTGACTCCCCGAGGACGAGTTATTGGAGAGGAGATTTGCATGGTAGTCCGGCATTCTGGATGGGAAGAGCTAAAATTTTTCACACACATGAGTCGATTGTTCAATGTTCATAGGGTATGCTTTGGGAAGAGGATCGATCTAAGATGACTTCTGGGCCAAAACTGTGACAATGATGTGTAGAACTTGAAGGCTGTTGGTTTTAAAATCCTAAGTCTCACTGAAGTTCCGACACACAAATAATCCAAAGGTCCGACAGAGCTCCAAACTACAATTTTATGAAGATAAGTTTAATGCTCAATATTGTCCTACTTTCTTTATTTTCCCTTTCTTTTTCTTCTTCACTTATTCTTTCAAATAAGTGTTTGCTAAGGTACTAGCAAAGGTAAAGCATAGGGGGATGATGAATCTGTGATTCGTCATCTTTATTCATTTATTTTAGCTTAAAATCCCTTATAAAACACCTGCATAACGCTAACTCCATATTCTTACTAACTTGCATTTGTGTGTAAATATTGTACATTTCTTACTAATTTTAACCTAAAATAAATAAAGAAAGAAAGAAAGGAAAAATAAAGAAAAGAAAATAAAAAAGGAAGACTGTATACAGGATGACCCGAACCCCGAGAGAAGGTCAAGACTTGACCTGATCGACCAGGAATAAAGTAGGGGGAGATAGGGTCCTCAACCAGAAAATCCAAAAAAATGTATTTCTCACTTATTTTGTGTATATCTGTATAAAACTAACACTAATTTATTTGTACCTTAATTGACCTCAAATCAAATAACATTCAAAATCAAAGTTGTAAATAAAAATGGGTCCTAATTAATAAAATTGATTGCACAATTAAATCATGTACAGAATAAAAGTAGCCACACTTGGAAAAAGCCACTAAGCACTAATTGAAAGATCAATTCCGGTTCCATATGATCTCAAATTGAACAAATATCACTTCCATTGAATTCTAAATTAAATTATCTTCAAAATGACTGTGATTTTATAATTTTTGGAGTTACGGTTGAAAAGTCGGTTTTCTGGGGTGGTTTGTGCAATTTTCCCTTGTATTTTGTGTATATTGTATTTGTATATATATTTGTAAATATTTTTATTAATTACTTAAAACAAAAATAAAAATAAAAAAATTAATAAAATTCTTAAAACAAAAAAAGAGGCTAATTTCCCCATTTATCCTTGTATATAATGTCATATATGTATATAGTACATGTATATAGTTGCTATTTTTAACTAACCATCATAAAAAATAAAAAAATAACATTTTTTTAATTCAAATAAATAAAGTGACGAAAATTCAAAAAAATTAGATAATTTTGTACATAATTTTATCTTTCTATTTTATCTCTCATGTTATCTCTTCCACCAAAAAAATCTCTCTTATCTTCTTATCCAAAAATTCAAAAATTCAAATGTCTCTCTTTTTTATTTATATGGCTCCATCTCCCTCATTCCAACCTGATCAATCTTTAGAGAGAGGAGCCTGATCTCCGAGAGAAAATTTCGTCGAGAATAGTGCCTAGCCTCCGAGCCGCCCGGTGACAGCGAGACGGCCTTGTCGAGGCGATCACGGTCCATTTTCCACTCCTAAGGTGAGATCCAAATTTTTTTTCTCGCATTTTATCTAGGTTAATCGTAGTTTACTTCGTTGCATTTTTATCGTAATTTTTTCTTAGATCTTAAAAAATCTTCATCTCGATTTCATCCGCCACCGACTCGATTTTTCATCTCACTTTCTCGATCTCTCCGCCTTCGATTTCTATCTCCCACGATCTATCAACTCCAATCGCGTACGGTGGCCGAAGATCGGATTCGAATCCATCATCTTCGTCGAATCTCCATTCATTTTTCCGACTTTGTAGATAAATAAATTTTTCCCTTTATTTCTAGTGTTTATTTTGCAAAATAATAACAAAATAATAAAAAAACCATTAGTTTCTAACATTTGTTTTGCAGGATAACAATAAAAAAATAAAAAAAAAAGAATTTTCTTTTCCCTTTTCTTTTCTTATTTTCGGATTTATAAAAAAAAGAGTTTTCCTTCTTTTCTTTACTGTTTACATAAGAAAACACAAAAAAAATAAAACAAAAAAAACGCCAACAGGCAGCGGGGTCGCCACCCCCGCCCCCCGCTAGGGCCCTCCGCCTCTGAAGCCTCCACCGGACGTGCGCCCCTCCGCCCGCGGGCAGCTAGACGCTCCTCCTCCGCCTTCGGCCAGCCCGCGCCCCCAGCCGCTCAGCCCGACCGCCGCGAGCGCCGCCTGCAGCACCTACGCGCTTCCCCGACCTCGGCGACGCCGCCTTCACGTTCTCCCACGCCGCGACCTCCTCCAACCGCCGCTCCTCCCAAGCGCGCGCCCTCCCTCTCGCCCAGGAGCCTCCAGCAGCCACGAGTGGCGGCCCCGTCGCCCACTGAGCCGCGCCTTTGAGCGGCACCGCCCGCCGCCCTCCACTATTGAAGAAGAAGGGGTCGACGCGTGATCCCTTGAGCCCCCTTTGCTTTGGAAAGCAAGCAACGAAAAAATCCTCTAGGGTTTGGATTCAATTAAAAAAAGGACAAATTACATCAAAACCCCCGGAGGTATTCAGATTTGCAGAAACATCCCTGCTAGAGCTCCAGAGTACATGACATTCACAGGATATATTGGTAAAATTGCGCTTTCATTTCTCTGTTTATTTTGATTATTTATTTGGGACAAAAACATTGACTCTTTAGATTTCAGTCCACAACTTTTGCTTATTTACAGTTTAGTCCCTGAACTGCAGAACATTGAATTTGCATGATCTTTTATTGAAATAAATGGTATTCACCCAAAAATTTTGAAAAAAATTGTGCTATGCTCTTCATGTGATTGTTTCATTAGCATAAATTTTTCATTGCAATTTGACTTCATTTGACATTATTAAAAAATAAAAAACAGTGTTATTTTGTCTTCCTGAAATTCAAAAATTCATAAAAAAATCGAAAATACCTCGAAAAATTACAAAACATTATAGTAGTTGTATTTCATTGTCTTTTAATTTCTGACCAAATTTCACGCATTGATCATTTATAAAACTCAAAAAAATTGAAAAATATCAAAAATCTTCTAAAAATCATAAAAAAAATTTTACAAAAATCCAAAAATTGTGATTTCAGTTCCTGTTTGTAGATAATGGTTTCTAGTTTGCTTAAAAATAATCGTCAGGAGTTTTGGGCATTTAAAAGATTTTTAAATTGCAGATTACTCCAGGCTGTGCACATTTTCTTGTTTCCTCATTGTTTGATTTTTAGAAAAATATAAAAACATAAATTCCACAAAAATTCTTAAAAACATTTCAAAACTTTTAAAACCCAAAAATATTTTCTTTGAATTTTTTTGAGCATTTTTGGCATAATTGAAAATTACAAAAAGAGTTGGTGTGTGCATATTCTTGATCTTGTTTATATTGCATCGTGTTATTTTTGAAAATAAAAAAAATGAAAAATCAAAATCACTAAAAATTTAAAAATCAGAAAATAAAAAAAATAGAAATAAAAAAAATAAAAAGAATGAAAATATTAAAAAAATCACAAAAACCAAGGATAGTTGTCCTTTGAGATTCCTGTTTTCTCTTGACTGATTTTTGATTAATTGAATAACCCTCGGGAATTGTAGCCTCCCTGAGTTCGACCCTGTCCGCTATACAGGTTAATAAATAGCAAAAAAATTAAAAAAAATAATCTTTTGTTGACGTGAGATTCTGGGGATAAACAACGACCTATTTTCACCAATTAATTTCCGTCCTCGAATTTCGCGCTCAACAATAGGTCAGGCAAAGTCTTCCACGGACAACGATGAGGGCATGCTCGGTGTAATCCTTTGCTATCTCTTGGTTCAGTAGCAGCTCCGAGCTATAGAAGTTCGGTCTCTCCTTCATCGGAGACGTAGAGAGAGGACCCCCATGAGACTAAGCTTTGTCCCAAATGAGCCTCTCCCCCCTTCTCCACCTTCAGCTTCGCTTCTATCACCGTCTGCCTCTAGGTAGCTCTGTCATCGATGCCCCCTTTCGATTTCTCTACTTTATCACACACACCCACGAACACTTCTGACCCTCCTGAGGGTCCAATCACCTTCGCTGGCCCATCAGAAACCACCTTTCCCTTCTCCACAATCTCCCCTGCGTCGCTCACCTCCAGATCTTGCACATACATGGATCTCTAGGTGTTTTTTTCTCTTCTCTCTCATAGAACCTCCATTGCTTTCGCTTCGACTTTCCCCATGCATGTAACCCATGTAGGTGCCTCATTCCCTCACTCAACATACGGAGTGAGAGAGCGTTGTTCATCTCCTTCGCCTCTGACGAACCTTCATCACTATGTTGCCTCGAGCTTCGTAGCAGCATCCAGACACCGCCACCGACTACACGAGGGCCCTCTTGAGCTTCCAGGTCCCGTCACCTGCCAGTAGCACTGTGATAATGCTCAAGGGAGCTTGACAAAATCCAACCTCTTACACCCCCGCCTATAGAGGAGGAGCAACCAACATGCATCACTGGATTTTGATCCAACAGTACTTGTGCGTTGGGAAATATAGTCGCTCGATCGACGCTCGCAGAGGATCTCTACTATTTGCCTTCACACCGCTCCTCAAGCGTAGGATTACATCAGATCTGATAGGTGGGACTTCAGCTCGAGCCTCCACCAACACCTCTAAGCTCAGGACGCACGAAGGAATATACAGTAACCACGTGGAAGGGTGGGCGGGCCACTGTCCCCGAGCCTGAGCCACCTCGTCTGAACATCACTGCCCACGTGCAACACGCATGGCGTAATGGGATAATTACATTCAGCAGAGTCATGTACCCTATGCATGTGCGCATGGGCAAATTGTATCTACACCCTCGCATGTTTCCGTAATTATAGATAAGTCCCTCCTGGGACTAGATTGATAAGAATAATTTATTTTTATTGCCTTTTAGTCCATGGAATTTCAATTTATCACATCTTTCTCATTTGAACTCAATTTTTAACAAATAATATGTCATTTTGGAGCTATTTCTATGCTCTTTCATCTTATATATCTTGTGGACAGATGAAAGCGTGAATTGAATTGAATATTATTTGAAGATGTATTTTGATCAATGTAGGTTGATTTTTGACATATTGGTGATTATTTATATTGAGAAAATTATTTACTTACTTTGTATGGATTTGATTGAGGATATTTAATTTGATTAATTCTGTTTTGATAATTGATCATATTAATTGAGGAATTAATATTTACATGGGCATAATCGAGGAGGAAATAATTTATTTGTTCGTGCATTAAATTACAAGGAATTTTGAGATCATTTGATCTCTTCATTTACATGATTTTACATTATGATTATGCATTGATTAATCTTTTAGCCTACATTCTGAAATTAAATTGATAAATATTTCTGTATTTAATCTCTTTTAATATGTGATTAACTATGAGGATTAATTGATATTTTTATTCGGCGCTTAAAAATTTACATAATCAAAGATATTGGGCTTCACTACTCCACTGTATTTTTATCATTGTGTTTCTTTTATTTTATTTTCATTTTATTTTCTGACATAGAGATTAACCTATCAATTAATTAATTATTTAAATTAAGTTAGAACCATGCAACTAGAATAGTATGTTCTATGTGTTTGCCCCTGGTATACTTACCAAAGGAAAAAATGTTCCTCAATATTAAAGAATTATGTTTTTTAACGAAACATTTTCCGCCTCCTATACTACAATCATTGACTATTAAATATGTGGTATTCCACGAGCATCAATGACTTGGTCGACAAGGAATAAGTATGAAGAGATAGGGAAGAGAAACTGTACAGAAAACAACAAGAAAACCCTAATTTTTCTTCATCAATAATTGTATTTTGAGTCCTATTTTATTATTTATTATTTCTACCTCAAATCAAAAAATCGTCAATATGAATATTGTACATAAAAATACATAGAAAAATACAAAATTGAATTTATTGAGATATTATTTATCTTTTGTAATATTTTTAGATTATATATTTCCTTTTTCTCTTCTTGTAATTTCCCAATATGTTCTTCTCCTATATAAGAGAACACTGGGGTCTCTTATTAATTCAAGTCATTCATTTCCTTCCACATGGTATTGGAGCGACTGTCGTGGATCGGAGTTCCCATATCCCACCACGCCCTAACCCTGCCTATGCCCCACCCCATGGGTCATCGTCGCCCCTACATAGTGTTATTGTACCACCTCCCAGGCCGCAACACTCCCCCTCTGCTCCTATGTAGTTTGGAGGTTGCATCGCCGCCTCGCGTGGCCTCCCAAGAGCTGTCAGTCTATAGCCCAGGCTACCGCGAGGCCTTCCTGGCTGTTTTCTGGGCCTCCTAATCCACAACCCATGCCGAACAGGCATCCCTGGACACGTTGACGACCCTCTGCAGTCATCAACGGATCTTTCCTGCACATTCTTGTGTCTCCGTTCCCCTCTAAGGTTTGAATTGTTGTCTGAATCAGTTTGATTTTGACTGAAAACATGATTTCAAACCTATATATCATGTTTCTCGACCCTAACGAGCAATAAAGATTGATGAAGATGGTGGTATGAGTCTGCACGTACCACCGATCCTTCATATGATCGTGTAGACTTGGCCATATCGATCTACTCCCCAGTTGAGTTCTGTTGCTCGACCATTTTATCATCATGTCTGAAGAACAAGAATGATATTTTTCCATCTGGTGCCTTCAAGGGTCCGACTCCCATCACTAAGATGGATGGGACCAACTATGAGTTTTGGTCCATACAGTTCCTCACCCTCATATAGTGCAACAATGAAAGAGCACATCCTGACAGATCCAGAACTAACGGACAAGATTGGGGCCAATGTTTCATGGAAGTGAGATGACATGTATGCGTGAGTTTGGCTTTGTGGGACCCTCACCATGGAGATGGTCAACGATATTCTAAATTAGCCCACTACCAAGGAGATGTGGGACACTTTGGCATCTACCTATGCACAACTAAAGATTGAGGCAAAGATTCTTCAGCTGCAGTTTGATATCTACAATGCCAAGTAGAATGGTCATCCTCTGCACATGTACTACTCTTCCCTCCATGGCATGTTCGAGAAGCTTCATAGCTACATGCCTATTACAATATCTATTGAGCAATAGAAGGTATACATGAACTCCACGACGGTTGGTCTTCATGGTCGAACTTGATACAGAATATGAGGCTGCACATACATAGCTTGTCTCCGAAGCTACCATACCTCACATAGAGGAAGCCTATAGTCATCTTAGATGTATTATCATGCCTTCTCCGGCCATTACTCCACCCTCTTCATCAATGGTTGCTTCTTGTGGTAGAGGAGGGACAAGTCAGTCCAGAGGGTGCACTTCTCATGGCAGAGGCAGTGGACGTCAACACGGACCTTGCACTTATTGTCCTAGACCAGGACATGCTGAGGATACTTGCTACCAGAAGCATGGATATCCTGCTTGTGGTCGTGTGGCAGAACAAATCGAGCCTTCAGAGACTCCGTCTTCCTAGGCCGATCCTCGCTTGGATGATATTGTATCTCGTATTTGAGAGTTGATGACTCCTATTGTTGGCACCACCACTACATATACTGCAACCACAGTCAAAGCCTCTTCGAGCTCCTCAGGTATCACTTATGCTTTTACTGGTAGTCATGGTGCAGATGTGACCGAGTGGGTTATGGACTTTGGTGCTTCCCACCAACTATGTGGTGATAAATCGCAGCTAAGGTCATATAGGATCATACTTCCTGGTAGATGGATTGCATAGCTAATGGAGACCATTATCCCATTACAGGACATGGGGAGGTACATTTGACGTCATCCATGCACCTTCAGAAATGTTTTATATGCTCCTGACTTTCAGATGAATTTACTTTCAATTAGTTAGCTTACTAAAGATCTACATTGCCGTGCCATCTTTGACACTTCATATCTTGTGTTTCAGGACATACTCACGGGCAGGGTGATTGGATGTAGCTGTGAGTAGCGGGGACTCGACAAACTGGTCCAATCTCCTCATCCAGGTGTTTCTACTATACCACTGGACCACTCTCTCCCTATCTGTGGCACCTTCACTTTGGTCACCTTCCTCTACAGAACCTATGTCATGTTCTCCCCCAAATTTCCATGAGATCATCCTTATAATATGAGGCATGTCAACTTGGGAAGCATCAACATTCCTCCTTTCCATCCCGTCAGAGTCGGAGTAGTTCTCAGTTGTTTGAGCTTCTTCATTTAGATATTTAGGATCCGAGTTGTGTTCCTGATCACTAGGGACGCCGTTTTTATCTTGTCACCGTCGATGATTTTTCTAGACTTTCCTAGATTTTTTATTGAAGAATAAGTCTGAGGGTGGATCTGTGATCAAATATTCGATTAATGAGATAAAGAATATTTTTCTACGAATGTCAAATATCTTTGTTATGATAATGCCTTAGAGTTATGCACATTACAACTTTCTAACTTTTTCAGATCTCTTGGCATTGTTCACCAGACCTCATGTGCTTATACATCCCAGCAGAACAGTGTCACCGAACGCAACACTGTCACTTTCTTGATGTGACCAGGATCTTGTTAATTCATAATCGTGCTCCTCATGCTTACTGGGACGATGTTGTCCTTAATGCATGTTATCTTGTGAACCACATGCCCTCGTTTGTGTTGGGAGAAAAGATTCCTTTCTCGATTACATTGCCCGAGAAGGATCTTTTCTCCCTTACACCTTATGTGTTTGGTTCTATTGCATTTGTTTATGATGTCTCTCCAGGTCATGACAAGCTCTCTCCCAGATTTGTCAGGTGGTGTGTTTCTTGGATACTCTCATACGTATAGGGGTAACATTGCTTTGATTTGCTCAGGTGAAAATACTTTGAAAATGCTGATATTACTTTCTTTGAGTCTATCATGAATTTTTTGCCTACAGGTGACAGACTGGCCCCATCATACTTCGATGCCATGATCTACATGCCTCCACCTCCTACTATCATATCACCTCCATCTACTTTTGCTTTACCACCACCTCCTCGGCCACCACCACCACCACCTACCTCTACACCTACTCCAGTGGCTCCATCTCTTACTCTGGCTCAGTTTTTGCCATGTGTTTTTCCTCACAAGCCTCACTCAGATCCCCATGCTTAGAGGTCTTGTTCATAATTCAACATGTCTCAGGTATGTATTAAGCACATTGTTTCTGCTGATGGCACTACTGAGTTGTCTGTGCGACATGATTCCATACAGCATGAGCAGTTGCCCTCTCTAAATGGGAACTTATAGGCTAGCGATATAACAGGTGATCTTGAATTGTCGATTGCTCTGCGAAAGTAAAAATGTACGTGTGCTACTTATCCTCATGCAACCCAGGTTTCCTTGAACAGTCTGTCTAAGAATTTCAGGAGGCTTACCTTGGCTCTATCAGTCGTTGATATCACAGACATATCAAGATGCTCTTAAGGACAACTAGTGGATATTAGATATGGAGGAGGAGATGGTCGCTCTACAATCACGGGCCATGTGGAGTCTTGTTTCTGCTCTAGTTGGTGCATCTGTCGTGGGATGCAAATGGATGTTCACTGTGAAACACCATGCAGATGGAAGTGTAGATTGCTATAAGGAGAGACTTGTGGCACATGGGTTCACTCAGACATATGGGTTGGACTATTAGTATACTTTTTCTCCAGTTTCTAGACATTCTACTGCATATTCTTCTTATTGTTGTGACATGAGATTGGCCCCTTTATCAGCTTGATGTGAAGAATGCCTTCCTCTGTGGTGATCTACAGAAGGAGGTCTACATACAGCAACCACCGGGGTTCGCTACTGATGGGGATTGTCAAAAGGTTTGCATGCTACACAAGGCTATATATGGCCTCACGCCGAGTCCAAGAACATGGTTCCAGAAGCTCTCGAACTTGATAGAGCAATAGGGGTTTGCACGATCGATTGTTGATAACTTTTTGTTTGTGCACAGAACCTAGAGAGGTACCGTTGTCATTCTTGTCTATGTTAATGACATTATCATCACAAGAGATGACAAATAGGGCATTCAGGTTGCCAAGGACTTCCTAGGTCAGCAATTTGTGACCAAGGACCTTGGTAACTAACGTTACTTCCTTGGACTAGAGTTTCCCAGGAACCAGAGAGGTCTTATGATGACCCAGAGGAAGTACGTTATAAATCTTTTATCAGAGACATGCATGGAAGATTGTAGACATGCCACTACTCGTATTGACCTGAGTAGGAAACTCTATGATGGTGACACTGAGGAGGTTGACAAGAGGAGGTACAAGGAGATCGTTGGCAAGCTATTATATGCTACTATTACCAAAACTGACAGATCCTTTGCCATAAGCAAAGTGAGTCAGTTTATGGAGTAGCCCAAAGAGACACATATGGATGCAGTCCATATGATTCTGAGGTATCTGAAGACATCACCAGGTACATGACTTCTTTTCAGCAGAGGTACAACTCTTTCAGTTATATCATGTGCAAATGCAGAATACGTCGGGTGTCCAAAGTATAGGAAGTATACTTCAAGATTCATTGTGTTCATAGGGGATTCCTCGGTTTCATGGAAGAGCAAAAGGAAGACCGTGGTTGACATATCGAGTGTTGAGTCAGAATACAGGGCCATGGTGCAAGCTAGAACAGAAATGATCTGTGTCAGATCTGTTCTTACTGACATGACTATATAGGAGTCCCTTCCCATGCACTTCCAATGTGACAATCAAGCATCTCTGTTCATTGCTAACAACACATGTTTTCATGAGAAGACCAAACACATAAAGGTGGATTGTTGTAAAGCCATGAACTTGTCGGATCTATATCAAAAGATCCGACTCGTCAAGAGAAAACCAACGGAATTTGTTTCGTGTGAATCAGACTTCATTTCGATTTGTTATGATTTTCGGAAGAAAGAGAAGGAGAGTTAAGACATCATTAACCCATAATGATTGTCATTAAGACTAATTAGGCATGATTAAAGAAACTAATGACGGATTGAAAATCGCTAATGATCATTAGCAAACACCAGTCAATAGTTAGCAAAAGATAAACGTAAGCTGCAAAAGTTAAATCGCGATTAGTGAAAGTTAATCACGATTAGCGTTTTAAGCGTCATTAGCGAATCTAGAATCCTCTGGAATGTTCTAACTTAAGCCCTAAGTTTCGGATAAGTTTTGGACAAAACCATGGGCCAAAACCGTAGGCCGCTAACTGCGGTTAAGGGCTAAACCATAGTTTACTAACCTCGGTTAGCAGTTTTCTAGAGCCTATAAATACTCCCCCTACCCATTCATTCTCTACGATTTCCACTACCACCACCACCCAAGGGCTAGGGTTGAGAGGTCGGGAGGAGGAGTGGGAGGAGGGAAAAGAGCGCTAGCGAAGCGCTACCGAGAGAACGAGGAGGAGGAAGGAATGATCCTCTCTTAGTTTGCCTCGTAAGCTAGATTTAATTCATCCTCTTTTCTTCCAAGTTCTGTTGTTGATTCATCATTCTTTCTGATTCGCCTATTGTGGTTCGGAAAGAAAACCGTGTAACAACCTACTTAGGTGTGGACGGCTATGCACGTCAGTGAACCCTGTGATTCGTCACACCTTCACTCACCTAAGACGCGTGGTGTCTACCGATTCTCCAGTGCTTATTGATCTTTGTTTTTCGCTTTTATAGTTATTTTGATGGAGAAATCCGTTTAATACCCTACTTAGATGCGAGCGGCTATGCATGTCAGTGAACCCTGTGATTCGTCACACATTCACTCACCTAAGACGTGTGGTGTCTACCGATACTCCATCGCGTGCAGTTTGAACATATTCTTTCAGTTTCGCTGTTGTTTTCCTCGCGATTGATTTTATAGAGGAAACTCTTTTCATTTTTTTAAATGTCCCGATATAAGGGGAAACTCTACCGAAATTTTCTGAGAATATGTCCTGATATAAGGGGAAACTCAGCTAGAATTCTCTTAGAAATATCACCCCATATAAGGGGAAGCTCTGCTGAAATTTTATGAGAAAATATGTTCTTTGTGTTCTTCGTGTTCTTCACGTTCTTCGCGTTCTTCGTATTCTTCATTCGTTCTTCGCGTTCTTGACACGTTCTTAGTGTTTGTGATACGAAAATGAAATTCGATCTTTTTAGGAGCCTTAAAACATCCTTTCTGAAAACGAAACACGATAAAGCATTGCATACGCAAGAGAGAGCTCGATTAGGTAACGAAATACTTTTGTGGTTGGGTTTTCATATGAGATTATTGAAATTTCTAATTTTATGTTCTTCGCTATAAAGAACCCTAATTTGGCTATCTTTAAAAAGTATGAAAAGTTGCTTTGTGATTGCCACTAAAATAAGATTTAAGCATCGAATTGATGCAGTGGCTTGGAAAGATAGGGTTTGGGAGTTAAAAGACCATAAATTAAGTATATAAATATATGAATTAATATATGTGTAAGTCTATGCTCAGTATTTATGATTACGCTAATCTATGACTTGACAGAGGAATTACATCATGGGAATTGATGTCTTTTAAGTTGGATCCTGAAAATGGTTGTGAGTCACGTTAAGGATGACTGCGAGTAGAACTACAGGTCGGGCATGCAACCTGTAGTTTGTCGGAAGGAACCCGTATTGGCGTTTCCCAACCTAGGTGGTACACGGTTGCCCTGTTATGATAAGTGCGTACGAAATGAATGATTTGCAACGCGTGATACTTGGAGCCAATATATTCATGTTAAACGAAGGAAGATGTGGTCGTGCCATGTGGAGGCATGGGTGGTTTAATAGCGACTGGGTCACGACAACATGTATTTAAGATGCTAGGTTATAATGTTAGCCTGGGGTTTTAAGCAGCCCAGTCCTAGAGGATGGTGTGCTCATTTGTTTTCCAGGCATAGGGTTTGAGACACTGATTAATAAAAGAAAAGGAAATTGTCAGGGTAGTATTGGAGGATTGGTTGAGGCGACGTACGACGGTATAAGCTTACCAAGATCAACACAATCTCCAATCCCGAAGTATCCACAACTTCAGAGTCCAAGAATGGTGGGGTTCCCCTGGACTAATCCCTGACGTGGAATAGAAAGGAATAGGACTTAAATTAACGAGAAGGAATGAAACCTTTTGTGATAACAAGTGTTGAAAAAATTACACAATTTGTTTGCTTTTCTCTTCTTCGTTACTTATCATTCGCTAATTATTTCCTATGATTTATGGAAAACCCTACAGGTATCGGTGAGCAATCGCAGGGACTTTAGTAATCCAGCCAGTCAACATAGTCATCCAACCAACCACGGTAGCTCTTCTCTGCAAGGTAGTTAGTAATCTTTTGTGTATTTTCCTTTCAAGCTGATATACATGCAAATGGTTATAGGGAAACAGTGTATTATGTGAACCTTATTTTATGAATAGAAAAGTGTTAAAATACTTTCTTCTGAGTATTTTTAATTGCAATCCGTTTCTGGGTAGTTGTGATTGCTGAATAAATTATTACTGAATAACCAGATCCGGATATGGGAGGATTTGACAGCCCAGAATTAGGGTCGTGAAAACTATCACTACACTCGTAACATGATACAGAATGATCTTATTACTGCCACGCATGTCAACTCTGGAGATCAGATCATATATGTTCTTACTAAGGCTCTAGCTAGAGGAACTTATCAGAAATGTTGTTCCAAGCTGAGCCTGATCGATATCTGCGCTGCATGTTGAGGGACAGTGTTGAGATATTAGTTATCTTTTGTGATTTTTTTAGCTGCTATTTTCTTTTTCTTCTTCTTATAATTCTCTCAACAATTTCTTATCCTATATAAGAGAACCCTAGGGCCTCTCATTAATTCAAGTCATTCATTTCCTTCCACAGATTTCATTAGATAAATAAAAGCACAATGTACCCGGATACATAGAATAAAAAGCTGCAAAGAGAACTTTACATGCATCTATCTTCTCCATACATACCCAAAAATGACCAAAATCGCCTTTATTATATAAAATTAAATTATCTATTTAATGAAGGTGATTTCATTTAATTTGGAATTAAGATACAAAAGTTGACTTTTGGGCTCTTATTGTGAAGTATACATGTATATAATAATCAATATATTTATTATTTATATTTTTAGATTCTTTATACTTTTTATATATTTGTAAATACTTTATGAAACACATTTCAATATAAAAAATAGAATAAAACCATAAAATTTCATTAAATTCAAAACTGTATTAAAATACATAGGTAAACTATTCCTATATGGGAAAAAGGAGCCTACATCAGGTGATGTAGGTAACTTTCCTACATCGAGTTATTTTTCTCGTTAATTTTTTATTATTTTGAAATGAAATCTTCGGAGATTTACATCACCATATACCACCATTGTGTCATTCTAAATTCAACTGAATTCGAGACTTCTATCGCCTCCATCAAGACGGTCAAATTTTAACGGTCTCAGAATTGCTGAAATTGACCCCTCTCAGATGGGTATGTTAGAAATAGTATTCTCTCATGAAATTTAAAACACATAATCCACTTTATATATTAAGTAAATCTCACTAAGGTTTCATTTGAAAAAAAATAAAAAATAACGAAAAAAATAACCCGATGTAGGTAAGTTACCTACATCACCCGATGTAGGATCCCTGCCCCCTTCCTATAAAATACATGTACATGATTATTTACATAAATAAATAAATTTCAGAAAAATAAATGAAAAATATTTAAATATGTAATTAAATAAGTTATAAATATACATATAATGTATACAAAATAATAAAGTATACAATATAAAATAAAAATAAATATGCTAAATGCATGTATATATACCTATGTAGATACACGCAAATATTAACACATAATAATTCGACTTGTAAAAATAAATAAAAATAGAATAGAATACTACATACAATTACAAACATTTTTTATGTTTTTACCAAAAATTACTACTTTAAATCAAATTAATAATAAATTTCTGTTTCCCTATTTTTGGTTGATCCACGTGGACAAACCATAGCGTAAGGAAAGTTGACTCTAGGTCAACTATCCTTCCTCTATGGTCTCCCTTGCCAGACCAACCTATCACCCCCTATTTCTCCAACTTTTAACGCTCAATCCATGCTTTTGATCGCCTCGAGCCCTTCACAACATCTATTTCCCATGCACTCCTCACCCTCACCCATGCCTCTGATCGTCCAAAGTTTTAGCAAATTGATCACACTCCCGTGATCTTCACCTACTCTCACCTTGTTTATAAAAACTTCATCCTCTGCCATTTTTTCTCTTTTGATCCTCCTTTCTTGCTTGTAACCCCAAAAGGACCAAGTAGATCGAGTTGCTCGATGATAGAGAGTGGCCCTCTACCCTTGTCAGCGTGGATAGAGGCAGAGATCAGTGCAGTCCAGTTTGTCGAAGTATCTTCGGCGAGCTTCTGTGCTCCCTTTTCTCCAAGAAGGGATGAGCTCTTTTCTCTCGCTTTTCTTTTTATAATTTCATGTAGCATCTTAGTGTAATCATTTATTACTGTAATTAGTCTCAATCTTAGCATAAATTTAAGAATTAAAATCATTTGAGCACTAGGCTCCATCCCCAAATTCATCGTGACCCTTCCTATTCTACCCTAAATTTCACTTCATCTTTGAACCCCCGCACCTTCTTCATCTTTTCCCAACGTTTTCTACTCAGATCCTATAAGGATTTGAGCCCCCGAGGTCCACCTCCTCTGCCTTCATCAGACCTTGTTCACTCCATTCATCCGTAGTGCCCACAGCTTCAAGAGGGGGTCGATTGAGACCCTCTCGTCATCCCTAATCTTTTTGTGTAGGTTCCAATGCCTAGAAACACATGTAGCATGCTTTTGACTCCTACTTCAGAGCTCTAGGGTCCCTTTGATGGACCTCAGACCCCTTTGAAGCATTATGCAAACACGTGCGAGTTCCTGGAAGCGATTGCCACTATCGACGGGGAATTGGTGGTTGAACATGGGAGAACTTCACGATCGAAGCTTGCCATCTCTGTGTTCTTGGAGTGTTCTTCGTGACACCTCAGGTGCCATAGGATCTCGGTGATGCCCTAGCTTATATCAGAACCATCTGATCAAGCAACAAACTGGTGTCACATCTCAGCCGTATAAGCATCCATGTGGAGCTAGCTCCACCAACCGATTGTGCGCTTTGAGGGGTTAATATACAAGTAACCCTCTCGTTTTAGTATTTTCAATTAAGTCATGTAAATATTAAAGTAGCTTTATATTTTGTGTGAAAATTGTACATACCACCTAGAACTTGTTGGATATTACATTTAGGTCCCATGCCAGCTTACCTCACGTGGCGGCCCGCGTGAGGTGGGTAAATTGCAAGGATACCCTCTTAGGTTCCTTTATTTATATTTAGTACTTAAATTTGTAATTAAGCGTATAACTTTGGGGTATTTTGCATAGGACACCTTGCATTTTATTTTTATTGCAAAAATATCGTGGCCAGGCCTGTAATTATTTGTTTATTTGTTTTTTTTTATAAAATGGCTTTAGTACCTTATAAATTCGGGAAAAATTCTAGTAAATGCCCGATATGTTGATTGTTCAAGTCATGATTTTTATTTAGTATTTACTTGCATTTTTCATTTATTTAAAATCATTTAGGAGCTATTTATTTTCTGTTTAGATATAAAAATACAAAATATAAAACCTTATCTAAAGAATCTAATATATATATATATATTATTACTATATATTACAAGTCTAGATCAAAATTATAAAAAAATATGAAAAGAAAACATTAAAAATTTAAAAACCCTCTTAACCCTGGAAAAATTAACAAAAATCCTATAAAATCTAAAAAAGTTAGTTTATGCCATATATTTATATTTATATCATATATTATATATTAAAAATAGTTTTAGGTATGTTTGAAGTATTTATCTATTTTTAAAATCCAAAACAATTTGCCTTATTTATTATACCTACTATTTTGTATATTTAATCAATTAAGAATACTTGAAAGTTACCAAAATTATAAAAAATAACAAAAAACAAAGAAAAATTAGAAAAATACAAACATTTTATTTTTGTAATTTTTGAGTAGATATAGTTATATTTATAAATATATAAACCTAAATAATATATATACAATATTACTTATATAGTCATTATTAATAATATTATTTAAAAAGGGGTTGGGGAGTATGCACCTAAGTGCATGTAATTTTACATGCTTCGGGGTCTATATCTTCCATGTTTATTTTATTTTTTTTGAAAATATCACCATGCATATTCATCTCTATATCCCTCCTATATGCCATTCGAACTTCATCAAAATCAGATACTCCTATGCCTTCCATCTTAAACATGTAATTTTAACGATTTTAGAATTTTTTATAATCGACCTGTTCTAGATGAAGGGCATAGGGGTCTCTATTTCTGATGAAATTCGAATGGCATAATAGAGGGATATATATATATATATATATATGAATGTACATGGTGATATTTTTCAAAAAAGTAAAAAATCGTGAAAGATATAGGCCCCCGTGCATGTAAAATTACATGCACCTGGGTGCATGCTCCCCAAACCCATTTCAAAGTTCCTAAATATATTTTAAAACCTTAAAAAAATAACAAGGACCATTCTTGTATATATTTACTATATATTTATTATATATATCCCATGTAGTGCTCATTATATACATTATAATATCATTATTCTCATATATAGATATAAAAATATATGTTATATCTTTAAAAATAAAAGGAAATTAAAAATTAGAAAAATATAAAAGAAAATAAAAATTTTTAAAAATAAAAAATATATAAATATTTAAATATATTAAAAATCCATAAAAATTAAATTTAATTAAAACCCCACAAAAATCCAAAACTAGAAAAGGGATAAAAATAACGATTGTTTATTTTTAGACAATAATTCAGCTATCCATGATTTGCTCTCTGTGGTTCGACACTTGAGACTTATACACTATACACTTATTTTGTAGAGTTAAAAATAAAAATAAATTTTTACCCATACATTTGCATTGAATTATCATATATTGTGGGTTAATTGTTGGCTTAGTTGGTTGTTTGAGTACCGAGAGCCGTGAAAGCGATCGATACATCGATTGCCGGATCCGACTTGTCAGACACCGTAGACCCTCCAAGATCGGACGCTAGGTACCTCATACTTTTGAATGATCATAGCCCCTCCCTACTTATAACCCATTTCACACTTTGTGAGCATTAGATGTTGGACTATATTTGGAGTGTTACAACCTCCCATACTTATATTCACAATGTCATAGTTGTGATATGACGCATACATAGTCCCCTCTAATAATGGAAATGGCTACTTGAGAGATGGAACCACCCATAGTAAAGGGATAGAAGAAAAAAACTACTGGCATGCAATGACCATTATTAATAGGGGTAAGTGATGTATCATATCACAATGAGGATGTTGGGAATATAAGTAAAAGATTGATTAAATTAATGAAGTAAGCTTTTTAATATCCACTTAATGCATGTATATTTTTGGATTCATAAACATAAAAAGTTGAAACCTGCATGCTATATTTGCATAGTTACATAATGCAAGCATTTAACATTTGTTTAGAAAGTTCACCTTCATCAAGCTTTTCTATTAAAGATCAACTTTAGAAAAATATTTTAACAATATTTTGAAATTATGGTGTTCATTAAGAAAACATCAAGTCGTGAAGCAACCGTTAAAAATCCAAATTCAACATAAATTATAGAAAATATCAACATACAACATTTTACTTTGTCCCACATTTCCATTTTAAAATGATATTTCTAGATCGAGGACTCATTACACCATGACATGTGATCCACTAATAACTTACATGGAAAAACAATTCCCTTTGAATACTTGGTTGGAAGCCCCATTACCACGTCAATTTGCAGCAATAGAGACGGATGCAGAAGATATGTATTGACGGATATAAAAAAAGTGTTATTATAAACCATATTAAGATTGGATTTTTGATGAAAATAGTCTAGTACTAAAAAATGTCCATGTTTGTGAATTCCAATAAAAGTAAATGAAATTTATGAAAAGTATAATAGTTGCTTCTATGCTTTTTACATAATATTTAATTAAATTATAATTAATCTCATTTACTAGAAGTAATTTCCACATGGGTACCTAAGATGCCCATTATCCATTTAAATTTATCGTGTATTCATCTGATATTAGTACATGTTGAAACAGATACGAGTTTGACTCATAATTCAACAATAATGGATTGGAACATATCATATTAAATGGATCAGATATCCGCCTCATGAGTATCCTAAGTTTGGAGATGTTGGTATAAGTTGTTAAAACACAAGTGATTCTAATTGTGCAAAAGAATGTTGGAGTTCATGATCACTCTAAACCATGGATACAAGGGAACTCGATCCTCTGTTGTAGGGTCTGTTGCACCAGATTCTGCAGTAGAGACGTGAGCCGCTCAATCTTGATCGAACGGTTCTTACGAATTCGCACGTTAAGAGCCCACAAAAAATATAAATTCGTGGGAATTACTTGATCAAAATCGAGCGGCCCACATCGCAGTGTCTGCAACAACAACAGAGTATCTCTCGAGGATTCAATCGTCTATTCAATCGTCGGTAGGTCAATATACTGGTGATTTTCTGTGAAACTTTTCAAGAAACTCGTCTATTCAATAGTCGGTAGGTCAATATACTCGTGATTTTCGATTTTCACATAACTACATGATTGACCCTTCAACAAGTAAAGTGGAGCGCTAGCACTCAACAACCGAATAACGGAACGGTTACGCGCATCCAGCGAGTGATGCCCTCGCCACCGAGGGGCATTTTAGGAAGAACGCCATACAAAAACAAAAAAAAATCGTGATTGCATTCAAAAGCGCACCGACGACGTAGCAGCAGAGACGCGAGCATTTTCCCTCGCCACAGCTCCCCCTCCAAAACGGCTCCGCATAAACTGTGAGCCCTACAAACTAACCTCTCCACCCGCCTCACCTCGTCGCTCGAGCTTTCCTTGCTGCCCCGCCGAGGTATGGCTTCTCGCGCCTCCATTTCGATTCGCGGCGACCTGAAGATCGTCCGCCTTCTCATCGATATCGAGCTCGATCCGTTGCTGTTGTCGTTGTCCTTCCCGGAATTGATTACGCCGGGAAAAAATCGAGATTTTCGTGGCGTTTTTGGCCTGATGATTATATTAATTGGCAAATGTTCGCAAATCCGATCGGTTTCCGCTTCGGGTGTGTTCGTTGGGAGATTATTCTTTAGGTGTTTAGATGCCCATGTTGATAAAGTTTGGCCGCTGATTTCAGTGCACGCTCCTTTTTTTGTCCATTAAAATGGATATGTATGGATTTGTAGTGCTTCTCTAACGGATTCCGATCCTTTTTTCGTAACTAAAGTTAATTTGTGCTGAAAGCAACAGCGCTTAACGTCGGGAGCATATGTGGGAGGTGTTTTTGATTCCCCGGACATTTATCTAAATTGTGCACGAATGACTTCGTCAGCAAATTTAATGTTACTGCCGTAAAACCACACCCTCCCCGGCTCGTATTTTGCGTCCCTATGCTACTCGTTCCACCTACACTTCTAGTTTTGTTGACTGATCGCTACGTGTGAAGGAATGAAGATGTTATATCATATGATTATACCATTCATATATAGTCCGTCTGAGATATTATTAAACTGTGCATGACAAAACTGAGTTTTTGGTCATTAAAGAATGAAAGTAATTTTGGAAGTGTTCGGTTGACCTTCCCCGTGACGAAACTTTGAAATGCATACAATTCCAAGAAAATCTTGTCGGTTTTTCTCCCATGTTAATATGTTAAGTTGCCTCGGGATAGAGGAAGAGTATCCGGAGATGTGAGAATCAGTTCTGTAAAATTTAATTGACGAGATGGGGCCAGAAACTGCTATTGCGGATGCTTCCCCACAGAAAGCGAGGGGGAGAGAGAGAGGAATTATGCCTACCACTGGTGGCACTTGCGGTAACCAGTTGCTTCTTTCTTTATGTAAATGCTTATTCTGGTCACTGCTGGGAATAGATGGTTGATGCTCATATAGCTTGCTTGCTTATCTCAAGTGGGGGGTAAGTAATATCGTCTAGGGGAATTGAGAATCTTTCAGAAGCCACTGGAAACTATTGTTTATGTTGTTATCTGTATCCTGCGCCTCCTCACCGGAATTTTTCTAGCTCATCTCCGTGATTTTAGCTCTTTCTCGGTTCTAATTGTTACTATTTAATCTCCACATTGTAGAGACCCATGTGTATAGAATATAAGGGAGCCATGCGGACGTTATAACTCACAAGGTGAGCCACTTTATACTTTCCGATTACAACAGCTAATTCCTTGTGCATCATAAAGATAAGTATTCTGATTCTTGCTTTTAGCACTGTCTTGTGGATTATGCCTTTAAGAGATAAGGAACCCTCTTTTTCCGTATTTTTTAAACATAATTCCATCCACGATATAAGTATTTATTGTGCAAAAAAATCATTATTCTCCCCGCACTAGAGAAAGGAAGAGTGGCTGAGTGCAACTACAGACGGCTTAGCTTTCACCTCTTTTTAATGGAACACGACTGGTGCCCGCTAGCGAACAAAACAGGGAGGAGATCATGGAAATCTCATTCTTTAGTTATATTGTGGTCCAACCTTGATGACTCCGCACAGCCACCTCATAATACCAAAGCAAAGCAAAGAAAAGCAGAGGAAAGCAAATCCCCTGGTGACCATTCTGCCTCCAATGCTCATTTAATTCCACGTCCAATAGAAACTCGACCTGCCTTGCTGTTTTTTTTAATGAGACTGCCGGTGGTGGCAGCACTAGTAGATTCTCAGTTCTTGAGCAGAAGTCCCTTTTCTTCTCGTAACTTTATTTGGTAAAAAAACGAGGACAAAATATTGGCTGTCTGTTTGTTTATATCTCGCACGAGGGGGCATTTGCGAAAGGGATGGTGGGGGGAGCAAAAATTGAAAGGAACACGTTTCGACTGCTGCCCGTTTCTTGCCGCAACAAGCGAACCCCATCTTCTCTCTGCCCCACACGTGCCTCCATTCCACAATCCATGGTTCGGTTTTTTTCCCATTATTTTTTCCTCGCATTCTTGATATGAGATAAGAAGGAGCGCTCCCCCCCCCCCCCCCCCCCCCCGGAGCTACAGAAACAGAGGAAGAATTAAAGGTACCAACTTCCCCCACAAAATTTCTCTTTCTTTACTGTTTGGTCCTGAATCTTTTCTTCGCTGTCTTCCCCTGTGCCCATATGCTGCTGCATGGCTCTGCCCTCCAGCGGCGCTTCCCGCGTCACTGTCCCAACGTTGACGCGCGGAAAGAGAGGGATGGAGCACCCTTCACGTGCTCCATCTTCTTTCCTTTTATTCTTACTGCCTTTTTTGTACCAATTTGATGCCATGACAATTATTGGCATCATTCTTCTCAATGTTCTCATATACCGGTTTGCTATCTTTGTACTTGTACATGATGATGATTCTCTCGTTCTTGGGGGATCTACACGGTGCATCTTGCCGTTTCTCACCCTTTTTTTCGATTTATAACGCGTCGTACGATTCTTCTTTTTCCCAAATTCTCCCCACCATGGAAAATCAAAGAAATCCTAAACTGCTTCTGTCCCCACAAACCACAACCGACCCTTTCCAAACGCTACTGCGATGTCATAGATGGATTTGTGCCACCCATGGATTCTCTCCTCCTATTTCTTTACGAATATCAGGTGAGCCCCTCTCCTGTATCCCCCCCCCTCTATATATATGGATATACAGTAGCCTTGCTTTATCCTCTACTCTATTTAGCACGAGGGTTTATGTTAAAGGGCATCGGTTGGTTCTATCGAACCTGAGAATTGTGGGCAGATGGCTGCCCTCCAATTACCAAGTTCACGAATCTATGGATCCATATCTTTCACTTTAATTTTTGTTCCTTTTTATGGTCCCAAAACGTGATAGTAGTGGAGTTGCCAGAAATCCCCAAGTGCTGACCCTGTATTGCTTAAGTGGGTCTCTCAATTGTCGAGGAAGTTGTACAGTAGCCATCCAATAGAAGTGAAACAACATTATCCTCTGCTTTTGTTCTGAACCAGTTCTATTTGTGAACCAATGCAGGAGAACGACTCTCCTAAAGGTGATCATAATCCATGAAATTGGCTTCCACTCCAGGACGGCAGGCCAACAATATGCCTGGGAACAAGTATAACCGCAGCCCAACATCGAGAGTGGAGCGGCTGCTGCGACAAAGGGAGCTTTGGAAATTCAACAGGGACTTATATAATAATGATGATCCTTCTGATTGCACGAGAGAAACCAGCCCTTTCAACCATGACTTGAGCATAAATGGGGATAAGGAAGGCTTGTATGATGGTGATAAGGATTTACTAGATGCGGCAGCTGCTGTTCGGGCCATCAATGATGGATGCGAGGCTGACGATGGTCGGCCTCTTAAACAGAGGTTGTTGGTGGTGGCTAACAGATTGCCTGTTTCAGCTGTGAGGAGGGGGGAGAACAGCTGGTCTCTGGAGATCAGTGCTGGGGGACTGGTCAGTGCGCTTCTTGGTGAGTAGAATTAGAACAATTCCTCTTTACAGGAGACTCCTAAAAGGAACATACGATATTTCTGAAGTAAAATTGGTTAAATTTACAGAGATTTTACGTTAACTTCCTTCCAGAATTTGCAAAATATTTATTGCAGTGTATTCGATCTTCCAGATTCATAGTACCTCTTGTTTTGTATATTAAGGTGTAAAGGAGTTTGAGGCTAAATGGATTGGGTGGGCTGGAGTTAATGTTCCGGACGAGGTTGGGCAAAGGGCACTTACAGAAGCTTTGGCTGAAAAGGTATCCTGTGATATTTTTCCTTCTAACTACTGGGAGAGAGTTTATTTAGTTCATTAGTTTTTTCATTTGAGAAGGATATTGTATCTTCATACTTGTATTTTTATGTGAATGCAGAGATGTATTCCTGTGTTTCTTGACGAAGAAATAGTTCATCAATACTACAATGGTTATTGTAACAACATTTTGTGGCCACTTTTTCATTATCTTGGTCTGCCGCAAGAGGATCGTCTTGCGACCACCCGCAGTTTCCAGAGTCAGTTCGACGCCTACAAACGAGCTAACCAGATGTTTGCTGATGTCGTGAACCAACATTATGAAGAAGGTGATGTTGTTTGGTGCCATGATTACCACCTCATGTTCCTCCCGAAGTGCCTTAAAGAGTACAACAGTAGAATGAAGGTTGGTTGGTTTCTACACACACCTTTTCCTTCATCAGAAATTCACAGGACCTTACCATCTAGATCTGAATTGCTGCGCTCTGTTCTTGCTGCAGATTTAGTTGGGTAAGCCATTCTATTAACTTGCCTCTTGTCAACAATTTATTTTCTGCGAGTAGTATTGACTACCAGAAGTCTGACTTCTCCCAATTTCCTACAAAGGGAAAATATTCCCGTTTAGCAACAGGACAAACTTACATTATTGATCTTCATGCAACAACTTATACTATTTCATTTTTAGTCAAAAGCTTATAATATTTCTTTTTCGAAAAGAACTTTCTGATTCGTAATGAATCTCCCACTGTTCTTGTTTGATAGAAAATGGAATGCAGTATTTTGAGTGAGGTGATCTCATTATACATGGAGGCAATACTAGTAATGACTTGGAAGTTCACAGGGAATAAAAATACAATATAAACTCTAACATCACCTTTAAGGTGGAGTCTGTATATTGAGCATTCTTAGATTGGGCACTATGTCTAGGATGCGGCATGATGTGCTCTAGGTTTCTAAGGACTTATTTTCTACTAATGACGGTTGCAAGGCCTTTGATTTTAAATACCATAATTCTTCCTTCTATAATTACATACCATTCTTCTCCCAGTGGGCGTCTTTAAAAGGATCGACACATTTATATTTGCGAATCCTGTGGAAGATTTTCAGTGTAGTGGGTTGTGGTATGACACTGGGGATATAGGTTGAGGTTTGCTTGCAAATGTAAGGTGGACTTTGTTTGAAGGTCTTAAGAACATAGAATTTCGCTCTCTTGTCGAAGCAGGTGTTACAGTTTGGTAATCAGGATGGCTTTTTAGAGAATGGCCTCTTTCCATGTTAACTGGGCTTTGTATGTGGAGGAATGTGTGAGGCTACCTCCCATAGCTTCTTTTTTCACAATGGTGTCGTCAAGTTTGAAAGTTTGCAACTTCGGTTTCTGTTTTCTAAAGCCAAGTTTGGGAGATGAGTCTCATTTCACATTTCTAGATTGATGGTTCTATCCTTGTAGGTTGGGGGTGGGGTCTTCCCTTTACTGGATCTGGCGATAAGTTTTCAGGTTTTTGTGGATGACTACTGGTCCTTGGCGAGTGTGGGCTGAGGGCATCGGACACCTACCCTAGCCATACAATTCTTTGACATCTGTTTTGAGGAGTCTAACAGATTTTACGCATGATTGATGGGTCTATGTTGATGGAGGGTGTGTGAGAACACTGGGAGTGGGATAGTGAACTTCGCTATGGTGGCAGTGTGTCCGAGGATCATTGTGGAGGGAGTCGTTGTCGACTTGACCATGGTTTTAATCAAAGATCAAGATTTGGATGTGGCTGATGATAAATGGGTAAATCTCTTTTAGAGTTTATAAACTAAGACGGGCACCATTGGCGGTTGTCCCATGCATTTTATGAGGGAATGATAAGGAGGATGTTGAGCACTTATATTATTCTTTTACATGGGGTTCTACGGAAGATTGAATGTGTCGTAGCTAAATTCACCGTATCATAAATTGTTTTGGAGAAATTTCAGCGGTGGAAAGCAAGAATGATGTGGTCTACATTTGGATGCATAACCATTTTAAACCATTTGTCATGATTTTTGCAATATGGCTCTTAAGAAACGAGGCATTGTTTAGAGAGGCTTGGCATTCCGTCTCACACTATTATAATAGTAAGAAGGGGATATGTGGTTTCTTTGCTTTTTAAGGCTTATGTAAATTTTAACAATTTATGAATTTTTGTATGACCATTAGCCTCTAATCATCATCTGTATAGATAATCAAGCAACAAAGAGATGGTAATTTATGTGGAAACCTTCCATGATGGAAGGGAAAAACCATGGTAGGAAGGTTTCCTTTTGCTCACAACAGCTAGGGCTTCTTTCTTTTTTTTTCTTTATATGAAAAATAATGTGGGAGTTGCATGTAAGTCTCCACATGGGTAAATGGATTCCCATCCATAAACCATTTTCCGAATATACAAACAACTCAACATCCCCCGTCAAGTTTGTTATATAAATTGTACATGTCTAGCGTTCCCACATTCTTCAGAAACTAGTCGTGGGAAGCCCCTTGGTGAATACATCAGTCACTTGATCTTCAATTTTTATGTATCCTATAACAAGCTCTTTAGAGTCAATTCTTTCTCTGATAAAATGACGATCAATCTCTACATGCTTGATTTTATCATGTAGGACATGTTAGTTGGAAAGATTTATATCAACATTGTTGTCATAAAACTTCATAGACAACTCAAAATTTATTCCATTGTCTGTCAAAATAGCATTGACCCACAACATCTCAGCAATACCCATGGCAACAACACTATATTCAACTTTAGCACTAGACCTAGCACAATCTCGTTGTCATTTGCTTCTCCAAATCACTGGGGTTACTGCCCATAAATATGCAATATCTAATTATGGATCTTCTCGCATCTGTACATCTAACCCAATTTGCATCTATGTATCCTTCAATCTCAATCCTTTCCTTTTTTGTAAAAATGTGTCTTTTTACTAGGTCATTTATATAATAGAGGCTAGAGGATACACTCTACTACCTTCATGTGATGATCAGTAGGAGCATGCATGAATGGACTCACGATATTAACAACATATGTCATGTCGGATCTAGTAAAAGTATGATAAATCAACTTACCCACAAGTCTCTGTTACTGACTCTTGAAGTCTCCATCAAGTTTCTTTTCCATCCTTTATGCTCAACTTTTGACTCCCCTCAATAGGAGTAGGTGCAAGTTTACACCATCGCGTTCCAGTTTCCTTGAATAAATCTAGAGCATATTTTCTTTGATAGAGAACATGATCTCCATTTGACATTGCCAATTCAATGCGTAAAAAATACCTTAAGTTCCCAAGATCCGTCAAGTCAAAAAACACAACAAATTTTCTTTTTAGGCGAGCTATATCCTCTTCAATGTCTCCCATGGTTATCATGTCACTAACATAAACAAGAAGAAGAGTCGTTTTATTTCACCTCTCTTGACAAAGAGAATGTGGTCATCATTGCCTTGATGATATCATTAACATTCTAAGCCTCTCTGACTAAGTTCTAGGAGACTGTTCAGTCCATATAAAGCTTTCTTCAATTTGCAACATTTTCTTGTCTTCTCGTGACTATGCGGCATATGTATGTAAACATTCTTCTACAAGATCTCCATCTGAAAAAGTATATTCTTAACATCCTTCTGATGAAGTTTCCAATCCTTGAGTACATTAAGAGAGACATATCGTATTTATTTTTGCAACGAAAAGCAAACGTCTCTAGGTAGTCAATAATGTATTCTTGACTGAAGCCCCTCGCAACAAGTCTAGCCTTGCATATGAAAACTCAACTTTTGTGATGGTCTAAACTATCCTCCTAAGACGAGAATAGAGTGTCGTTGAGGCGATAACTCATGAAAGTCAAGAAGTTCAACAATTTACCCACAAATAGATATAGCAATGCAAAGTGAAAGTGGAGTTAAAATTTATTATAACTCTACAAAATATATGTATAGGGTGTATAGTGTGGAACACAGGGAGTAAGGGGAATAGACAACAAAAATTGTCAAAACGTCAACAATTGTTTTTGTGAAGATTTTTTGTTTTTAGTGGATTTTTATTTATTTAATTTTTTGAATGTTTATTTTATATTTTTTGTGTTCTTCATTTTATAATTTTTATATTTATTTTTATATTTTTTGAATTTGTAATTTTTCCTTTTCTCTTTTTATATAAATAAGATAACTAGTTATAATATATAGATATAGTATAGATGATATTGATAATAAATATACAAAATAGAGAGAAAAATACAAAATTACCCTAAAGTGCACTCCTTTTTATTTTTTTAATGGTATTAAAAATATTTTTGGGATTTTTAAGAATTATAATAATGATAATATATGTAAATATAGCTATATAAATAAATATGGCCTTTTAGATTTATAAAATAACTATAAATACTCCAAAAATAAGAAACATAAAATGTTTTTACCTTTTTTATGTTTTCTCTATTTTTGGTATTTTTCTCAAAATTTTTGCTATTTTTTGTATTTTTAATTGGATAATAATAGGTAAACTGAAATTAATTGTCCCACTTGTTTTGGTTTTCAAAATTTCAAAAATACCTAAATGGCTCAAAAATTTCCAAAAATAATTTTAATATATAGGAAATATAATAAAGAAAATACAGAGAAAGAAAACACAATTTTGGGTTTTTAAATAATTTTTTTTATAATTTTTTAGGGTCAGAGAGTGCAATTTTTATGGTTTTCTTTTTATTTTTCTAGTGATTTTGGTCCGTAGATGCAAAATAGGGTAATAAATAATTTTTTTGAATTTATCATTTTTTTTATAAATTTTAGATATTTTTTGATGCAAACAATAATAAAATGCAATGTCTTTGATTTTTCTCAAATAGGGAAATGGTTTTAAATAGCCTAAGAAAATTATACGTGGTTTAATAATGTCTAAGTCATTTAAACAAGTTTTCCTAGAAATTTTAGCTGCGAAATGATATTCTTAATAAACAATATACAAGAAATAAAAATCTATTTACCGGGAACTAATTGTAAATATACAAAAATATTTCTTGTTACCCGAACCCCTGAAAAAATCTAGGGCCTAAAACCCAAAATACCCGGAATATATTCAATAAAAAATGATGGTAACATTTATAAATGCAATTAGCAAAAAGCACAAGGTCCTCTTTGCAAATTAACCAAAAAGTTTATATAGGAATTAAAAATTACTGTACTAATTTAAAAAAACAAAAAGGCAAGGCCCCCCCTGCAAAATAGCCATTGCCTCCACACATATGCATGCAAGATGATGTGGCGAGGGACCTATATGCAAATATAAGTAGTACCGGGTCCTTACTGCAATTTTCACAAAAAAATAAACACGTTGCAGATGAAAGTTTTTTTACTAAAAATAAAATACAAACAGTGCGGGTGTATATAGCAAAATTACCTCTAGTAAGAGATCTTACGGCTTTGGTCTTCTACTTATCCACGTATCAACTACAAGTGCTCTGATATCCCTTCGACGATGAGTGGCCAAGATTAGATCTCGGTGATTGGATGAATGATCGAGGGCACTTGGATCTGACAACAACTGGGGCTCCTGAAGATGAAGCTCGATCAGACGGCTGTGAACCCCCTGGAAGAACAGGAAAAACATAGCCGTGTTGAACTTCAATTCGTGATTTATGGCGACTCCGATCACCTGGGTGTGTACATAGGGGCGCAAACAGAGCTGGAACCTCCTCGGAGCTGCTGGCGGTGCTAGACAAGTCCGGGACCCAGTGATGGGGTCTTGGAGGTCTGAGAGAGTTCGAGCACCTAGGCTACCTTCGTCTTCGACAAAACTCGACCCAAATAGGATCTTTGAGAGGTCAAATCTACATGGTTATCTTAGGGACACGAAGGCGAAGGTCTGGACATTATTTGGTGCACAATGGATGCGAGATGAGTCAAGGCGAAGCTCTCCAGTGAATGATTAAGATGAGAGAGCTGATTTCCTAATTTGGGAGAGATCGGGGTGAGAAGTGATGTCTGAGATGAAGGGATGGCGATGAGGAACGATATGGAGGGGGGAAATGGGTCGGAGAACAGTTGGGAAACGGTGAAGAGGTTCGCTCTAACGAACTTCGATTTTAATTCTTATAAAATAAAAGGAAAAATTAATGGGAAATAAAAGCTACACTATCTAGGAATCGAAAAATGCAGGAAGTAGAAGCTCACCTGACCCGGGAGGCAAGGAGCAGAAGCTCGCGGTGGAGATGGTGGCGGAGCTAGATCTGGCTCGATTCTGCACTGTCCTCACTCGTTGAATCCTTGAGGATGATCCTACCATCACCAGGACCTTCGACCACACTTAGGATTAGGGTTCAGACGGGAGAAGAGGGATCAAGTTTGAAATGAAGTCCATGCTCGTCTCGTTCTTTCAAGGCATTCATTGGTGGTCAGCAGAAAATCTATATCCTAATTAAAGATCCTCCAGATGAGAAGGATAAATACTATGACAACTGGCTCACAGACAACTACCATGTTATCAGTTGGATGACCAACATACCTTGTTGTCTCGAATCTTCTTTTCAAGGACACGACCAAGGAGATGTGGGAGGATCGTAAGCAGGCATACTCCCAGAAGACGACGAGGTCATGAGTTGCTGGTATCTACAGATGAATCTGGTCTGCATCTTAAGGTGATTTTATCGTAGTTGCGTACTACATGCATCTCACTCGAAGAACTAGAGACATTTGCTGCACGACCTTCTATTTTACTTCTCGTAGAAAACTCTGCTCACATTGCATCATCTGGGAGAGGAGGATGACAGAGCTTTTGTGGAGGTCATGGACATGACGGGCCACGAACGTGCATGATATTTTGGCTGTGGACGTGACCTGGCCTGTGGACGAGATCCTACTTTTATTCAATACCCACAATGCACTTACTGTAGTCTTTGGAACTATTCCTCCGAACAATGTTGGTAGAAGTTTGGCATACCTCCTTATCTAGGCAATAGTTCCTATGAAGATGCCTATGATATTGAAGAGGAATCTCCTGCGACGAACCCCAGTGAAAAGATGATACATCTTAATGATGTAGATGAGTCATGTTTAAAGCAGATTCTTCAGACTCCTAGGCCCACTTCTTCTTCCAGTGAGACTACCACTGCTACCTTGGATCCCTTTAGGTATAATGTTCAACTCTGTGACCCCTCCTGCACTCGCTTGGATCATTGACTATGGATCCTCTACTCATCTGACTGGAGAAGATGGTCTACTCACCTAACCTTATCCAAACTCTCTTCCTTGGTGAAGTCGGTTCGAGTCACTAATGGGACTCATTCGTCTGTTACTACTGTCGGAACCATGGAGTTCTCTAATCTTTGACTGTCCGAGGTTTACTGTGCTCCTGATTTCCTTCTCATCTTATGTATGCTCATAAGCTTTGTGTTGACTTAATTGCCATGTGATATTTGTATGAATTCTATTGGTATTTCCAGGACATTCGGATAAAGCAGATTATTGGTGGGTGGTATGAGAAGAATGACATTTATTATCTTGACATAATTTTGAATTCTAAGTTTGCTGGTGTTGTATCCATCTCCGAAAACCCACTCCTATGGCATCTATACCTTGGACATCATTCATGTAAGGTTTTCTGCATGATGTTCCCTGAACTCTCTACTCTGAAGCCCTTTCAGCGTAAGGCGTATGAGATTGGGAAACATCGTCGAGTTTCTTTTCCTGTTCATGTCGAGTCCCGTCATACCATTCTTTTTTATCTTGTTCGTTGTGATGTTTTGGTACCTGTTTGGTCCAAACTTTGAGTAGTCATGGCTATTTTATTGCATTTATGGATGATTATAATAGATCCTCTTGGATTTACCTTCTAAAGGAATGTTAAGAGATTAATAAAGTTGTTAAAAATTTCTTTCAATATGTTAAAACTTCTTTCTTTGCATGTCTTCAAATTATTTGAACTAACAATGCACTTGAGTTCACCTAACAAGACTTGACGTCTTTCTTTGCCTCTCAGGGGAATGTTCATCAAACATCATGTCGATATACCTTTTGATAGAATGCGGTAGCAGAAAGGAAACTCCGATATTTGCTTGATATTGCTGGGTCTCTCCTCACTTAGATAAATGCTCTCAAGTACTATTGGGCGGACGCAATCTGTACTGCTATTTGTTTCATCAATAGGGTTCCATCTTCTATTCTAAAAGAGGACACTCCTTTCTCTTTACTATACCCCGTCGAGTCTCCTTTTCCTTTACATCTAGGAATTTTTGGTGCATTGCATTTGTTCACAACTTCTATGCTGCTGATAAATTGTCACCTAGGGCCATCAAGTGTATCTTTCTTGAGTACTTTCGTACTCAGAAAGTCTATCAGTGCTATGATCTTGTTGGGCATTGGTATTATATTTCTGTGGATGTCACTTTATTTGAGCAGATTAGCTTCTTTACATCGATTATGGGTGACATCCCTTTGGATCTTCCACCTTCATCAATCATCTATGCATACAAGCACACTGCTACACCTGCTTTTGATCATTTGCATGTTCTTTTTTGCAAGATGATATGCCCTCTTCAAGTACTTCCACCATTGCTGCCCCGTATGTCCCTGAGGGGCTTTCGATAGTTCTCAACAAGCAAAAGAGGCAATATACTTTTCACCCTATGTCACATTTTACTTCTATTGATGGTTTATTTAGCTGTAATAAGAGATTTGCAGAAACTCAGAATGTCGTTTCTGTCCCCAGGAATTATCATAGTGTAATGTGGGACCATGATTGGCTACTTACCATGGATGAGGAGATGGATGCCCTTACCTCCTAAGGCACATGTGATCTTATATCATGCCCCCTTGAGAGTTCGATCTGTGGCTTGCAAACGGGTCTTGACGACTAAACGATCGCCTGCTGGGTTGATTGACATATTGAAAGCTAAATTATTTGCAAAATGCTTCACATAAAATTATGAGGTTGATTACTTTGAGACCTTCTCTCCAGTTTCCAGAATGAGGTTCATACGCACCATTCTTTCTATTACTGCTAATAAGAAATGACTCATTTTTCAACTTGATGTGCAGAATGCCTTCCTCTATGATGACCTTGGAGAATGAGGTTTATATGATGCATCCACCGAGTTACATAGTCGAGGGGGACTGTGTATGCTAGCTACGTAAGACCATCTATGACATGAAGTAGAGCCCTAAGGCATGGGTTGACAGACTTATTACTGATATCATCACTTTTGGGTTTCATAGCACGACATCTGACTACTCTGTCTTCGTCAGGTGACGTTCTACTGGCACCGTCATTTTTGTTATCTATGTTGATGATATGGTCTTCACTGGAGACGATGAAACCGACATTTTAGAGACTAATACCTTCCTCTAGAAGGTCTTTATCATGAATGATCTTGTCCAACTCCGTTACTTTATTAGCATTGAGGTGATACACACTATAGATGTGCTCCATCTTTCACAGAGAAAGTATTACCTTGGCATTCTAACTGAGGTTGGACTACTTGGATGCAAGCTATCTAGCATCCTTGTAGAAGTGAGGAAACATGCCACATCTATCGATCCTGTGTTTGAGGATACTACACGATATATAAGTTTAGTGGGTGAACTTCTCTATCTCACTGTTACTAGGCCAGATATATAATGTGCTATGAGCGGAGCCAACCAGTAGATGGAGAGACCCCTTTATAGTCATTGGCAGAATGTTTTTTTAATCCTTCGATACATAAAGGAATCTCCCAGATGTAGACTCTTCTATGTGGTCAGCGGCACACTGTTGTCTCCACCTATATAGATGTTGACTATGCCAGTTGGCATGAGGACCGTCAATTCACTACAGGCTATGCCATGCTCGTTGGGGGAAACCTTATTATGTGGCGAAGAAAGAAGCAGACAGTGGTCTCCAGATCAACTGAATAGGCAAAATACAAGGCAATGGCCCAAGCCACATGTGAGATCACATGCCTTGTCTCCCTTCGAGAGGAACTTGGATCTTCAGTTGCTACTCCCGTACATTTATACTGTGAGAACAAGTCCGCTACGTACATCGCCACCAATCCTGTTTTCCATGAGCGGACCAACACATTGAGATTGATTGTCACTTTATTCGTGATGCAGTATGAGGAGGAAAGATCACTCCACACATCTCCACCGAACTTCAGCTTGCAGACATCTTCACGGAGGCACTACCGAAGAAGTGTCTCTCATATTTGATTCCCAAGTTGGGCATGATTGACAGATATGCTCCAGCTTGAGAGGGGGGATGTTAAAGTTATTGTATTTTCTATCGAGTCACGTAACCCTTCGGGTCATATATGTATTTTCTCTTTTTCTCTCTAAGGTTTCCTTTTGTATAAGAGACCATAGATTCATGGAATAGACACACCGATTCATTCTCTTCTCTACATCAACCTAATTTAGATGCATCATAGCAAGGTCTCAAAGTAGCCGATGTTACAAGTATAGAATTTAGCTAGAAGCCTGGGATTGTATTATTTGGAACTTGTTATCTTGTGTTGTAATTCATTCTCGTGCTGACTTGCTCACTAATTTAATTTAGACATATATTGCAAGTTGATTTACTTTTAAACATATAAAAATATATAAACTTTGATATTTTTTATTGGTCTCATGGATACCGTTAAGGCTTTATTTTCAGTTACCCGTCTAACTAAAATTTGACTGTCAACTTTTCCAACCTTGCGAGATGCTTGCCTTAGGTAATAATTTCATTTGTCGGTGCATGTAGTCTAAATACCAGTACTGTAATCTAGATTGGACATATAAATACAAGTTCCATCATTTTTGAAAGAGGAAAGGACTCTACCATAGTTTGCGATCTAAATGTTGATGGCATTATTTAGCAGATAAAAATCTATCATGCAAAGACTGTTATAGCCCCGAGTTTGTTCATTAGATTTTCAGTTTTGCAATTACATCACTCTTTATGATCAACAGTCAAGTGCTTTACTCATATTCTTGCCTGATATATTTACCTGATAGTTTTCTTTCAGGTTTCACACATATGATTATGCAAGGCACTTCGTCAGTGCTTGCACACGAATTCTTGGACTTGAAGGAACACCAGAGGGTGTAGAAGACCAAGGGAAATTGACTCGAGTTGCTGCGGTATGTCTAAGTTATTTAAACATCAATGTACTTGTTGGCTTTTTGATAATCATCTCGAGGAGAGCAAGGCAGATTCGATGGTAACTCCCAATGTTTAACCTTATATCACATATATGGCATTTTTTCCAGTTTCCGATTGGAATAGACTCTGGTCGTTTTAAACGAGCTCTAGACCTTCCTAATGTTCAAGAACACATAAAAGAATTAAAAGAAAGATTTACCGGAAGAAAGGTATGGTTTTTCCATATAAATACATGATTGGCTGCTGCAGTTATATATTCTTTTTGTTTTTAGAAAAATACATCTATTCTTTTTTCTCATCGTAATTTGCTTTATTGAAATAAAAGAAAGCTCGATTTGTTGATTTATTATATTGTTACGTTTCAAGAGGTGGTACTTGCTAGAAATTACTAAACTTCATTAACATGATTGGAAATTTGGATCATGTCAGGTCATATTTCTTTCTTGGTTTTTTAGGGCTGTCAGGTTCAAAATAGAAATCCATTCCATGTTTTCATTAAAAACTTGAAACATAGAATAACCGACTATAAAATTGCGCAATCATGAACACAAGAACACACTTGTAAGCTTTTTCCTAGGACACTCCACCACAACAATCACAACAACAAAGTCTTTTCCTATAATTAAGTAGGTCGACTACATGGATTTTTTGTCTCCATTCATATCTATTTTGGGTCATTCTCGGGCTTAAATCCAAATAAATAAGATCCCTTAGGACTCTCATTCCAATACTTCTTGGGCCTTCCTCGCCCTCTCTTAACCGGCTCGACATCCCAAATATCACATCTTCTAACTGGTGCATCAATCGATCTCCTTTGAAATGACCAAACCATCTTAAGCAGTTTTCTCTCATCTTATCCTCTATCGGAGTTATACCAACTTTCCTTATGATCACATCGTTCCAAATCCGATCTTTTCGTGTATGACCACATATCCACCTTAGCATTTTCATTTATGCTACTATCATTCTTTGCACATGTCTATGGTTCTCATGCCATCATTATGATCCATAGAACATAACAGGTTTCGTAGCTGCTTTGTAATACTTTTTTTTACTTTCACTGAGATTGTCTTATCACAAATCACAGTAGAAGCTCCACTCCTCTCTCTAACATGCATTTATTTTTTTTTGAAGTCTGCAAGGGAGGGGGAAACACTCGATGGTGTCCACCCCTTCAAAATTTATTGATTGCCAAAAGTAGAGTTACAAATGGATAACGCTAATACACCCCAAAAAACGAAAGCAACTTTGAAAAGAAAAGTTATAGCACCCAGTCGTCCACCAACCTTTTTGCCAACAACCCCTCATTTTCCTTATAAAACCTATGACCCGAGAACAACAGATCATTTCTCCCCCTCCAAATCGCCCAGAGAACAGTGAAGGGAAACAACCGTTCACGCCTTGTTCTGTCTCTATTATCGTGCAACGAGTTCCAGAAGGTCTGGAAATCATCAACGCGGCACTACGCCACATCCGCCTCATGCCAAACCTGCGTGACCAAAGGACAAGAAAAGAAAAGGTGCTCTACCGTCTCAATGTCGCAATCACAAAGGAGGCATTTGTTCGCAATCACGCCCAGGAGTCTGACGCAACGATCCCGCGTCATCAATCTCTTTCTCCTAAGAAGGCATAAGAAGAAACCAATTCTCTCAGGAGGCTTTGAATCCCAAATAGAGTTACAGTCCCTGTTCAACAGCTCCGAATTTGCCGGCGGCGATCTTGAAATTGCCCCATAAGCCCCCCCTGACTGAGAAAGAGCCATCCTTCCAGCACCAATGATCTCTACCTGTAGAAGGAGCCCCAACATCCCTCAATGCATCAAGCAAAACCAAGAAATCCTCAAGTCTTTAGTCTGAGAAATTTGCGGAGAACGTAGGCCACCAGGAGCCATCCACCCAACAGTCCATGATCGAGCAATGCTTGTTGTCCGCAAGGCATAAAGGCGTGGGAAATGAGAGCAGAGAGCCCCCGCCCCAGTCCAATTGTCTTCCCAAAATAAGAAGTTGTCCCCTCTCCCACAGACCGGTCTAAATAACTCAAGATTTGACACGAAAGACTTCAGCACTCCCCTCCAAAAAGGCGTCATGGAAGCCTGATTAATGGGTTGCCGATGGGGCACGTCTTTCACACCATAGATGCTGCGAATCACCATGCACACAAAGTCTTCTCCCGGACCCCAAATCCTACTTGCCCATTAAGGAGAAACGCTTCATTCATCTGCTCCAGAGATTTCACCCCCAACCCCCCTGGTCCTTGCGACGCGCGACATCCTCCCAGCCTACTAGATGGATCCCCCCACGACCTCCAGAGTTGTTTCCCCATAAGAAAGTTCACATCCTCTTCTCCAGCCTCTCACGAATTTCCTTTGGGATCTTGCGATTAGCCATAAAATAGGAAGGTATGGAAGAAAGCACAGTCTTGAGAAGAACCACTCTGCCCCCCTCGATAAGATAGCAGCTCTCCACCCCGCCAAACGCGTCTCCACTTTCACCACCACCCTCAGCCAGTCTTGTAGCCTCGCCCTCCCCAGAGTCAGTGGCATGCCCAGGTACTCAAGAGGCAGAGAGACCTGAACAGACGCCAAGGCCAAAGCCAACCCATCAGCTATCTGCTCCGCAAGACCAAATGGGACGAAAGAAGATTTGTTGTCATTTTTGCGCAGCCCCGACATCTCCGAGTAGATCTCCAACGTCGTGGCCATACCAATGGCCGCCTCGGTACCCCCCTCAATGAGAAAGAGGGTGTCATCCGCATATTGGATGAGCGGGACCTGAGGCCCATCCCTAACATAGCCAGAAGTGAAACCATGGCTGATCACCCCCGAGACCATATCAGCCACCACGTCAGCCGCAAGTATGAACAACATTGGTGCGAGAGGGCAACCCTGCCGTAACCCCCTACGAGGTTGAATCCTGCCCCCCTCTGGTCTCCCATTGATCAAAATCGAAAGAGATGCCGTGGTGACACAACGCTTCATCCACGAAATCCAAACGTCCGGGAAGCCCAACCGATGTAAAACCGACCACAGGAATCTCCAATCAAGGCTATTATAAGCCTTAGCAAAGTCAACCTTCCAGAGGACACCGCTCGCGCCCCGCCTCCGCCAATCCGCAACAATCTCAGAAGCAAGAGTCGTGCAATCAGAGATTTGGCATCCAGGAACAAAAGCAGATTGTGCCGGAGAAACCAAACACCCAAGAATTCCATTTAGTCTTCTCGCAAGCACCTTCGCTGTGATTAGATAAATTGCATTAGAAATGGCAATGGGGCGAAAGTCCCCAACGGTGGACGGTGTAGAGCACTTAGGGATTAATACCACGAGAGCCCTGTTGATACGATCGAAGCCCCTATTTCCTTGGCAAAATTCCGACACCACCTCAAGCACGTCATGACAGACGAGATCCCAAAAGTCCCTATAGAAGGCGATAGGGAAGCCATCGGGACCAGGCGTTGCATCCACGTTGATATCCCAAACAACATCCTTAATCTCCTCAAGGGTAACACCACGTATAAGGGCATCGTGGTTGTGAGACTCCACCATTCGAGAATTCCGACCCAACCATTTCCAGCGTCTCGTCACAGTTGTAGACGTATTCTCTCTAAAATGATTTGCAATTGCTTCGCCCATGTTTTGGTTTCCCTCCACCCGGACCCCATCCACAACAATGGAGTGTAAGGCGTTGGATCTGCGTCGACCGCTAGCGATTCGATGGAATAAGCTGTATTCGCGTCTCCCTCCCGCAGCCAAGAGCTCCTCGATCTCTGTCTCCACTCCGTGGCCCGCTATTTATCCTCCAAAGCAATCACCTTTTGGGCCGCCGACCGCGCCTCCGACTCCGACTGCGTAAGAGCCCTGGTGTCCTCCAGACCATCGAGCAATCAAATCTCATCCTCGACTGCCTTCCTAGCTGCGCATCTAACAACCCTAGTTTCTCTTTTGAACGCCACCAATCTGACGCGTAAGGAGGAGAGCTTCTGATCAAACCGAAAGGCGGCGGAGCCCGAGGCACCCACCTCCCCCCAATGCGAGGAAACCGTCTCCTTGAAACCATCCTCCAGCAGCCATCACTTCTCGTACCTGAAGATTCCCTGCTGGACAGGAGCAGAGCCAGAGCACCACAAGATAGGATTATGATCCGAGTAGGAACGTGGCTTCGGCTCCACCGTCGCCAAAGGGAAGACATCCATCACCTTGTTGGAGACAAAGAATCGGTCAAGGCGCGAGCGCGAGATGGAATTTCTCCAAGTGTAAGCGACATCCCCGACGTCCATCAAAACCAGCCCAAGCAGGTCAACAGTGTCCGCAAAATCCGAGGAACCCATGTCCTGGCCCCCCTCCCCCCGGTCTGTCCGTGGATAAGAGGGTGACGTTGAAATCACCGCCTATCACCCACGACGCCCTCCCCACCACCCTACCAGCCTCCAGCAAATCTTCCCACGGCTCGCCCCGCAGCCCAGCATCAGAAGGCCCATACACACATGAAACCGCCAAAAGATCAAGCGGGGACGTACCAGCCAAAACCACCGTCAGGACATGCCTCCCGCGAGTGACCGAGACGAAATACCACGATAGCGATCGCCACGCCACGAGGAGCCCACCCGAAGAACCCGAAGCATCCAAAGCTCTGAATTGATCAAGACCACCTGCGCCCCACGCCTTCCAGTTGGTCTCCGACACGGATTGAAGTTTGGTTTCCTGAAGCATTACAATGCCGCACTTCCACTCAATGAATCTTAATCCCATTGCTTTCCGCTTATCTGGATCCCCACGCCCACGGACATTCCACGAAAGAATTTTCATTTGTGGATGTCCGACTTTCCCTGCATCATCGCAACACCGGCAGCCTCCGCCACAACAAGCTTGAACGAAGAGCACAGAGATGCCTCTGTTCTTGGAGTTCTGGCCTTGGTTCTCCTTCTGTACCTCTTCCCACACCTTCTGTCACCACCCCCGGACTCCGCAGCAATAGAGGGCAAGGCTTCATCTTCACGAAACTCGTCATGGATAACCACCGAGGTGGAAGCGGCCTTTATGGGGGACGACAAAGGCCCGGGGCTATCAGCACCGAAGAGCTCGTCGCGGTTAGTGAGAGAAAGCATTTGTGGGGTACCCAAAAAGGCATCGCGTAGGGTCAGCGAGGGGCCAAGATGCTTTGGAAGGCCCAAAAGAGCCGAAGCCCGAACAGTCTTAATAGGGTCCGAGAGAAGCCAAAGAGTATCCGGGTCCGAATTAAACCATGAGGGAGATCCTTCTCCCGAAAGCGCGCCCGGATCCGATAAGGCGAATCCCGTACTCGAGAGCACGTTCACCTCCGCAAAAAACTTCTCCTTGGGGTTATCAAAAAATCTCTCCTCCACATCACCGAGCAAAGGGAATGTACCTGGCGTCAGATACGCCTGGGAAGGGGGGTTCTCGAAACGCCGCGTGCCAGCAAACAATGTGGCCCTTCCTTTGCATGGGCTTCTTGGGAAACCAACCGCCAACGTAGAGCGCAAAGCACCCCCTGACCTTTCGGCTTCCGCTTTCTTCGTGAGCATCACCGGCATCGGAACCATCGGTGGAGGCGGAGGAGCATCAACAACAACCTCAATGACGAAGGAGAAGCATCCCACGACCAACTCCGTGAACTCGCTCCGTCCCCCGATCTGATCCAAGAAAGACTTGGGACATTCAAAAAGGATCTTCGTTTCATTCGCCGTCGATCCCGGTCGGAGGACATCATCAAGGATTTCCCAGGCAAAACCCCAACGGCTCAAAGCCCGCCGTAAGCAAGAAATCGTACGGGAGAGGAAGGGGACACCCTTAACCGTGGCCTAGCAAATCTCCATCTCCCTACTGGACCCATCAGCATACCTTAGAGGTTTTCAAACGACATTACCAACATCCCCGTTTCGAAACAAACGCTCTCTCTGAGACTCCGTTAAACCACGAACACAACACGTTTTATCGTCCAGCAGTACGACGTCTCCCATGAAATGCGGGCTGAAGAAGCCCTCCAAATGCGATGACACAATGTCGAAATCAATAGAGTTCCTTAGCGCGTGACCGGTTGCTTCGAAACTCACTGAAGTGCGCAAGTTCCCCGATCTCTTGCCCATCCGACGAACTCCATCATAGCTTGACGTATGCACAACAGCCCTTGCACCCCCATTGCAGGTCGCAGCACTCCCCGAGGAAGACTTTTTTACCGCTTCCGCATACGTCGCTCCCCCTTGCACCACGTGAGAAGAACGCCTAACTCAGAGCCAGCGCCGAAGACAATACGCATGGCTGTCGGCCTCGCCTCCTTGGTAACCTTGGAAGACAAGCAGGAGGCTTGCCGATGCCCCACTCGACCGCAAGAGTAGCAACGCGAAGGTAGACGGCAGGAAGACGCACCATGGCCCTTCTCCCCGCAGCGATAGCACCGACGACCCGGTTTCTTGTGGGAGACGAACGTCCACTCGCCATTTCTTGCTTCATCGCCCTCCATCTGCATGTGACCATCTTGCCAAGCAACCTCTCCTCCAAGGAGAATCTTCTTGCCCTTGTCCACCGGCTGATAACCCCTACCGCCTTCTTCTCTCTACACTCCTCCTTCCACAGTCCCCCCAACTCCCTCCCAAACCCCAGTCCTCTCGCTGAGCACTTGTGCATAGGTATCTCCTCCCCCAGTAGCATTTGACACCGGCCCTTCCAGACGAGGATCGTGCTTGCTTTTGAGCATCTCGCCGGCCGTCGTGACTCCTTTAGAGAACGCCTTCGTAGTAGCATCCTCGATCGCCTTCTCCGTCATCTTCGTAGTTGCCTTCTCGAATGCCTCCGCAGTCGTGTCCTCGATCGCCTTCTCCGTCACCTTCACAGTCGCCTTCTCGAACGCCTTCTTACTCGCCTTCACATGCCACCAGCGCTCCATCAGCAATCTGAAATCAAACATGCATTTATTTTATAAGTAACATCTTCATCGATTTCCCTATTCTGTTGCAAAATAGATCCCAACCCAAGTATCTAAAGAATCTTTCTTCTGAATGTTATCATCTCCAATCTCCACCTCGAGTCTTCACCATTGTTTCCATCAAATATGCACTCTACATATTTAGTCTTAGCCTTGTTTATACGAAATCCATTATTCTCTAAGGTATGTCTCCAAACCTCCAGCTTCTCATTTACTCCATCTCTTATCTTATCAATCAACACAATATCCTCGACGAACAATATACAACATCTTGAATGTGACTAGTTAGCTCGTCCATAATCAAAGTAAAAAGGAACCGACTTAAAAATGAACCTTGATGTAAACTGATGCTGATGTTAAAATCATCAATCTCTCAGACTGGATCCTTACACAAGATGAAGCTCCACCATACATATCCTTTATAAGGTTAATGTATAAGACTGATACTTGTCTCTTCTTCGAAACTCTCAACAAAATCTCCCATGGAGCTGAATCATAAGACTTCTCCAAATCATTAAAAATCATATGGAGGTTCTTCTTTTTAGCTTTATAAGTCTCAGTTTTTCCCCTCAACAAGTGGATAGCTCCAATAGTTGAGTGACCTAGTGAATTCGAATTGGTTTTCAATTACTTTAGAAACTTGCCTCAACCTTCTTTCGATTACATGCTCCAAAATTTTTATAGTATGATCATCAGTTTAATCCCCTATGTAATTCGGAATTTTAAATGTCTCCTTTATTCTTATAAAGAGACACCATAATGCTTCTCCTCCATTCTTCAGGCATTTTCGTGCTTCGTCAAATAACATTAAATAAATTTATGAGCCAAGTCAAATCCCGTTCATCTAGAACTCTCCAAACTTCTATAGGAATGTCATTAGGTCCTACCCCTTTCTCGAGTTTTATAACCTTTAACGCATCATCTACTTATTCCTTTGTATTCGTCTATAGCTTGCACGATTCATGTGACATTCACTCCCAACAAGATCTCCCAAAGTAATCTCTTTATTCCCTTCCCCAATGAAAAGCTTATGGAAATACTGCTTCCATCCAGAATTTATATCCTTTTGAGTAACAAGCACATGTCCTTCCTCATCCTTGATGCATTTCATTTGAGAAAGATATTTGGTCTTTTTTCTCTTGCTTTGGTCTATCTGAATATATCCTTCTTGTCCTCCTCCAAGTCAAGTTTTTTATACAAAACATCATAATCTTTCGACTTAGCTTCACTTACAACCTTCTTTGATTCCTTCTTCGCTATTTTGTAGTTTGTGATAGTTTCCTCTGTTCTATCCTTATACATAGCTTTAAAGCAAGATCTTTTAATATTAAGCTTCTCTTGTATCCCTTTACTCCACCACCGAGCTTCCTTTTAGCCTTGAACTCCTCCCTTAGACTCATCATGCATCTTTTCTCTACTTTTCGGATATAAGATGCTACCGCCTCTCACAACTTATTTGCACTTTCGTTACATTACCAAGATAAATTTTCTAAAACATTTTCCTTGAAGCTTGATTGCTTCAATTGAAGATTCCACTATTTAATTCTAATGATCTTGGGAGCCATTCTCTTCTTTACCAATCCTTTTATTTGCACATCCGTTACTAGCAAGCGATATTGAGATGTTGAGCTGTCTCATGGAATTACTTTGCAATCTTTGCAACATAACCGATCTCTTCTCCTCGTTCCAAAGTAATCTGTCCATGTTTTAGTCGGGCCACTCTTATAAGTAATTAAATGCTCGTACCTTTTCTTGAAGAGATTGTTTCCTATTAAAGAGTCATAAGCCGTTTTTTTAGAAAAGAAAAGGGTACCTCCCAAGCTGGGACCTCTTCATAAGTTGTTACAAAATCTATAATGACTTTTCCTCTTCATCTCTATCTCGAAGCCACGACTTCTGTGAACAATAGTATACCCTGGAGCATCCTTTCCCACATTCCATTAAAATCTCCACCTAGGAAAATAATATCTCTTTGTGGGGTACCTTGCATGATCTTATTCAAATCCTCCCAAAAATCTTGTTTAATTCTTTTCTCTAAAACAACTTGTGGTGCATAAATTGAGATTATATTCATAACTTCTTCTAGCATCAATTTTAGCAAAATAATCCGATTCCCAAATCTTTGAACCTCAACCACACTATCCTTTAAATCCTTATGACCAGCTACTGCATCACCGTGTTTTCCCCCTCTCTTTACCTGAGTATCATAATTTAAAGCATACCTTCTCGATCTCCCTTGCTTTCTCTCCAACCCATTCGGTCTCTTGGAGACATATTATCTGAATCTCCCTTCTTTCCATTGTATCTATTATTTCCATCAATTTTCTAATCAAAGTGCCAATATTCCAACTACATATCCTCAACTCTTTTGTTACCTATTTTGGACTAAATTCTTTACTCACATGTGCCAATCATGGGAGAACCCTTGCAAATTTTGGATTGCACCCAAGCGACGATGCAACAAAAATAGCTTATTTGCTCGCATATATTCCTCATCCGAGAACCCTTGCGAATTTTGAACTACATCTGGGCTCAATGTAGTGACCCTTGCCCATTTCTCATTGCATTCCTAGGATACTCCCATCTAGAATATGCATCTTCATGCTCTAAGATATTAAGATATATGGGTGTAGCACTCTCTCCCTCTCTCTTCTTGTTGTAAATATGCAAAAGGATAAAGGAAAATACTACTTGGAAGCATTAGCATACATTTGTCTTGGATAGGGGGCATTAGAAAGTATCATTAGTTTATTACCTTTCCATTGTTCACGTTGTTTGTCAATTGATGACATTCTCTTGATATTTATTAATGTTAAGTATTAATGGATGGGTTTACAAATGCTCCATTGAGTCTAGGTTAGGGCTTTGCATTGGGTTGTTGATCGCTTTGGAGTTTCAAGACACAATAAAGATTAAGCTTCATGCCTTGTTGTTGACGAGGAGATTGGTTACCTTAGTTTATAGATATAGATGGGGCATTGAATTCAGGCAAAACTTATCCAATTCAGGGTGATGGTGAGGAGTATGTGGCTCACGTCTTTTTCTTATGTCTATTGGCTACGATATGGATGTTGATTGTGTGCACTTGGGTAGATAGAAGTTGTTTTTGTAGAATCTGGAGAAGCTTTAATACAAGGAAGGTTGGTGGAGGAAAACTTAGGTATAGAAGAAGTCGTAGGTGCCATGTTTTTTAGATGCTTTGATTTACAATAACTAGTGGCGTTTAGACAACAAAGACATTATATAGAAATCGTGGCACATAGTGCAAAAGGCTTCTATGTATAGTGCGTGTCATTGTACTTATAGTGGGAGACATACATCAACATCAAGTTCTAGGTTGAATGAATTTTGAATGACTACCCCTCTTATATAATCGCCTTTTTTTAAAAAATAAAAACAAATACAAAGTCATATTGGGAAGATAGGAAATGGTAACACAGATTTTTAGCACTCTTCTTCCTTTATATATTGCTAAAAACTTCATTGAGGTAAATATTCCAAATAAGTTCACTTCTTTTTCGAAACGATAGTAAGGATGGAGATAGAGAAGTGTGTTGAGATGGGAAGTAGCGAGAAAGGGGGTGAGTGCTAGAGGGAGGGGGTAAGTACAATGTTGATGTAGAGATGGAGGATAATGTTAAAGTGGAAAGGTTTGTTTCGAAGACTGTTAGAAGAAGAAACTACTTGTTTCTAGGTTCTTCCCTAATATAATAGATAATCGGTCGAGCACTTTAGGTCCTTTCACTTTCCATCGTGCGACCAAATGTTTATGATAAAGGGGGTTTGAATAAATGGTTTGGTCCTACAAGGACTCGATCATGTGCTTCCTACATGGAAGGTCCAATTAGTGTAAGGCTTTATGTAAGGAAAAGGGGGTCTAATGACCCAAGGGTGGGGGAGGAGGGTGGGCATCCACCTCCCATAATCCATGGAGAAACCGATTGACTTTGTTTTGGTACGAGATGGCATAGACAAAGAGGATGATTTGCCTTATGGTATAGAGCATGTACGTCGTGCATCTTATATTATGGATATATTTGGTGATATCTTGGGGCTTCAACTCAATAAATAGAAGTCTTCCTTCTTTCCCTTTGGTCTGAACTAGGAGGAGATTGAGGAGACTTCAAGCGTCCTGCGATGTTCGTGAGGATCTCTGCCTTTCATATATCTTTGTCTGCTGCTAGTTGTAAACTGTATTCGTCCATTGATTGGAGGATGGTTCTTGACAAGTTGGAGAGTAAGTTGTCCGATTAGAGGGTGAGATAGCTATCTAGAGGTGGGAAGTTGGTTCTTCTTAAGCACACCCTCTTTACCATTCCTATATTTTTCTGCTTCACTACGGTGTCTCTTACTGGGGTGTATGGGAAGATTGCAGGGCTGATGAGACGTTTCTTTTGGGCAGATGAGAAGCGTGAGAAAAAAAGGGATTCATCTCTTTGATTGGGAGATGGTGACAAGTCTGAAGGAGGGCAGCCTATGGATTTTGAAAAGTAAGAATATGAATAAGGATCTCCTAACCAAGTCGGTATTGCGGTTGTGGGGGGGAAGGTTGATCTGGTTTGCAAGTTGTTGTGGGGAATCTATGACATCTGTGGATCTATGATGGCGGCTCCTATTCATTACCCCTCTTCACTATGGTCGGGTATTGCTCATGTTGTCCCGTAATTTGGGGAGATATTGTGCCTGATCATGGGCAATGGGGTCTCCTTTCACTTCTGGTTGGATAATTGGACGATTTTGGGGAATTTGGGGATTAGTACTAATTTTTTGCTTTTTTATAATCAAAACGCCCTTTTGTGCGAGGTTTGGACGGTTAGAGCTTTGAGTCCTTGCTTTAATGGGACCTTCTTGGATCATTGATTGAATGAATGCATTGCTTTGCTTAGTGACTTAGCATATATTTGGGGGCTAACATATAGTGGGACAATTTCATATGGAATGGTGGAAGATTCTCCATTAAAAAGTGTGGGAGAATGATCTAGAGATAGTCCCACATCGTCTATTTGTGGGACTTTGGAGAGTTTATGGGGCTATATAAAGAGACCTACGCCCCAGTACTCATTGAGAGAATTAAAAATAAGAATCCACCCTTTGAGATGTTCTTTCATGGTTTTATTCTGCTCCTCATATAGTAGGGTTCCACGTAAAATCTCTGTGTTCTTCACATTTATCTTACTTGATCTGATTATCGCTTCTTCTTTATTGTTTTTCCACATAATATCAGAGCAAGTCAGTTTTTTAAAGATTTGATTTCTTTTCAAGTTTCGATTATTATTCATGTTGTGTCGGGTTGATGATTTGCTTATGAAAAAATGATGGAGAGATCTATTTTTTGGATATTTTTTTATGAAAGTTTGCTCACTACCGATTTCGAGAAAAAAATCCGAGGGTTCCTGATGGAACCGTAATTCTGCACGGATTCCACAACAATCGTATAACTCTCCATGCCACCTCATATTTAACGATCTCACCCTTGTACCATAAATCTCCACCATGCTGTTGCACTGGCCCTAAGGATCCAAAGATCCGCTGGCATGGCGCTATAAATTCCCGAACATGACACCCTCGGTCCCCACTCAGGGCATGCACCTCCACGTAGCAACGATGGCTAAACTACTGCTCTCATTGTGCTCAAGGTAGACATGCTCAGGCCCCTCAGACCAAGCATCTAAAGGCAAGTCCACGTCCCAACAAAGCCATCATCCTATCGACGGATTCTCCAACCCTAGGTGGCAGTGATCCCTTCAGACAACACCATGGCTTCTACGATAGCGCAAGAGCATATAATGGCACTAGTTGAGTGCCTACCTCCTTCCACGACACCCACCAATGGCCCCATCATGTGTCACATCCCTCATCTTCAGCCACCACATCCCAGGTCTGGCAGCGCCACAATCCTGCATGTTGGGGTATGTTGGAGTATGCGTCACTTGTGCGGGTGGGTAATTGGATCCCTCCAGGGTCCAATTACCACACCTACTTATGTTTAGTCTCACATCTACCAGTGGTGGGACTTGGAGGGTTTGTAGAGTCTATATAAGAAGCCCTAGACCTCCTATATCAAATGAGAGAAAGTTCAATAAAACCATCAACCCTGTGAGGCGTTCTCTCGTGGTTTCATCTCGTTCCTTAGGGACTAGGTTTCCATGTAAAAATCCTGATTACCTGGGAAATACATAATTACCTAGGTTCTACGTAATGTTTTTTTTTACTCAAAAACTACAAAGGTGTCGCATGTTCAACATGCGACACCCCTTAAGTTTTTTTTTACCCAGGAACTGTGTTAGTGTCGCATGTTCAATATGCGCTATAGATAGCGCATATTCAACATGCGATAGCGACCCTAATTAAGGCCCGCGCCCAGCGGCCTTCTCATTTCCCCGCGCCCTTGCCCGACTCCCATTCCTCTCTAGCGACCAGCCGCCCCCGACGCCCTCCTCTCCACCCTCATCTTTTGGTCTCCTCCTCTCTCAACAACACCCATTTTGGTCACTCCTAGCCCCGCGGAACACTCCTTTTCCGTGTTTTCAGTGATTGTCACCGTCCTAGCCGTCCCCGCTTCTCGTTAGGGCTAATCACCTGCTGCGAACAATCGGACTTGGTAAAACTTTTTTTTTAATTTTTTTTGTATCATATGCATATTATTTTCATTTCTCGAATGTATGACGTTTGCTTGTGCGTTGTGTCACGTATTAGGTTAGAATGGAGCAGTTGTATTGTATGTGTCATGTGAGTAGTACACTCATGTCCGGATCGTCAACCAACGTGAGGGGGTTTGTGTTGACTCCTAATATGACGTTCGATGAGATGTTGAACTTGGTTTGCCGTAAGTTCAACTTGGATGTTGACAGTCAAAAAATCCGATTATTACATCGCGTCCCTCGAGGCCCAGGGGAGGAACCATCATTTTCATCTATTGTCGATGATGATGATGTGCAGACAGTTATTGTGTACGCTCGAACCATTGGGAAATCAATGCCTACCGATATTTATGTTGAAGATGTATCTGTGAGCGAAGTCCCAACTGTTATGACTAACAACGAATCGTCTGGAGTCCCGAGCACACAAGCAGCAGTTGTCCGCAGCACACCACCAAGAATTGTCCCAACCACGGGACCCGACCATGATACGGATGCGCCTGTAACGCAGCCAAGCACGGTTCAGGATTTGGGGTTGAGTGAGCCGTTGCTGCGAGAGGTTAACCGGATGGATCAGGATTTCATCCCTTGGGGTACCGATGATGACCTGGAAGAAGGTAGCGAAGATGTCGAAGATGAACTGATGGACGAGGAGCTCCCAACTGATGAACAAACCGCGCATACTATTACACCCCGTATACCCTTTTTTGGGGTTAGAGGGTCTAATACTCGTTCAACATATGAAGACGACATTCGAAGCAAGTCTAGACTTGATGGTGTTGCTGACGAAATCCGCAAGGGTAGGACGTTCAAATGTAGGGAGGATTTGGTGTACGCTGTGAAGAAGTTCCACATTCTATCACATTTTGACTTCATTGTCAAGGAATCCACCAGCTTGATATGGTCGGTTTTTTGTTCGCAGAGAGCAAATGGTTGTGTTTGGTATTTACGAGGACATTTCAGAAAATTTGATGGACTGTGGGTGATCTCCAAGGTTGTTGGGGCACACACTTGTATAAACCCAACAGTTAATCAAGATCACCCTCAGTTGGACTACAAATTCATGTCCAGATCGTTGCTAACTCTTGTTAGGGATGACCCTAATGTTCGTGTATCTAGTTGTAGAGCTCACATCCACGAGATGTACAACTACTGGGTTTCAAGGAAAAGGGCTTGGGATGCTCGAAGGAAGGCCATCGGAATTGTATTTGGTGACTGGAAGAAGTCATATGCTGAAATGCCATTTCTTTTGCATGCAATGAAGGCCGCTATTCCAGGGACTGAAATTGATATTGAATACAGCGACCATCCTGATCCGCGCAAACCTCTCTGCCGCAGATTTGAACGATGTTTTTGGGCTTTTGGTCCTTCCATTGAAGCATTCAAGCATTGTCGGCCACTGATTAGTGTTGACGGGACACATTTGTACGGGAAGTACAAACAGAAACTGCTCATTGCTTGCGGGGTTGATGGGGATAAACATATTGTCCCCCTTGCATTCGGGATCGTCGACGAGGAATCCTTGTCGTCATGGAAGTGGTTTCTTTCGTTGGTTCGTCTAAGGGTAATTGGCATGCGAGCTGGACCAATCTGTATCATCTCCGACAGGCATTCTGGTATAAAAGCCGCTATGAAATATGCTGACGTGGATTTATTAGAACCCTTTGCATATTGGCGTTTTTGTACGAGACACGTGGCGAGCAACTTCAATAGCGTCTTTAGAAATGGTTCCATGAAATCTCTGGTGCAAGCAGCAGCATTACAGACGACTCCTAGGAAGTTCGCGTACTTCATGAGGAAATTACAAGAGTGGAATAATGGAGCAGCTAGATGGTTTTCAACTCATGATTGTCGTCGTGAGCAATGGACCTTGGCCTATGACGGTGGGTATAGGTTTGGTCAGATGACTACAAATCTGAGCGAAAGCTACAATGCAGTTCTTAAAGATGCCCGTTGCTTGCCAATCTCTGCGTTAATTGAGAAGACATTTTATAATTGTGTGTCATACTTCATTCAACATTTTGAAGAAGCAAGCGCAGCCATTGCTGCTGGTCGAAAATTCACGCATTACGCATCCACAGAGTTGACCCGTTGGACTGCAGCTGCGAATGGACACACAGTTACCCAGGTACAAGTACAACCGCAAATATTATTCGAGGTGTCTACCAGGCCTCGACGGACGTCTAATGGTATTCGCGGTCGCAAACAGTACACAGTGAACTTGCTTCAAAGGAAATGCACTTGCAACAAGTGGCAAATATATCGTATCCCATGTTCCCACGCCATTGCAGTCATTTCAAAGCGTCGGGCTGATTTAGATTCCTATGTTGGAGAGTGGTACACCTGGGAGAAACAGTTGCAGGTTTACGGAGGACAATTTTTTCCCATCGGTGATCGTGAAACATGGGCTCCCCTCGAATATCCTGAGTTACGACCGGACCCAAAGCGTAAACGCGGTAAAGGTCGTCCACGTACAACAAGAATACATAATGAAATGGATGTTAGAGACGTGATTCGGCAAAATACATGTTCCTATTGTGGAATATTGGGTCACACACACCGTGGTTGTCCCAACAAAGCCACAAGCAATTCTCAAGCATCCACATCAAATGAGCCGACGACGAGCAGGAATAAGAATAAATGTGGAAATTGTGGTGGTCAAGGTCACAACCGACGTAAATGTCCAAATTCGAGTAAGTATGGTACACTCGTATATTAGGAATTTTCATTATCTTAAATACTTGTCGATTGTTTGGGATATTGTTCTTTCATATAGTTTTTTTGAATTGTATTGTCTAACATTGAATATTGTATTTTTCAGATGGATCCCGGCCCAATTGATCCTTCAGTTTTGCGCCTTCAGGAGCGTCATCGTTCACGTCGAGTTTGGGCTGGCGATGTAAGTAATTATAATTTCTTCCTTCCTTCAATTTTCTTTCCTAACAATTTTCATGTAGGAATCTTCGTGGTTGCGTTGCCGGCGACGAGAGACACATGTACGTCGGATCCCTTTGGATGACCGGCTACTGCCTTACGTAGTCGAAGCAGGATTTGGATGCATCTCAGACCTCGAGTTCATTACCCTGGATTGGCATCTTGTGACAGCTTTAGTTGAACGATGGAGACCCGAGACGCACACCTTCCACATGCCTAGTGGGGAGATTACTATCACCTTGCAGGATGTGGCATTCATTTTGGGGCTGCGAATTGATGGGCCTGCGGTTACCGGGGAGACAACACCTGGAGCGACATGGGCAGATACATGCGAGGAATTGTTGGGTGTTAGGCCACTGCCCGCAGACATAGTTGGCAGCAGGGTGTCAGCAAGCTGGCTGTCCACCAATTTTTCAGAGTTGGCTGAGGATGCAGACGAGCTAGTCGTACAGAGACACGCTCGAGCATACATTTTGCAGTTGCTTGGTGGAGTACTTTTCACGGACAAGTCTGGATCCTTGGTTTCACTTATAGCTCTACCACATCTACAGGATTTTGAGTTCTCTGGGACTTTGAGCTGGGGATCGGCCGTACTTGCATATCTTTACAGACATCTATGTTTGGCAGCGGACATGGCGACCGAGGAGATTGGAGGCTCGGTCATCCTACTTCAGCTCTGGGCTTGGGAGCACTTCCCCCACATTGCTCCAGTTGTTAGGGACGGCAGAGAATGGTACGGGCGCCCGTTAGGAGTCCGCTGGGCAACGGCGTTTGCCCATCGTAGACAGCCCACACACGTGGTGAGACCCTACAGGGATGCTTTTGACATGCAATCACCCGACCAGGTAATTTTACATTTGAAAATTTTTCCAATAACAACAAAACAAATACTAATCGTAATACAATTTTTGCATTCAGGTATTTTGGACTCCCTATACGGATGAGATCCGCGCCCATCTCCCAGCCAACTCTCTTGAGGGCGAACAAATTTGGAGAGCTGAAGTGCCTTTGATATACTTCCACATTGTGGAGTATTACTACCCAGATCGGTTTAAGAGACAATTTGGGGGTCTTCAAGGCATCCCAAAGCGTTGCTCCACATTTCCAGAACTCCACACTATCGATTTGAGGGGGAAAGTACATGTGGATTGGAGGGCGAAACACAGCTTGTATATTGCACGCTGGGAAGAGCGGGAAGTTAGAACTATTCGCATCGATCAGTCCAGAGGGGTATTCGCGACGCCCGCATACGAGCAATGGTATGGGACCATTACTCGAAGATTTATCGGACGTTTGGGGGCAACCCTGGCAAGCAACGTAAGTACTCGAACTATAACTTTTTGGTAAATTAATTAACAAAATTGTTTCAAATTTACATCTACGTATTTTCCTTGGATGCAGCTCGCTCTGTGGAGCCGTGTCTACGACATTGGACACGAGGAATGCCGCGAGATTGCGGCACAAGCGAAGGCGGAAATGACGGAGTGGCTGTCATTACATTTTGCGGATGCAGTCACGTTACATGACGAGCGTGCAGATGTGGCCAGGGAGGAGGCATGGCGGGGAAGGGCAAGAGGACGGGGACGAGGAAGAGGTCGTGGTAGGGCACGTGAACAAGTCGCGGAACCCATGGACTTTGAAGAGGCCGCTGCGGAGGATGATAACATTGAGCAAGGAGACTACTTCACACCTGCCACCGAGCGACCAAGAGAGGACTTGCCAACGCCTCAAGCACCGTTGAGGCAAGGATTGGACCCCAGCCAGACACGACCAACTTACTGCACACTAACGCCGCCGTCTATGCCTACATTCGAGGAAGATGCCGCAGGACCCTCTCAGATCCACATGATAGACGAAGCGAACCGTCTATTACCGTTCCATCCTCCAGATTCTACGATTACATACCATAGGAGGAAAAAACGTTGAATTGTAATCAATGTAATTTTTAATATGATGCAAAAAATGTAAAGTGTAATCATGAACAATTCTATATTGAAATGTCCTCTTTGATGTTTGGAATGTCTACAGTGTTTGCATTGTCTGGAATGTTTACAAAAATGTCTATTTACATTAAAAACATGGGAATGTCTACAAAAATGTCTTTCCAAGGGTTTTTAAAAACTTGACATTCCAAAGCCCACACTTGGACAACCATTTTCGCCGAAAACTTTACTGTAAATATGACGCATTTTGAACATGCGTCATATGTTCAATTTTCAAAGCACACACCTGCCCCAGGCATTCCGATGAAAATTTCCTGGAAGGATAACGCATATTGAACATGCGTTATCCCTTCAATTTTCAAAGCACACACCTGCCCCAGGCATTCCGATGAAAATTTCCTGGAAGGATAACGCATATTGAACATGCGTTATCCCTTCATGTCGCATATACAACATGCGATACCTATACAGTGAATTTCGAGACCTGCGATACCTGTACAGTCCATTTCGATAGGAATTCCCTGGACATATGTCGCATGTTGAATATGCGCTATCTATAGCGCATATTGAACATGCGACACTAACGCAGTTCCTGGGTAAAAAAAAACTTAAGGGGTGTCGCATGTTGAACATGCGACACTTTTGTAGTTTTTGAGTAAAAAAAAACATTACGTAGAACCTAGGTATTTATGTATTTCCCAGGTACTACTTAGGAATTTGACTCGTTCTTTCATATTATTATTCTTTTTCTCTGATTATGCTTCCACATTTCATTTTTTTTAACATGGTATCATAGCAGGTTTGGTTCTCGAGGATTTAGTTTATACTCGTGATTTGTTCGAGATTTGATTTTGGTGTTTTGATCTTGAAGAATATTATGTTCGGGATTGTTCAAGTTTGACAAATTATTTTCTACACGGGGTTTTTGAAATCCTTATTTTTGGAGTGATTGGTTCTAACTCTAAGTATCATCATTAAGAATCTAGGGTTTCCAATGAATCCCTAGTTTGCACCTCTAGATCGTTGTCGAGCCTTATCTGTAACGGCGACAACGACACATACGATGATCTCGCCTCCTGATGCTGCACAGCGGCAGAAGATGAAGAAGGCGGTCTCGCCTCCCTCTCCAGGTCAACTCCAGGAGGCAACAACTCTGATTAAAAAAATAAAAACAAATACAAAGTCATACTGGGAAGATAGGAAATGGTAACATAGATTGTTAGCACTCTTCTTCCTTTATATATTGCTAAAAACTTTATTGAGGTAAATATTCCAAATAAGTTCCCTTCTTTTTCAAAATGATAGAAAGGATGGAGATAGAGAAGTGTGTGGGGATGTGAAGTAGCGAGAAAGGGGGTGAGTGCCGGAGGGAGGGGGTAAGTACAACGCTGATGTAGAGATGGAGGATAATTTTAAAGTAGAAAGGTTTGTTTCGAAGACTGTTAGAAGAAGAAACTACTTGTTTCTAGGTTCTTCCCTAATATAACAGATAATCGGTCGAGCACTTTAGGTCCTTTCACTTTCCATCGTTCGACCAAATGTTTTTGATAAAGGGGGTTTGAAGATTGCAGGGCTGATGAGACGTTTCTTTTGGGTAGATGGGAAGCGTAAGAAAAGGAGGATTCATCTCTTTGATTGGGATATGGTGACAAGTTTGAAGGAGGGCATCCTATGGATTTTGAAAATTAAGAATATGAATAAGGACCTCCTAACCAAGTTGGTATTGCGGTTGTGGAGGGGAAGGTTGATCTGGTTTGCAAGTTGTTGCAGGGAATCTATGACATCTGCGGATCTCTGATGGTGGCTCCTATTCATTACTCCTCTTCACTATGGTCAGGTATTGCTCATGTTGTCCTGTAATTTGGGGAGATGTTGTGCCTGATCATGGGCAATGGGGTCTCCTTTTACTTCTGGTTGGATAATTGGACGATTTTGGGGAATTCGGGGATTGGTACTAATTTTTTGCTTTTTTATAATCAAAACACCCTTTATGCGTGGTTTGGACGATTATAGCTTTGAGTCCTTGCTTTAATGGGGCCTTCTTGGATTAATGATTGAATGAATACATTGCTTTGCTTAGTGACTTAGCAGATATTTGGGGGCTAATATATAGTAGGACAATTTCATATGGAACGGTGGAAGATTCTTCATTAAAAAGTGTGGGAAAATGATCTAGAGATAGTCCCACATCGTCTATTTGTGGGACTTTGGAGAGTTTATGGGGCTATATAAGGAGACCTACGCCCCGGTACTCATTGAGAGAATTAAAAATAAGAATCCACCCTTTGAGATGTTCTTTCGTGATTTTATTCTGCTCCTCATAGAGTAGGGTTCCACATAAAATCTCTGTGTTCTTCACATTTATCTTACTTGATCTGATTATCGCTTCTTCTTTATTGTTTTTCCACATGATGTCAGAGCAAGTCAATTTTTGGAAGATTTGATTTCTTTTCAAGTTTCGATTTTTATTCATGTTGTTTTGGGCTGATGATTTGCTTATGAAAAATGATGGAGAGATCTATTTTTTGGATATTTTTTCATGAAAGGTTGCTCACTACCAATTTCGAGAAAAAAAAATCTGGTTCCTGATGGAACCCTAATTCTGCGTGGAGTCCACAACGGTCGTATAACTCTAGGTGCCACCTTATCTCTGACGATCTCACCCTCGTACCATAAACCTCCACCATCATGTTGCAATGGCCCTAAGGATCCTAAGATCCGCTGGCATGGCGCTATAGATCCCTGAACATGGCACCCTCGGTCCCCACTCAGGGCATGTACCTCCCCGTAGCAACAATGGCTAAACTACTGCTCTCATTGTGCTCAAGGAAGCCACGCTCAAGCCCCTCGGACCAAGCATCTCAAGGCAAGTCCACGTCCCAACAAAGCCATCATCCCATCGACGGATTCTCCAACCCTAGGTGGCAGCGATCCCTTCAAACAACACCATGGCTTCTACGATAGCGCAAGAGCATATAATAGCACTAGTTGAGTGCCTACCTCCTTCCACGACACCCACCAATGGCCCCATCATGCGTCAAATCCCTCATCTTTAGCCACCACATCCCAGGTATGGCTACACCACAATCCTTCCTGTTGGGGTATGTTGGAGTATGCGTCACTTGTGCAGGTGGGTAATTGGATTCCTCTAGGGTCCAATTACCACCCACTTATGTTTAGTCTCACATCTACCTGTAGTGGGACTTGGAGGGTCTGTGGAGTCTATATAAGAAGCCATAGACCTCCTATATTAGATGAGAGAAAGTTCAATAAAACCATCAGGCCTGTGAGGCGTTCTCTCGTGGTTTCATCTCGCTCCTTAGGGACTAGGGTTTCATGTAAAAATCTCGATGTTCTTCAATATTATTATTCTTTTTCTCTGATTATACTTCCACATTTCATATTTATAACATGGTATCATAGCAGGTTTGATTCTCGAGGATTTAGTTTATACTCGTGATTTGTTCAAGATTTGATTTTGATGTTTTGATCTTGAAGAATATTATGTTTGGGATTGTTCAAGTTTGACAAATTATTTTCTACACGGGTTTTTGAAATCCTAATTTTTGGAGTGATTGGTTCTAACTCTAAGTATCGTCATTAAGAATCTAGGGTTTCCAATGAAACCCTAGTTTGCACCTCTGGATCGCTGACGAGCCCTATCTCTAACGGCGGCAACGACACATACGATGATCTCGCCTCCTGAAGCTGCACAACGACAGAAGATGAAGAAGGCAATTTCGCCTCCCTCTCCAGGTCAACTCCAGGAGGAGGCAGCTCTGATCCTCACGCCCGATCTCCATCGCACAGGCGTCGGGATGCTCCACCACTCTGTGCGAAACTCCTCTTCCAGGCAAAGCTCCGTGGTGGAGCTCCATGAAGGGGAGCAACCCTTCTCCATCACCCTTTTGTTCCTTCTCCAGGCGGAGTTCGAAGCTCCAGGCAGAGCTTCTTCTTCAAGGCATGAAGAGGCGATGGTAACTTCCAGGGCGGCGATGGATCCCCATCGCGCACAACCTCCTCTCCAAGTCCCAAGGCGGCGATGACGGAATCATTGCAACTCATCCTTTGATTGCGCCTCCGCAGCTTCGATGCTTGCTCGATGGGTTCTCCTTTGGGAACCCTACGCGCTCCAGTGCCCTAGATCCAAGCAGCGACACTGCACTCTAGCTACTTCTGCCGCCCCTCCTCTAGCCATCCAAGCAGGCGACGAGAGTATCGTGAGAGTGGGTTCCCATAAGGGAACCCTAAATAGAAGAGCTCCCACCTATTTCCCTTTTTGGGCCCAAGCTTCTCTGTGTATACAAAAGAAAAAAAGGAGAGAAGAGATGTGTTGGGACCTATTTGGGTTGTGTTTCAAAAAAGGGAGATGAATGTGATAACTATAAAAAAGAGGGGAAAATAGATGAGAAGAAAAGGAAAAGCCGTAAAAAATGGAAAGGTTTAAAAAAAGGAGAGAGGAACGACTTTAAAAAAACAAAAAAAAAATGAAAAGTCGAAAAAATTGGAAAATTTTTGAGATCAACTTATCTGGATTTTTTGTTTCTCCCCATCTTGATTTGTCTTCTCATAGCTTTGTTGATGTCATTGCTTTTCGACAAGTATGTGTGAAAGGGGGAGTATTGTGTAGAGTTCTACATGCCAAAATTTCAGATTCTCCAGATTCCAGGCCATTTGAATTTTATGACTCTATAGACGTTCAATTTTACACTCGACGTTCAGATTGGTTTCGAGTATTCAATTTGATGTGCACATGTTTGCCATCATTTGTGTGGTCCCCATCTTTGTGTTTTAGTCTCAGAGTTTTCATGTGAATCATAGTTACTCCAGAGTAGAGATCCCATTCTATATGCCATTAAGGCTAGGGTTTTCATGTGGTTTCATAAGGATTCCAGAATAGAGATCCCATTCTCTGAGCCAATATGGGAGAGACCCAGTTCTCCGCCGAGGAGACATTTTAGACTCCATTCTCTAGCGCCTGTGGACTCCGACGAGGATGTTTTCACGGCTTTTTCAGTTCAGCCCTTCAGAGATGAAGCAGTTGTCCACATGATTCAGTCTTCTATATGTGGCGAACCAGAGTACTCCGATGAGGAGATTCATTTAGTTTCATTGTCTCTGACAGGCGCAGTATAGAGTACGTGTTCTCCGACGGGGAGACCCAGTTTGACTCACGCTCTAGCCCGTTTGTTCCCCCTCACATGTACGACATGAGAAGCAATGTCCTCGACAACAATCGACAGTTGTGTTTGTGTTGAGTTGATATTGTCCGTAGTGCCTTGTAGTGTGAGTTTGAGATTTCTTTTTGTTTGTCCAAGCTGAGCATTGCATGCTCCAGCTTGAGGGGTAGTGTTGGAGTTTGCATCACTTGTGTAGGTGGGTTTTTGGATCCCTCCAGGGTCCAATTACCACACCTACTTATGTTTAGTCCCACATCTATCAATGGTGGGACTTGGATGGTCTATGGAGGCTATATATGACGTCCCAGACCTCCTGTATCAGATGAGAAAAAGTTCAATAGAACTATCAACCCTGTGAGGCGTTCTCCTGCGATTTCATCCCATTCCTCAGGGAGTAGGGTTTCACATAAAAATCTCAGTGTTCGTTCATGTTATTATTTTTTCTATGATTACGCTTCCACATTTCATATTTCTAACACTGCCCACCTCCCCTCGCATGAGGTGAAATCCATATCTAGGGCAAGCGTATGGATCTCCTGTACTCGCCGTGTATGATGGCCATGGTGACGTCGAGATGGTTTCCTCCTTGGGAACCCTAGTCAGTCTGGAAGAAGAATGGGGAGAGTTGTCCAATACCCTCCATCCATGCCCCATAATTGTATTTTAAATAAAATAAAGGGGGTGGAATTTGAAAGATAAAAAAGAGTGTGGATGGACAATTAGCAAGGGTTTTTACCAATTGTGCCTCTTTGAGATATTTTAATATCAATTATACCCCTCCCTTTTTGGGAATATCAATTGTACCCTGGCTTATTCTACAATGATTACTTGTGTTCCTCAGGTTAGTTGCCGTCTATCCCCATCCCAAAATGATGTTAACTTTGGGGACACAAGGGTAATTAGATAAAAAATGAAGGGTAGAATATCTTTTTCTTCCCCCTGTAGTCTTCTTTCTTTTACTCTTCCTCCCTCCTCCCCCTTTAGCCCTTCCTCTTCCTCCGGCCACATCCTCCTCCACCTATCCCCCTCCAGGCCCTCCTTCACCGAACCTCCCTCTCCAACCCCTCCTCCTCCGCCCCTCTCTAGGCCCTTCTCCTCCGCCTCCCCTCTCCATCCAGTCAAGCTTCTCCAGCCCCGCTATTAAGTCCACCCTCACCTCCGTCGCCTACGATGACCCACCTCCTCAATAACCCTTAAACCCCCTCCACCTTCGACCCATCTCACCCACCTCAAATCAATATCCACGATGGACCCATCATGGAGGGCAAGGTGAAGAAGGTCCTTGATGTGCTCGACTGCATCAATATGCAAAATCCAATCCTCGTCAGAGACTTAGACCCTGGAGCTCTGCTCCGGAAGTGTTCTGGTAAGTCGAGGATCATCCAGGGATCGAGATATTATCACCGATGAGAAAATTCACGGAGAATTGTTCAGACACCAGAAGGAGGATCAAGGAATTTGGTGACTCGTTCGAATCCCATACCACAGAAGGCGATGTCGTCATCGATCTCAGTGACCTAAACTCCTTCCTGTCACCCATTGGTACCCTCCCTCTCTCCTACAAACTCGTTAGCTTCCTTAATCACCTGCAGTTGTATGGAGTGAAACCGGAGGTGTAATATCCTCTCCATTAATCCTCACACCTAAAGAAGAGGAGGGGGATGTTTGGACATTTATAACCCTCTTAACTGTACCATGGTTTGGAAAAACTATGGTTAAGTTTAACCAATTGAGGGTTAAATTAATGGATGGACACTAGTGATAGAATGACAATTAGTCAGGGGCACAATTGATATTCCCAAAAAGGGAGGGGCATAACTGATATTGCAACATCTCAGAGGGGCACAACCAATAAAAACTCAATACACAATGAGAGGAGGGGCTTTCCATTGTATTTGTGAAAAGATGTTAGTTTTAGGGCCCAATGGCCTCTGTTATAAAAAAAACGAAAGCAAAAAAAAGATGAAGAGACAATGAATTAAATATAGCCAAAAAGGAAAGTATGACTTGAAAAAAGAAAGAATAAATAAAAAGTGGATGGCTAAAAAATAGCACAAAAAAAGAAAAAATTTTGATGCCGTTTTTTCCCTCAATTTGTTGTCCCAACTTTGTCGAGTACCTAAATGCCAACAAGTATGGGAGAAGTGGGGGAGAGTACATGAGATGCTCATGCATTGATTTTCAGCGGTTCTACTAAGAGAATGACTCAATGCAGACGTTGAAGATTCTTATGACTGTGAACTCTAGTACGAGATCCTTCTGAGGTTCCTAAGAGAGAGAAACCACTTCAAGGTCCCAAAAGAGTGACCCTCATTCAAAGATCTGCGTATGGATATTCTAATGGCATGGAGAAAAAGGCATTAGACAACATATCCCCCATATGTGACGAGATGGCCCCCATGGGTTTTTCAATAACAGAAGAGACTCATTACATAGGCGAATCACCATCCTCAGTAGCAACCAACGAAGTATGTCATGCGAATCACCATCCTCAATAGCAACCAACGAAGTATGCGTTGAGTCGTTATGATCCGTAGTGTCATGTATTCATCGAGTGCGTTCATGTTTTCTTCTGTTTGTCCAAGTTAAGCTTTCCATACTCCAGCTTGAGGGGGAATGTTGGATAATGACTTAGAGATAGTCTCACATCGTCTATTGGCGGGACTCTGGTGAGTAATTGGGGCTATATAAAGAGCCCTACGCCATGTGCTCATTGAGAGAATGAAATAGAAGAATTTTCCCTTTGAGACACTCTCCTGTGAATTCATCCCGCTCCTCACGAAGTAGGGTTCCATGTAAAATCTCTGTGTTCTTCACGTTTATCATGCTTGATCTGATTATTGCTTCCGCTTTATTGTTTTCCACAAAAATGCTTATCAATTTTTTCCCGCAATCAGTCTACAACACAAGATGATTTCACACGTGATTGCAAAATTTTTGGGCTGCAAAATCCCACAGCGGATTAATGTCTTTCTCTAGCTTTTTAGTCATGGATGCTTTCTTACCAAGGTGCGAAGGGATAGAATGCTACATATCTGTGATTTGACATGTGATAGATGTAGTGAAGAACCCGAAGACATGGATAATTTATTTTTTAAGTGTAGATCATCATTATCTGTTTGAGAAGGGGCTGTCAATCATTGGTTTAGGACTAGTAATAGCACGACCATTTGGATCTCTATTAGATCTTGTGTGTGGAAACTCACAAGAGGATGCTTCTTCGGCTTTCGGCCTACTTTGAACTATTTGGCATGCAAAGAATGAACTGATCTTTTGGGACCATCACTTTTATCATGAGATTGTACTTGATCACTATAGATTCCTTGCTTCAACATTGACTTTTGTATGATTTTTTATTTTATTTTTAATATAAACCTTATGGTGAGTTCCATCTCGGGATTTCACCCTCTTCCCTTTAAAAAAATAGACATGGCCTCCCCTTAGTGTCTGGGATGATTGAGGACAATGGTCTCGAGGCATTGAGGCTTAAAGAGATGAACAATGATTTGCTGGCTAAGTGGGTTTTGAGAATTCTGTGTGAAGTTAAGGACTTGTTGTGCCTTAATGGATATACACTGTCTCTGCGAACCCTAGCTTTCGAGTTGGATTGATTCATTTTTCGTCCAAGTTTTGCAAGGGATTCGGTTACCTTTTAATGTTACATTCTTCATCTGTCCTTTGTTTAGTAATATTATCTCTTTCTACTTTGATTAGATGAACTGGCCTGAGGAAGCGGAGGTTATAACTTATTTCAGGACTTTTTGCCTTGACTAGTGCCTTTTTGAGTGTTGTTGAGGCTCGGTCAATGGAGCATGTGCACTATATTCTAATAGTTGTTTCTTATAGCAAAGGGTACATGACTTCATGAAACTTATGGAGCACCTTGACTCAATGAAGGGGTTGAATTGTGGTCAAGATCATTGGGTTTGGACTGATGGAGACTTTTCGATAAAAAATATATACAAGTGTTTTGCATAATGGAACTCGAATGCAAATCCAACAAATAACATGCAAGTATAAAACAACTACAATACAAGATTTATGAGGTTTACCTTAGATTGAGCGATGCCTTCAATAATGATCGTGGATCTCTCTATAATATGATGGTATAACAGAAGTATAGAGGATACGGAAAGTCCTGACCCTAAGATATCCCGAAATGGGAAGATTCCTAAATCCCAAAAACAATATGACCTGAAAACTAAATGTTGTTTAGGGGGCACTGATTCGAACCATCATAAGGGGAGGGGGTTACATGCACCCTTCTAGATCCCCCATCCAAGGTTGTTGCTTCGATAACAAGATCCCCATTTTAGCACTATTGGTTTCTCCCACGAGCGAAGTTCACATAACATGCTCTATAAAATATTAAGCGGGATTCAGTCAGGTTTATTTTTGATTCATGCGATTTAGCAAGAGATTGTGGATTGCTGCATAAGTTCAAAGCTCTGCCAAGTTCTTATGGCTCAGATGTGGGAGAGTGATGATAGAATTCATACAACCAAGTTTATGCAAGGATTACTGGTGGACTATTATTTATGCTTGTCCACCCTCAAAGCGCATGGTGGACGCTTATACATGGAACTTATGGGTTTTTTTTGGGTACCGCTTGCAACATGGCATGTGCTGATAGAGGGAAGCTTTTAACGATTCTTAGGCTCTTTGGTTGGCACGTAATGGGGGTAGTGTTTCAAATGAGTGCTTTATTTTAAGAATGTAATTGATATGCCAAGGCTCTATGAGTCTTAGTCCTTGTAAACTTCTTTTGGTGTGCAGTAGTGGATAGGGGTGTTCAAAGAATCTGGGTCAAGCGAGTACCTTGCTTGACCCGTACACTTTGACCCTGAACTCGTGGGTACCTATTTGGAAATACCGGGTCGGGCGTTATGTCCTGACCCATGCCCTATCCAAGAAATCCATGTGGATTAGCGGGTACTCGTGGGTGCTCGATTGGAAGTTTTCACTTATCCATTGAGTAAAAAGAATCAAAAAAGGTAAATATCATTCAAACATAGTTATTACGTTATTGATATCTATCTTATGATAAAAATATAATTATGATACACATATTAATATATTTGAAAATGTAAGGTCATACACTAAAACAGACGCGAATATGAAATCATAGAAGATATATACATATGTTATCTTAAATTTAAGTGAAAATGGAAATATCTATATTTATATCCGTATCCATTTTAATATGGATATAAATGTATAGGTGGATAATTGGGCCGAGTCGATCCGATTTTGACCCTCACTAAACATGTAAAAGCTTGGACCCGATCCGGACTCGATTTATTTATGGGCCGAGCTCGAGCCTCCAATTATAATAAAAATTGAAAGTTGACTCAAGTCGAGCTCGAACCTGCAGGAACTCGGATTGACTCGACCCGATCATGTCTTCACGTTAATTACTTTATAATTTATATATAATGATAAGATGACATTAAATTAGTATTAAAATTACAATTTATTAGATTAAATAATATAAATGTAGGACATTGGTTGATCAAATTAGTATTAAAACCGATGCAATGTGATAATACAATAGATTAAATAATATAAAATAAACAAACACGACATAATCGGAAATAATATGACCGTAATAACTTAATGATATAGAAATTATTATTTATACGTCGTACGTTGGTTTACATAATCGAAAAAATTATATTAATTACATTATTTCATATATATAAAAATGTGCTAAGCCATCTCCCACTATAAGTAGGGTCGGCTACATGGATTCTTGCTCAAATCCATGTTGAAAGATACAACTATTTTTTACACTGGACGTCGACTACCTAATGCAACCCCTGTAAGAGTGGGATTTGAATCCTGGTCTTTTGTGTGGTAGGCACGCTGTACTACCACTAGACCATTAAGTGGGTACAATTACATTATTTCATATAATAGAAATTAATACGATTAATTGTATTAATTTAATAATATAATTATAATAACTTAATGCATTAAATAATGCAAATGTGTTACATTGGTCCTAAGATTACTAAACCTAGATGGTGGAATCTTCCACTGAAGTAATCAAGTTTCAGGGTGAAGGTTTTAGAAGACTTATCTGGGAATTGTAGCGGAAGTGCAAATGAGATGCGGGAGGCAGTAACATCTTGTATCCGAAAGGTAGCCAAAAAGATGCTAGGCAAGTCAAAGGGAGGAGCTCCAGATCAAAAGGAGGCTTGGTGGTGGAGCGAAGGGGAGCAAGAGAAGCTAAAAATTAAAAGAGCATGCTTTAAAGAGAAAAAAAATTAAAAGAGCATGCTTTAAAGCTATATCTAAGGATAGAATAGAAGAAACTATCACAAACTACAAAATAGCGAAGAATGAAGCAAAGAAGGCTGTAAGCGAAGCTAAGTTAAAAGCTTATGAAGTTTTGTATAAAAATCTCAACTCTAAGGATGGCTATAAGGATATATTCAGGTTGTCCAAAGCAAGAGAAAGAAAGATCAAAGACATTTCTCAAGTGAGATGCATTAAGGATGAGGAAGGTCACGTGCTTGTTACTCAGAAGGTTATAGAGACTAGATGGGAGCAGTACTTCCACAAACTTTTCATTGGGGAAGGAAATAGAGAGATTCACTTTGGCTGATCTAGCCGGTAGTGAAAGTTACTTGAATCATGCATGCTATAGACGAATACAAATAAAGGAAGTAGAGGAGGCTTTGAAGGTTATGAGACCTGGGAAAGATGTAGGACTATATGACATCTCTGTAGAAGTATGGAGAGTTTTAGGTGAACGTGGTTTAACTTGACTTACGAATCTATTCAATGTTATTTGGCGAAGCAAGAAAATGCCTGAAGATTGGAGGAGGAGTATCGTGGTGCCTTTTTATAAGAATAAAGGAGACATTCAAAATTGTTCAAATTACAGAGGTATCAAGCTGATGAGTCACACTGTGAAAATTTAGGAACATGTGATCAAAAGAAGGTTGAGGCAAGTTTCTAAAGTAAAAGATAATTAATTCGGATTCATGTCAGGTCGCTCAACTATTGAAGCCATCCATTTGTTGAGGAGAACAATGGAGATTTATATTGCTAAAAGGAAGAACCTCCATATGATCTTTATTGATTTTGAGAAGGCTTATGATTATGTTCCACGAGAGATATTGTGGAGAGTTTTGGAGAAGAGACAAGTACATGTCCTATACATTAACCTCATAAAGGATATGTATGATATGGCGTTATCTTGTATAAGGACCCTGTTTGGGAAGACTGACTATTTTGACATCAACATTGGTTTACATCAAGGTTCAGATTTGAGTCCATTTCTTTTTACTTTGATCATGGACGAGTTGACAAGTCACATTCAGGATGAGTTACCTTGGTGTATGCTATTTGCTGATGATATTGTGTTGATTGACAAGACTAGAGATGGAGTAAATGAGAATCTTGAGGTCTAGAGACATGCATTGGAGACTAAAGGATTTCGCATAAATAGGGCTAAGACGGAATATATGGAGTGCACCTTTGATGGAAGCAATGGTGAAGGAATCGAGGTGAAGATTTGCGACGATAACATTCGGAAAAGAGATTCTTTTAGATATCTGGGATCTATTTTGCAACATGATGGAGAAATTGATAGAGATGTTACTAATAGAATAAATGCAGGCTGGCTAAAGTGGAGAGGAGTCTATGTTGTTCTCTATGATAAGAAAATTCCGTTCAAAATTAAAGGAAAGTTTTATAAAGCAGCTGTGAGGCCTTTTATGCTCTATGGATCTGTATGGTAGCTTGTAAACCATAGACATGTGTAGAGAATGGTTGTAGCAGAAATGAAAATGATAAGGTGGATGTGTGGACACACGTAAAGATCAGATTCGGGATGATGCAATCAGAAAAAAAGTTGGTGTAATTCCGATCGAGGATAAGATGCGAGAAAACCTCTTAAGATGGTTTGATCATTTGCAAAGAAGGTTAGCTAATGCACCAGTTAGGAGATGCGAGTGTTGGGATGTTGAGTCGGATAAGAGAGGGAGAGGACGATCCAAGAAGTGTTGGAAAGAGATTATACGAAGGGATCTTAGTTTTTTGGATATAAGACTGAGATTGACCCAAGCTTGCAAAAGTCGGCCGACTAGGCCGACTAGTCGGTCCGACTAGTCGAGTCGGGGGGGTAGCCGACTCGACTAGGCCTAGTCGGCCCTTAGTCGGTCCACCCGACTAGTCTGGCCGACTAATCGGCCGACTTTTACAACAACCTTTTTTTTTGTTTTTCACTTTTTTTAAAGCAAACATATTCTAATATGCTTAATGTTATATTTAAAGTCAATTACTTCTTTTGTTTCATCACGATGTCATATAAAATGTACAAATATATGTATATACATACGAATATATGTATAAAAAACTGATTTATATATTTAAAATAATAAAAAATTCAAAACCGACTAATGACCGACTAATTCCGACTAGTCGCCCGACTGCCGACTAATCCTTAGTAGGTGACCCCGCCGACTGAATACCGACTACCGCTTTCTGCAACCTTGGATTGACCCAAGATGGATCTGAATGGAGGCGAAGAATCCATGTAGCCGACCCTACTTAATTGTGGGAAAAGGCTTTGTTGTTGTGTGTGTGTTACGTTGGTTAAATAAAAAATTACTAGTTTATAACTCAGACTTTCAATAACTATACATCTTATTAAACTTTATTGATTGGAGTCAGAGTGACCGTGGAGGTTCGACCGTGATTTCTCCTCGAGCCAGTCCAAGGCTCGAGGAGAATTGGCAAGCCTATGTTGGGCTTTTCTGGATTGGACCGGGTCGAGTCTAATGCTGCACTCTATAGATATAGATAACAAAGTACAAATAAACAGATACATTAGTGAATTAGACACTCGATACTACATGTTAATGGATATAAATAATGTTACCACATATTAATAATGTTTTAATTGAAGATTCTTACAATAAAATATGAATTATATGATTCGGTAGTAAATCACACACTCAAGCCTACGCATATGCAGACACAAATAATTTCATCGTAGAACTCATTAAAAATGTTTGAATTGAACACTTTTACAAAATTATGAATAAGCGGATACAATGATAAATCAGATATGAGGCTACACGTTCGGGAATAAAAATAATTTTACTGTGTTTCAATTGAACAATCTGTCAATAAATTATAAATAAACGAATGCGGAATATCCAAGGATATAAATAAATTTACCTTAATAATTAACAATAATATTTCTATTGAATACTCTTTCAATTGACCCATTGCCTAATGTATAATTAGTCTCCTCTTAATGAAGGGCATGCATAATCTAATACATTTTTTATTTCCATGTGTATCTCTATCACAACTTCGACATTTATTAGAAATATCGAATAATACAAGGATATGATGATTGACTTTATAAATAACTTGCTCAATTTAATCGTATGTTCTTCCTATAAACCTAAATAGAGGGATGACATAGGAATCATTTTCTTGGAAGAGATATCCACGGGTACCCATGGATACCTGTTACCCATTCAAATGAACTGTGTACCCATTAGATATGGGTACCTGTTGGAACGGGTCGGGTCAACCTGTAACCCGATGATAATGGGGCAGGGCAGGTCAACAGCAAATGGGACTGGTACCCTCCCCGTGAACACCTCTAGGTAGTGGATATATTGTGGTTCACACCACATTTGGTATGCACTCTTAAAAAAATGATGAAGCCTTCTCCCATTTTAAGTAGGATCGGCTACATGGATTATTATCAAATCCATGTTGAAAGATCCGACTATTTTTGACGTTGGTTGTTGGCTACCTAATGCGACCCTCCTCAAAGGGGATTTGAAGCTTGGTATTTTTGGGGGTAGACACACTGACCATTGAAGTGGGTATATTTGGTATGCACTCTTATCTTTCTAAAATATATTGAAAGAACACAATATTAAGGTAGATCTGGTATAGGAGAATTTTGCAATGTTATTACTAAAAGATATGTAGATGAACACCAATGTTTTTTTTATCAATAAAATAAGTCGAATTACCTAACAAGTGGAAGCCGCTGCACAAAAAATTCTTGCGAATTGAAATGCTTACTTATGCTAAACAGAATCCATTTTTATACACCGTTCAAGAGAGTCTCCCTCACCCTAAGGATATTGGTAGTGGGTACATTCATTGACATTTCTTTCTATGTTGTATTTTACTTTTCTTCATTGTTGGAACTCTTAACATTTTCTGCACACATATCTGTATAAATGGGACTTATACGTGATGGGTATTTAAACTTATTAATGTGTATTTTTTGTGTTAGGGAAATATACTTAAGCAGGTTGGTGGAAAGTTTGTGAAACTAGGAAGTTAGGAAGAAAGTTTAATTTAATTTGAATGTTTGTCAATGATCCAATTGTTGTTATACTCATTAGGTAATGTTGGGTGTTGATCGCCTTGATATGATTAAAGGAATCCCACAGAAAATTCTGGCTTTTGAAAAATTTCTGGAGGAGAATTCATCCTGGCGTGACAAAGTGGTTTTATTGCAGATTGCTGTGCCCACTAGAACTGATGTTCCAGAATGTATGACTCCTTAATCTTGTGTTTATTCACCTTATGATTTTTTCTTCTGAAACTGATGATACTACTGCTTTTTAGATCTTTTTTTCACATGTTGATAGCCTTTGAGAAAACAAAGAATGGACATAATGCAATATTTGTATTTTAATTAGAGATCACATGATCTGTTTAATCCAGTCTGATAAAAAGAAAACTTTTTTAGAACGTTTTGTAATATATCAAACCCTTTTTAGAATGTTTTGTAATATTTCACCTGTATATATACTGGAGTGTGGTTATTGATGTTTGTTGGGAAAAATGAAAGGAGTTGTTTATTCCATAAGTCCTAGGCTCTCTTATATAGAGGAGAGACCTATGGGTAAATTACATAGAATAGACGAATGAAATAAAAAATAGATAAAGAAGGACAGAAAACAACATATATCTCTACACTCCCCCTCAAGATAGAGCATAGATATCTATCATGCTCAGCTTGGATGCACACTTCTGAAATGGTCCTCTGAGTAATGCCTTGGTGAAAATGTCGGCTGTCTGATCTCCTGAGTTAACGTGGGATGTAGAGACAAAACCCTTCTGAATCATGTCACATATATAGTGACAGTCTACCTCGATATGCTTCGTCCTTTCATGGAATGCAGGATTATTTGCAATGAACATGGCAGCCTGATTGTCGCATTTTAGCCGCATGGGAAGAGATACATCTATGTGTAAATCTGTAAGAACTACTCGAGCCCACATCATTTCTGTACAGGCTTGTGCCATAGCCCTATATTCTGACTCAACACTGGATCTAGCTACTACCATTTGCTTCTTGCTTTTCCATGAGACAAGTGAGTCTCCAACAAATATAGCAAATCCTGTTGTGGACTTCTTGTCCTTGGGGCACCCTGCATAATTTGCATCTGCATATGCGGAGATGGTGATGGTACCACCTCTTTTAAATAACAATCATGTACCTGGAGATGATTTAAGGTACCTTAGTATCATGTGAATAGCATCCATATGTACCTGGCGTATTTGCTCCATGAACTGGCTCACTCGACTGACTGTAAAGGCGATATCAGGTCTGGTGATGGTAATATAGAGAAGCTTTCCCACCAGTTCTCTGTACCGTCTCTTATCAACCTCCCCTTTGTCATCTTCATATAGCTTCATGCTCGGATCCATTGGCATGGTGGCGGGTCGACACCCAAGCATTCCCGTCTCACTAAGCAAATCAATGACATTTTTTCTCTGAGTCGTCACCAACCCATGTTGGTTTCTAGCAAACTCCAGTCCTAGAAAGTATCTCAAGGATCCAAAGTCCTTGGTAACGAATTCACTGCCCAAAAATTCTGTTGCCCTCTTTATTCCTTGTATATCATCTACATATACTATAATAGCAATCATACATCTGGAGGTTCTCTGTGTGAAAAGTGAATGGTCTACATTTGACCGTTTGAACCCCTGCTTCTCAAACAGATCAGAGAGCTTCTGGAACCATGCTCGTGGACTCTGCTTAAGGCCGTAGATTGCCTTGTGAAGTCTACACACCAGTCAACACTCTCCCTCAGCAGCAAACCCATGTGGCTGCCGCATATAGACTTCATCCTGAAGATCACCATATACAAATACATTCTTCACATCAAGCTGAAATAGGGGCCAATCACGAATCACAACAATCGATAGAAGAATCCGTAATGTAGAATGTCGAGCAACATGAGAAAAGGTGTCAAGATAATCTACGCCATATGTCTGTGTGAAACCACGTGCCACCAATTGAGCCTTGTACCGATCAATACTACCATCTGCATTCTGCTTTACTGTAAAGACCCATTTACAACTCACTAAGGATGCTCCAATGGGAAGTGAGACCAAACCATGTGCCTCTGGATTGGAGAGCCGTCATCTCCTCTACCATAGCTGCACGCCACTTGCCATCTGCCAAAGCCTCTATATAGGTACGTGGTATGACAACTGTGTTCAAAGCTGCAACAAACTTCTCAAAATCACCGGTTAGACGCTCAAATGTGACATGAGAAGCAATTGGATATGAGGCACATGAGCGTTTCGGCTTTCTAAGAGCGATAGGCAAATTAAGATCATCATCAGCATTCCTGTCATCAACCTGAGCATCAACTTCCTGAGAGAAGCCCTGTTGAGGAATAGTAGTAATTCCATCATTAGAAGTAATAGTTTCAGAGCAAACCTGAGGCATGGTAGGTGATGAGCCATTAGCACGAGCAGGGACAAAACGACGATTGTAGTAATATGGTAGTGGTGGAACCAGAGTAATGGGGGGTGGTGGGGTTGTTGGAGGTGACGAGGAAGAAGGTAGCAAAGGAAGGTGGAGGTGGAATGTAGATCTCACTGTCGGAATCAGAAGATGTTAATCTATCACCTGTGGGCGAAAAATATATGTCAGACTCAAAAAACGTTACGTCTGCACTAACGTAATATCTCCCGTGTAACGGGTCATAACAACGATAGCCCTTATGAGTTCTGGAGTACCCAACAAAGACACATTTGATAGCCCTAGGAGAGAGCTTATCAATCCTTGGAGACAAGCGATGGACAAACGCCACAGATCCAAAGACACGAGGGCTAAAGGAGAACAGTTCATTGTCAGGAAACACAAGTGAAAAAGGGACTTTCTCCCCTAGGACTGATGAGGGCATGCGATTAATGAGATAACATGCCGTAAGTACCACATCACCCCAGAAAGAATGTGGGGCACAACTCTGGATTAGAAGAGTACGAGTGACGTCAAGAAAATGACGGTGTTTTCTTTCAGCTACACCGTTCTGTTGAGACGTGTATGCACACGAAGTTTGATGAAGAATACCATGGGATCGAAGGAAATGAGAAAGCACATTTGTACAAAATTCAAGCGCATTGTCTGTCTTCACAGTTTTGGCAGTAGTGGCAAAAACATTCTGCACCTCTCTAATAAAATTTATTATGACATTTCCAGCTTCAGATTTATTTTTCAACAAGAAAACCCAAGACAGATGACTAAAATCATCGATAGCAACTAAATAAAATCTGTGTCCCTGATGATCGAGAACACGACTTGGACCCCAAATGTCAATATGGAAAAACTCAAACGGGGAGCTACTGCTCCGATTCTGACTACCAGGAAAGACCGATCGATGGTGCTTCCCTAACTGACATGCTTCACAATTGAAAGACGAGCGGGGTGAAATCTGTGGAAGGACTTGACGTAGTTTCTGAAGCGGCAAATGAGCAAATCGCAGGTGCCAAAGAAAAGGAGAAACCGATCCAACAGAGTAGGATGATAGGCCAGCACAAGATGTTTTGATCAGATGGCTGGGCAGAAATGCAGCTCTTTTTTCTGGGCAACGCTTCTACAAGGAAAACGTGGAGATGCACTATGCACGGTTGGTTGATGATTGGGTTATGTAGTGGCTTTGCTTGTTTCGTGATATCGTTATTTTTGTAAACTCCCTGTTTACCTTTTATTTTTGTTTTAAATAAATGGGACGAACACCACTGAGTGTCTCCCCCTCAGGTTTAAATTAAAATCACCACCCATCAACCTCTGTCCCCAGGATGATCATATGCCCTCAGGGTTAAATTAAAATCACCACCCATCAGCCATGGACAAATAACTTATCAATTATCAATAACATGAGAAACAATGACAAATAAATTATTAGTTATCTGATAACATGAGAAACTCGGAGAACTAAATTATCGGTAACATGAGAAACGGGACAAATAAATGATCAATTATCAATAACATGAGAGACATGGTCGGATACGTTATTAATTATCAATAACATGATAAACATGGAGAAATAAACTATCAATAACACGAGAAACATGGACAAATAAATTACCAATTATCAGCCAGAGATGAAAGTTGAAACAGGCCCATCTATTAATATGAGAAACATGGACACATACATTATCAATTATTGGACTGTGGTTTAGGAATTTGATGTATTAAAACTCAAGCTTTACATAATTATGGAGGATAATGATGAAAAAGGAGATCGTTTAGCATGTGGGTCATCATTACTCATTTGTGCAAAGAGATGGATGCCAAAAGATTCTTATAAGCCATCTTGTGAGGACGGCTGAGTACTCTATAGTGTCAGCTAGCTATTTTCTTGCACCATCGGCTTGTCCAGAGCAGCTTTTTGTCAAGTTCGCTTTTGACATGCTGTAGAGGTCTGCTTTGATTGGAAGGAACATTTATCTAATGTTACCATTGTTGTGGATGGAGAACCTCTCAACTGTTAAAGACAAGAATAACAATGAAAATTAAGGGAAATTTCCATGTGAATCAGAACAGTTACTTGTTATTTGAAAACTTTTCCTTTTTATAGAGGATTCACATCAATCCACCTGCCAAGCATAAGCATGAAAAGTAGGAAAGACAATCTCATGTAAACCATACATAAGAGCCAGCCATGCTCTTGTTTGACCTTTCCTTGGATGAGATGCGAGTGTGGCACGACATGATTTCACCTATTTACCCCATTCTGATGTTGCTGATTGCTATGCTCTTCTTTTACCTGTTGTATATCAAAATATGCATTTTTTTTCTGGCTGATTTCTCTTAGTTTGCATGTCTGACACCATTTCTTCATCCAATTTTTCATTCTTCTCTTTTGTGAAGTTTGTTTTTTGAAGCATATTGCCAGTTTGTTGGTTCATATCATGGATACCTAATATTTCCTCATCCAGGAAGAACTCACAGTGTTTTAATTCCTGTTTCCACTGACAGATCAAAAGCTCACGAGCCAAGTTCATGAAATTGTTGGACGTATAAATGGCCGTTTTGGGACACTAACTACTGTTCCTATTCATCATCTGGTTTGTATGCATTTTAGTTATTCTAACTGATCGAATATGTAGTCGCCATTTATCTACAACTACCGTATCATGTGCACCAAATGACTTGGTCAAAAACCATTTAGTGTATCCTGTTTGCTGTTGGTAATAAAATGAATCCTCTTTATGGTTCCACGTTTCAGTTGTTGATATGCAAATACCATATGCCAGTCTGTTACCACTTGAATAAAAAATGACACTATGTATTTACTTTAAGTTCATTTAGCAGTTGCAAAATAATCAGTTGAAAATTTAGTAGATTGCTATAAACGCAAATATGACATTTTTATGTGAGGTAACCTCTGTTCACATAAAGGATCCTTTTGAAAATCATCTTGACTAACTGCGCGTTAGGTGCTTTTTCGTGGATGAATGCTAACTAACTGTGTCAAAGAAAACTATGGGTAGTTCTTTTACAAAAATAAAGAACCAAGAGTAGGGGAAGATTTAATCTGTCTTTGACAATACATTATAATATGATTGGAATGGACGTTAGCTTAACATACAGAGACCGAACACCAATTGAGTGATATTATCAACATTAGGATATTAGCAAGGACCTATCAGGTATAGATAATATGGATATTCTTCGCATGTGTTTGTCTAGTTATGCTCTGGCGAGAAGGTAGTTTCACTAATTTTTTGATGGCCGTCTTTGCATGAAGATCCAGATATTGTTATTTAGATTATCTATTTCCATGCACAAATAGTCTGGCTTAGGAATTCTTTAAGATCAGCAGGAAAATGAATCTTTTTCTCTTATGCTACATGATCTCTACTTATATGTATGAAATAGTTTGATTTAGTGGGTTATTCCTCCACGTCGTTCCTTCTTTTATCAAACCATTGGTGTACAATGATACGAAGCTCTGATTTCATCTCATAAGGTTGGATATTTTGTTTCGTCTACTCTCTTGATAAACTTGTACATGCTAGAGATTCCCATTCTTTAATTGAATTGGTGTTCTCTAGATCTTCGTAGATCCTTTATTCTACTACTCTACCTTCTTTGAAGAGAAATAGTAAATTGAAACATTGATAAATAAAAAATCCACCGATCCCTTATCATTTGTCCAAATCAACTACATGGATCTTAGAAAAAAAAGTTTCTTCCCATCATAGTCCTCGTTGTAGGCATTTCTTTTGTCTGTCTTAATTGTTGTTTCGAAGAGTAAGTGTGTATTTGTCTCCTTTTTCCTATAAGGGTGTTATGGAGGAGATGGTGGCATCATGGTCTAGATGGACCAGACAGGCAATTGATTCAAACACGATTGCAGATACCACTCAAATTAATAGGTATACAACGTCAAATACATTACAGATGTATTTTTTTAATAATTCAATCTAACTATGGGTCCACGAGAATAGGTTTGTTTAATTGGACAGAATTTTGAAAAAAATCCATCGCTACATTTCTAATAATTTGCATTGTTGTTTTGAAAAATATCCATCGCTACATTTCCAATAATTTGCATTGTTGTGATTAAGAAACACTATTTTTTTGCTCATTATTGAAATCCATTTCCCTATGTTAAATCTGAAAATGAAGTTTCTATAGAACATATGGTGCAATTTGTTGCAAATCTGAGACCAAAAAGATTACGTACAGATGACACCACACTTGCTTTCAACTAAATGGTAAAGAGGCTTAATTTTATTTTCTGGATGAGTTTTATATCATTTTTGCATGCTGCATATCTTTAGAAGTAGTGGTCATATAACTTAGGAAGGTGTGGTATTACATGTATATCTAGCATGCATCTTAGTGACTTGAGTTTATATAGTTAATATTGGAGTATTTGGTTGTGCGCTATTTGAGTTGTAGATGGGTAAATGGATACCTCCAGATCCATTTACCCCATCCCAGTGTTTAGTCCCTCATCTACCAGTGGTGGGACTTGGAGGCTCTGCGAAGGCTATATAAGGAGCCTTAGACCTCCTGCATCCATTGAGGAAGTTGAATGCAACATATGGCCCTTTGAAGACTTCTCCCGTGGTTTCATCCCGCTCCTTAGGGAGCAGGGTTTTACGTAAAAATCTTGTTCTTTCATGTTTCATGTTTCTTTATTTATGCTCTATTTATCATTCCGCTTCTGCATTTCTATTTTCTAACATAGTATCAGAGCGAGTTCAATTCTCGAGGAATCATTTTATGTTTTTAATTTTAGTCGAGTTTCGGTAATTGTTCGTTCTGCAATATTTCCTGTTCGTGGATTTGTTCTTGGAGAATATCGAAGTTTTGATTCAAATATAGGGTTTCATTGTGAAACCCTATTTCTCCACTGGTTCCACGATGCTTCTTGAATATTGTAATTTTCTGAGATTGAGCAATACAAAAGAAACTAGGATTCCCAGTTTAGGAACCCTAATCTCATAAGCAGCGATCATGAGCAGCAACATGCAACACAAAATCCCGATGTGGGAACATCACCTTCTTCTTCAGGCGTAGCAGAACACCTCCTCTTCATCTCCATATGACGCATCCAAGCTCTATACTCGATTTCCAGGCGCTGCCCCCTCATCCGAGGGCAAATCAAGATCCGTGCAGAAGTTGCAGCGCAACATTTCCAGCCCACGAAGCATCTCCACCACACGCAAGTTCCGCAGCAAGGCACATCCTAACGGCATGGCATACACAAGGCAGTTGCACCTCTCTTCCGACTGCACGATCGCCTCGACGGTGCAAATCAGGTGGGTTCCCATGGGGGGAACCCTAGCAGTGACAAGAGTAGAGCCCTTTGGGGCGGTGGGATCGAAGAGAAATTGGGTTCTCTGGGAATCCTTAGTCTAGCCCAAGGGCTGCCTCCCACATTAAAAAGAAATATATGGGACCTATATTTCGATCGAGTTAAAAAAATATTTTAAGAGAAAGAGAGGAAAGGGCATCCGTATAGGGATGCTACTATATCAAAAAGAAAAAAGGAAAAAGTGAGAGTGAGGGGGATCCCATACTTATTTGGGCCGTGATATTACAAAAAAAGGCATGTACAATTAAAGAAAAGGAGACACACGTAAAATATTTACAAAAAAAAGGAATCTATAAAAAATGTGTCAATTGCTTATTTTTTTAAAAAAAGAGAGAAAATCTTGTAAAAGCCGTAAAAAAAGAGAGAAAAAAGAGAGATGAAACGACTTTAAAAAATGATGATTGAAAAAATGATGATGATTTGAGAAGCCAAAACAGTTTGTGATCAGTTAATTAGTTTTGTTCATCCTCATCTATCTTGTCTTCTCCCAACATGGTCGATGTCTTCATTCCGACCATTATGGGAGAAAGGGGGTATATGTAGAGTCACATGTCTTCTCCAGATTTCAGATTCATCAGACCAACCAGATTGTTCAGACTCTACAGTTGTTAGATGTCCATGGTAGAGAAATTACTATAGTTTGGTGGTTCCTATGTTTACTAGGAGGAGTTCTAAAGCTGTATAGGTGGTTGTCATGGACCACTTTCTCTCTCATGATTGAGCAATTGAGTACATTATGGATCCTTAACATTAGATACCCGCATTTCATGCTTTTCAAATGCTTTCTTCAAATGGGGAATCTATCATAAAAATTAATTTTGACCAAATTCATACCAGGCCTTTTGTTGAGATTGATTTTTGTGGAGGGATGATGATCAATTGAATATTCATGTGGCCTTAGGGTTTTCTAATATAAAGAGGAGAAACCCTATTAGGTAAATCGCATAATAGAGGCAATAAGAAAATAAAAGTATTAAATAGGAAAACATAAATACATCTCTCAACACTCCCTCTCGAGATGGAGCATATATGCCAATCATGCTCTGCTTGGAACAACATCTCCGAGAAGGCCCTCTGGCTAGAGCCTTGATCAAAACATTTGCTATCTATTCTCTTGAGCGGATGTGGGAAGTATCGATAAAGATTTTATGAATAATGTCATGTGTATAGTAACAATCTAACTCAATATGCTAGGTCCTCTCATGAAAGTTAAGGCTATTGGAGATTAAAAGAGCATCCTGGTAATTACATTGCAACTACATAGGAAGAGGAGTGCCAAGAACTAAATTAATCAGAATAGATTTAACCTACATCATCTCATTGCTCCCATGCGCCATTGCTCTATACTGTCACTCAACACTTGATCTAGCAACTACATATTGTTTCTTGCTCTTCCATATCACTATGAATATTGCAAAATCGGAAGTAGATTTCCTGTCCTTAGGGCATCCCTCATAGTATGCATCTACACAAACTGTAATGGCAAGGGATGTCCCTCTGCTAAAGAACAATATGCTAAAAAACAATGCCATACCTTAGAGTCATGTAAACTGCATCGTTGTAGGCCTCTCTTGGCTGCTCCATAAACTGGCTCACTTTGCTTTCAACAAAGGATATATCTAGCATGATGATGTCACATAGAGGAGCTTTCTTATAAGCTCCATGTATCCTCTCTTCAACTTCTTATATATCGTCATCATATAGCTTCATACCGGCGTCCATGGGAGTGCTGGCAAATCTGTTGTCTATGATGAACATCAAATTTGCCTCTTTAATAATCAGAGAATGTTGTAGTAAAGGAGGCAAATCTGGTTCGTAAAAAACCACAATCTTTGAATGTTGTGGAATATTTTTACTTGGCAATTCTACCATGGTCGAATACCGGGACACGAGCTACTCTATCTATTTATCGATTTTTGATCAATTAAGAACAAGTATGAATGATTTCTCGTTTACAGGTCTCCATACAGGATGCAATGCAATGAAATGATGCGTGTATTTTTAGTTGATTTTTCGATGCAATTTAGAGTGATGCACGAGAGTAATGCAAGGATGAATGCAAAACATGCAACTAGTTCCTATTTTCTAACAGAGACTGATGAGGGCCTTTTAAGAGGATTCTTCCCCTTCCTTTATGCATTGGCCAAGTTACCATGAGGCTACAATTTTGGGAGTTGTGGGTGGGTAACTATCGTCTCCTATATTTCTGCACATCCTGCTCGGATCATCTATTGGTTGAGTTCATGCAGATGATGGACCGTATGTGAACCCCTCAGGATCCGGGTACCCGTTTACGCGCAATTCGCAATATATCATTCACATTTAATCACACAAGTCGCACAAATACAGGGAAAATTTTTTTTTCGCGCGGCTAATTATCCACATGACATTCACATCCACAACATAACCACAAAAATTAAAAAAGACAATATGGCACCAAAATTCTTTTCATTAATATTCATATCAGTTTACAACGTATACAAAGATCTTCCATTACATCATATATCCCAAAGTGTAATACAAAAGAGATAGCATTTACATCATTATTTGAACAAAAACTGAGACAAGGAATTCATACCGTCTCGTATATACTCTGTCTCCTGGAAGCATATAGCTACTGAGCGGCTACTGAACTGCAGGCTGTTTGCCTGCCACACACAATAGGAAAGAAGAGGCGTCAGCCATTGCTGGTACCTCCCTAAAATTTATAAAAATAACTTGACATTTAATATGTACAAAAGCAGGCAAGTAGAAAGGTGGTATAAGTAAAATCTACATCTACTTGCGTAAGTAAAAAGGGGTTTCGAGTTGTGTGTAATACATTTCTAATGACTTCCCCAGAACCCGGCATTTCCCATATGTCATATTTATATAGCAATTGCGTAATCATGAGTGTATGAGTGTGAATGCATATATCAATTTCCTTAGAGATCAAGTTGGCGAGTGAAAAATGGAAAAGTTGAGATTGTAGAGATCTATTAATTTATTTCAATTCTTGGGTAGAGAGAATGGTTTTTTTTTTTATCATAACTTCTCAAATTCTAACTTCAATGTTTCAGATATAGCTCCAGATGTTGTAGATGTAGATATGGATGATCTAGATATAAAATCGCCAAGTCTGTTTGGCGAAGAAACTCAAGCGGTGAAGAAGCCTGCAAATGGCTCTTCCGTCTCGCCCTCTAATTGGAAGCGCGGTCCAATAGAGGGATAGGTCTACTCCCCAACTACGCCACTGAGACGGGTGAGAGAGACTCCCTAGAAAAGTCGCTCTAGAAAAACAGCCCGACTAGTACGGGCGGACGAGCTCGTACGTAAAAACTGAAAACCAAGGATCCCCCGCCTGGGTATCCTAAAAGACAGGGTCAGCGGAACTGGTCTAAAGTCAGGATCCCAACGAGGCGTAAAAACAATGCGAGCTCGCGTAAAAACCGTGTAAAAGACTGGGATCCTAGACCCGCGTATTAAGCGGCCGCTGCCCTAACTGAGCTTCCTTTCTTCCGCCCAGTTGAGAGTCACCGCGCCCTCGCACGGTCAGGTGTGAAGGTCACCATGACCGGCACATATAACAATTGTCACAGATTTTGATTGACCACCTTGACTTATTGATTTCAAATTTAACTTATACTTCAAGAGGACACTAATATTGTTAAAGAAAAGAATCACTCATACGATGTGATGACCTATTAGAGGTATAGACTAGATAATATAGTACCAAAACAGTATACCTTATGTTATGCATCCCACTATTCAAGCTATAGCACTACTCAAACATAAAATCAGAGTCTCCCTTAACCACTTAGGAAGAACCAAGGAAAACCATTGACTAACCCCATAAGGATGGAATCACTCAAATGTCTTCGCAACTATCGATCAATACCTTGTTCTTATCAACTGGATAGTGTCTCCTTTTGTGAGGATGAACTTACTAAGTATATGCATTTTCCTAGTATGAAGTGGTTTCCAAATTCCAAGGTCCTACTTAGAGAAGCCTTACAGAATTCATACAGATCAGCGAAAATTATCCCATACAATTTCAAAAGAATAAAGCCTAATTTGTAGAGAATCAAGTGAAATATTTATCTAAGAAGTTAGACAACATTCCCTTCGGATGACACTACAATATTAAATAACTTCGATATATGAATTTCCATCTTCCTTTTCGATCAAATAAAAGATTTATTTCTTTTAGACTTTTTTTTTTAACAGAGTACAAAAGCCATTAGTCAAAATTCTTATATATAAAATTTTTAGATAGTATCCAGTAACCAGAACTCTTTTATATATATCTAAAACTAAAATTTTAATTATTATTTTTATACAGGGGACAGAACCTAACCAGTACGTTATCAATTAAATATATATATATATATATTTAGTTTTATTTAACAGTATTTGCTTTCTGTACTAACATTCCAGAAAATTTCACTGATAGTATATATATCTATCCTTTATTTTTCACAGCATATGCAGTCCGTAATAACATCCAGAAGGATTTCATTTATATATTTACATTTTTAATCTATTATTTAATAGTATTCGGAGTCTACAGTAATCATTCCAGAAATATCAACTATATTATATATATTTATCTTTTTCGTTGTAGTATATGAAATCTACAATTTATTAACAGACTGTCGCTCCTAAATATTTCCCACATGATATTTTTAGTACAACAATATACCCATTCCTATCCGGAAATGAACATCTTAAACTGCCAGCTTAGCTTCTCCATTTCTTTAATTCAACCTATCAATGATTATCTATATTATCCTATTCCAAAGAATCAAAAAAAAAAAAACTAAGCATTGTCTAAAACTTTGACAAATCAACTTCGTAATTTGGATGCAATAGCACATATTTGACCTTTGCAAACTTATAATAAGAGGTCTTATTATCCCTAGCTAAAATCCACGATTTATATGTTCCTCTAAAACAAATCTGGTCTCTGATTCCCATTCCCTCTTTTCCACAGTAAATTTGCATGCACATGTTCTATCAAAACCGAAACCCTGTACGTGTCTAACCCCATTATCACAAGAGCAGAACTGATAAGAATATATGAAATTGACATGTATGGCAGCAAGGAGATGAGGGTAAAGGATGGTACCTATTTCTTCAAACTTGAAGAAAATCCTTGCATGCAGGAGCTTGAATGGTTGCTGGCCAGCAACAATAGTTGTTGCAGAAATTTTGAAGACAACAGAGAGGGCTGGAGTCCAATTTGCTGGAAACTTGGGAAATGGAGAGAGATGAGAGGGAAATTTGGGAGAGAAGATGGAAAAGGGTGAGTCTTACGGCTGGAAATAGGAAGAATTTGAGGTATTATGGTGGTATTTATAAGGGAAAGGGAGGCTTAAGTTGTTGACACATGTAAAAAAAATAAAGCCAAATGGTGGAACTTAGGCATAGCCAAATGGAGAACAAATCTGGATTTGTTTGCTTCTGCTGGAATAGTCAGACGATAGCTGTCTGTCTGCTCTTACAAAAATCTATTTTATTTTAATATTATTTTTTTTATTTATTTGAAACACAAAAACCGTCCTCATTCGCGCCTCGGATGTCGGATTTCAACGCGAAAAATCTCGATTTGATCGTCTCAAAACGACGATCAAAATGAGTATAATGTTGATATACTTTCGGTCGAGTTTCGAATACCCAAAATTTTTTTGGATACGGCTTTTGTCTAAGACTAAATTTTGCGATTTAAAAATATCATATGACCTCCGATTGACGAACGGTCGATTCCGTTGGTCTCGTATCATCGAATCGGATCTCATGATGGTCTCGGTTTCTTTTGCGGTTTCCGAATTTGCGTCGCGGCTTTTCGCGGCACGAATTACAAAGCGACCGATTTTTGGCCGATTTCGTCCGAACGACTTTTGATTCATGATCAATTGGTCGTTTTAGGTTGTTTAGTATTGATCGATAACGTTTTTGGGTTCATTAGACCCAAAATCGGACGACTTCGGGTTTGATTGGAAACCGGATGCTACAAATATAAAAACCTCAAAGGGAGTCTCGTCCTCGAGACTCGAGTTAAGGCTATTTGGTAACTTGTTTAAATTTCATATGTTCATAAAATCCTCAAAGGGTTTTGAACCCATAAAAACCTCAAAGGGAAAACAAGCCATATATTTATAATGTATCTAATTACAAAAGCTTGTTTTGACGATTACATCAGAATAGCTGCGGATATCGTGCCCGCATGTCGGCTTCAGTCTCCCACGTCGCCTCTTTGACGCCGTGTCGGTGCCACAAAACCTTGACCAATGAAATCTCTTTGTTGCGAAGCTTCTTCTCAGCGCGGTCAAGTATCTGGACTGGCTTCTCCTCATAAGTCAGATCCGGCTCTACATCGAGATTCTCATAACTGATGATGTGCCGTGGGTCGTGCACATACTTCCTTAGGTTGGATATGTGGAAGACATCATGAATAGCAGAAAGATGTGGAGGAAGAGCTACTCGGTAAGCAACCTTCCCCACTCTAGCCAGAATCTCGAACGGTCCAACATATCGCGGCGCCAACTTGCCACGAACACCGAATCTCTGCACTCCCTTCATGGGAGATACTCGCAAAAATACCCAATCTCCAACCTATAATTTATAGGAATGTCATTAGTATGAGATTAAGTTGAACCCATATATATCATAATTGAGTGGATGAGGAGAAAATAATTAGATTACCTGAAACTCTAAGTCTCTCCTCCGACGGTCTGCATAACTCTTCTGGCGGCTCTGTGCCGTCAGAAGCTTCCGTCTCACAAGATCAACAGCTCTCGCAGTCTCCTCCAAGAGATCCACGGAATAGAGAGCATGATCACCTACCTCACGCCAACTGAGAGGTGTGAGGCATCTCCGCCCGTATAGGGCTTCGAATGGTGCCATGCCAATACTGGAGTGATAGCTGTTGTTGTACGTGAATTCTACCAAGGGCAAATGGTCCTTCCAGGACCCTTTCCACTCCAAAGTGCATGCGCGAAGTAGATCTTCTAGCGTCTGAATGGTGCGTTCACTTTGTCCATCTGTCTGCGGATGGTATGCAGAACTCATCTTCAGCTCTGTCTGTAGTGCTGACATGAACTGATGCCAATAATGAGATGTAAATCTCGAATCCCTGTCAGACACCACTTCTCGTGGTATACCATGCAGCCTGATAATGTTCTGCACATAGAGCTTGGCCAATCTGGATGGAGTGTAAGTCGTGTTGACAGGTATGAAATGGGCTGACTTGGTCAACCTATCAATAACGACCCAAATGGAATCATGGCCTCCCGGCGTCTTTGGTAGACCTGTGACGAAATCCATAGAAATACTCTCCCATTTCCACTCAGGAATGGGAAGAGACTGCAGTAATCCTGGTGGTCTCCTGTGCTCAGCCTTGACCATCTGACAGGTCATGCATCTGCTAACATGTAGCGCCACATCGCGCTTCATTCCATCCCACCAGAAATGTAGACGCAGATCACGGTACATCTTTGTACTGCCTGGATGGATAGATAATCGTGAACTGTGTGCCTCATCGAGAATGTCTCTGCGAAGCTGCTCATCATTGGGTACAACGACCCGTCCTGCCTTCCATAAAATAGACTCCATCACAACAAAGTCGTCAAATTCGTCCTTGACGGCGCGCATGTATCTATCATGAATCCAAGGATCTGTCTTCTGGCCCTCTACAATACGATCCCAAAGGCTGCTGTATCGTGGAGGCACGGCGGTAGAAATGGATGCGCTCTCCTGAGGATGCCAATCGGTCAAAGCTGTAAGCGTATCCTACGTGTATAGCCAGTTCGCCGTACCATCAGCATGCGCTCTCCTGCTAAGTGCATCAGCCACCACGTTTCCCTTACCAGGATGGTAAGAGATCGTGCAATCATAATCCTTCAGCAGCTCGAGCCATCTGCGATGCCTCATGTTCAACTCTTTCTGATCAAAGATGTACTTCAGACTCTTGTGGTCTGTAAAGATCTCGAAATTCACCCCATATAAGTAGTGACGCCAGATCTTCAAGGCGAAGACAAATGCTGCCAACTCCAATTCATGTGTGGGGTAGTTCTGCTCGTACGGTCTCAACTACCGTGATGCGTAAGCAATCACCTGCCCTCTCTGCATCAACACTGCTCCCAGACCTTCTCCAGATGCATCTGTGTAGACTGCATAGTCCTGAGTGCCTGAAGGAAGAGCAAGAATAGGCGCTGTAGTCAATCTCTCCTTCAGTGTCTGGAAGGCCTGCTCACATGAATCGTCCCAAATAAATGGAACTCCCTTCTGCGTCAATCGTGTCAGAGGACGAACAATGCGTGAAAATCCGCTGACAAAGCGTCTGTAATAGCCCGCTAATCCGAGGAAGCTCCGAATCTGAGTGACTGTCTTGGGCTGCTCCCAAGACATAACTGCATCTATCTTCGCAGGATCAACTGCAATGCCTGCTCCAGAAATGATGTGCCCCAAAAATGAGACCTGGGATAACCAGAACTCGCACTTGCTCAACTTGGCATATAGTTTGTGCTCCCGTAGTGTATCTAAGACAATCCGTAGATTATTCGCATGATCCCATTCATTCCGCGAATAGATGAGCACATCATCGATGAACACCACTACAAACTTGTCCAAGTATGGACGGAAGATACGGTTCATCATATCCATGAAAGCCGCAGGTGCATTAGTGAGCCCAAACGGCATCACCACAAACTCGTAGTGTCCATAGCGAGTTCTGAAAGCTGTCTTCGGAATGTCCGACTCGCGAATCCTCAGCTGATGGTAGCCTGAGCGAAGATCGATCTTCGAGAAAACCGAAGATCCCTGGAGTTGATCAAACAAATCATCGATTCGTGGCAAATGATAACGGTTCTTCACCGTTCTCTTGTTCAGCTGCCTGTAATCGATGCATAGTCTCATGGATCCATCCTTCTTCTTGACAAATAGAACCGGAGCACCTCAAGGTGAAGTGCTCGGCTTCACGAATCCCAAATCAAATAACTCATGTAACTGCACCTTTAGCTCCCTCAACTCGGTTGGTGCCATGCGATATGGTGCCATAGAGATCGGTTGTGTATCTGACAGCAATGTGATCTCGAACTCGATCTCTCTCTCAGGAGGTAATCCTGGTAGCTCATCAGGAAACACGTCAGGGTATTCTGAGACTACTCGGATGTCTTGTGTCATCGGCTCCTGATCAGATACCTCCCGCACAAATGCAAGGTATGAATCACAACCCTGATCAACAAGTCGTTGGGCTTGCAACACTGAAATGTACTCCATGGTGGAGTCATGTACAGTACCCTTAAAAGTAAACTCGAGTAGATCTGGAATCCTGAAAACGACCGTCTTTCTAAAGCAATCAACAAGTGCATAATGAGCGGATAACCAATCCATTCCCAAAAATCAAGTCAAACTCATCAAGCTGTAAGAGTAGACAATCTGCGATCATCTTGTGACCGCTAATCAGTACGACCAATTGCCTGACTATCAGAGAAATGATAAACAACTGGTCACCTGGCCCTTCTATGTGATATGGGGAAGAGAGAGTCTCTGAGACTCTATCTAAGAAGCTAGTAGACTCGAAGCAAGAAAAGAGTGTGTCATATCAGAATCAAATAGAACATGGAAAGGTCGATAAGAGTAGTCAGTATGTGTGCTAGTTGGTTAGTCATCTCCTGGTCTGGTCGGGATGACATGGCTCTGCATGAGAACCATTTTTAGTCATAAAAGTACCATTTGAAGATACTTATAGTATATGCTTTCTCTTTTTGAGATAAAATATGAAAATTAATGAACTTGGTGACATCTGTGGTTATTGAATATGAATGTCATATTCCCCTTCTCGGACTCACGACAAGTCGGGAGACTGTCTCTATCCGAGAACTTAATGCGATCGGAATAGTAGTACTGCGAATGTGCGTATCGGGGTACCACTGCTCTGATACCAAACTGTGAACCCCTCAGGATCCGGGTACCCGTTTACGCGCAATTCGCAATATATCATTCACATTTAATCACACAAGTCGCACAAATACAGGGAAATTTTTTTTTTCGCGCGGCTAATTATCCACATGACATTCACATCCACAACATAACCACAACAATTAAAAGAGACAATATGGCACCAAAATTCTTTTCATTAATATTCATATCAGTTTACAACGTATACAAAGATCTTCCATTACATCATATATCCCAAAGTGTAATACAAAAGAGATAGCATTTACATCATTATTTGAACAAAAACTGAGACAAGGAATTCATACCGTCTCGTATATACTCTGTCTCCTGGAAGCATATAGCTACTGAGCGGCTACTGAACTGCAGGCTGTTTGCCTGCCACACACAATAGGAAAGAAGAGGCGTCAGCCATTGCTGGTACCTCCCTAAAATTTATAAAAATAACTTGACATTTAATATGTACAAAAGCAGGCAAGTAGAAAGGTGGTATAAGTAAAATCTACATCTACTTGCGTAAGTAAAAAGGGGTTTCGAGTTGTGTGTAATACATTTCTAATGACTTCCCCAGAACCCGGCATTTCCCATATGTCATATTTATATAGCAATTGCGTAATCATGAGTGTATGAGTGTGAATGCATATATCAATTTCCTTAGAGATCAAGTTGGCGAGTGAAAAATGGAAAAGTTGAGATTGTAGAGATCTATTAATTTATTTCAATTCTTGGGTAGAGAGAATGGTTTTTTTTTTATCATAACTTCTCAAATTCTAACTTCAATGTTTCAGATATAGCTCCAGATGTTGTAGATGTAGATATGGATGATCTAGATATAAAATCGCCAAGTCTGTTTGGCGAAGAAACTCAAGCGGTGAAGAAGCCTGCAAATGGCTCTTCCGTCTCGCCCTCTAATTGGAAGCGCGGTCCAATAGAGGGATAGGTCTACTCCCCAACTACGCCACTGAGACGGGTGAGAGAGACTCCCTAGAAAAGTCGCTCTAGAAAAACAGCCCGACTAGTACGGGCGGACGAGCTCGTACGTAAAAACTGAAAACCAAGGATCCCCCGCCTGGGTATCCTAAAAGACAGGGTCAGCGGAACTGGTCTAAAGTCAGGATCCCAACGAGGCGTAAAAACAATGCGAGCTCGCGTAAAAACCGTGTAAAAGACTGGGATCCTAGACCCGCGTATTAAGCGGCCGCTGCCTTAACTGAGCTTCCTTTCTTCCGCCCAGTTGAGAGTCACCGCGCCCTCGCACGGTCAGGTGTGAAGGTCACCATGACCGGCACATATAACAATTGTCACAGATTTTGATTGACCACCTTGACTTATTGATTTCAAATTTAACTTATACTTCAAGAGGACACTAATATTGTTAAAGAAAAGAATCACTCATACGATGTGATGACCTATTAGAGGTATAGACTAGATAATATAGTACCAAAACAGTATACCTTATGTTATGCATCCCACTATTCAAGCTATAGCACTACTCAAACATAAAATCAGAGTCCCCCTTAACCACTTAGGAAGAACCAAGGAAAACCATTGACTAACCCCATAAGGATGGAATCACTCAAATGTCTTCGCAACTATCGATCAATACCTTGTTCTTATCAACTGGATAGTGTCTCCTTTTGTGAGGATGAACTTACTAAGTATATGCATTTTCCTAGTATGAAGTGGTTTCCAAATTCCAAGGTCCTACTTAGAGAAGCCTTACAGAATTCATACAGATCAGCGAAAATTATCCCATACAATTTCAAAAGAATAAAGCCTAATTTGTAGAGAATCAAGTGAAATATTTATCTAAGAAGTTAGACAACATTCCCTTCGGATGACACTACAATATTAAATAACTTCGATATATGAATTTCCATCTTCCTTTTCGATCAAATAAAAGATTTATTTCTTTTAGACTTTTTTTTTTTAACAGAGTACAAAAGCCATTAGTCAAAATTCTTATATATAAAATTTTTAGATAGTATCCAGTAACCAGAACTCTTTTATATATATCTAAAACTAAAATTTTAATTATTATTTTTATACAGGGGACAGAACCTAACCAGTACGTTATCAATTAAATATATATATATATATATTTAGTTTTATTTAACAGTATTTGCTTTCTGTACTAACATTCCAGAAAATTTCACTGATAGTATATATATCTATCCTTTATTTTTCACAGCATATGCAGTCCGTAATAACATCCAGAAGGATTTCATTTATATATTTACATTTTTAATCTATTATTTAATAGTATTCGGAGTATACAGTAATCATTCCAGAAATATCAACTATATTATATATATTTATCTTTTTCGTTGTAGTATATGAAATCTACAATTTATTAACAGACTGTCGCTCCTAAATATTTCCCACATGATATTTTTAGTACAACAATATACCCATTCCTATCCGGAAATGAACATCTTAAACTGCCAGCTTAGCTTCTCCATTTCTTTAATTCAACCTATCAATGATTATCTATATTATCCTATTCCAAAGAATCAAAAAAAAAAAAAACTAAGCAGTGTCTAAAACTTTGACAAATCAACTTCGTAATTTGGATGCAATAGCACATATTTGACCTTTGCAAACTTATAATAAGAGGTCTTATTATCCCTAGCTAAAATCCACGATTTATATGTTCCTCTAAAACAAATCTGGTCTCTGATTCCCATTCCCTCTTTTCCACAGTAAATTTGCATGCACATGTTCTATCAAAACCGAAACCCTGTACGTGTCTAACCCCATTATCACAAGAGCAGAACTGATAAGAATATATGAAATTGACATGTATGGCAGCAAGGAGATGAGGGTAAAGGATGGTACCTATTTCTTCAAACTTGAAGAAAATCCTTGCATGCAGGAGCTTGAATGGTTGCTGGCCAGCAACAATAGTTGTTGCAGAAATTTTGAAGACAACAGAGAGGGCTGGAGTCCAATTTGCTGGAAACTTGGGAAATCGAGAGAGATGAGAGGGAAATTTGGGAGAGAAGATGGAAAAGGGTGAGTCTTACGGCTGGAAATAGGAAGAATTTGGGGTATTATGGTGGTATTTATAAGGGAAAGGGAGGCTTAAGTTGTTGACACATGTAAAAAAAATAAAGCCAAATGGTGGAACTTAGGCATAGCCAAATGGAGAACAAATCTGGATTTGTTTGCTTCTGCTGGAATAGTCAGACGATAGCTGTCTGTCTGCTCTTACAAAAATCTATTTTATTTTAATATTATTTTTTTTTATTTATTTGAAACACAAAAACCGTCCTCATTCGCGCCTCGGATGTCGGATTTCAACGCGAAAAATCTCGATTTGATCGTCTCAAAACGACGATCAAAATGAGTATAATGTTGATATACTTTCGGTCGAGTTTCGAATACCCAAAATTTTTTTGGATACGGCTTTTGTCTAAGACTAAATTTTGCGATTTAAAAATATCATATGACCTCCGATTGACGAACGGTCGATTCCGTTGGTCTCGTATCATCGAATCGGATCTCATGATGGTCTCGGTTTCTTTTGCGGTTTCCGAATTTGCGTCGCGGCTTTTCGCGGCACGAATTACAAAGCGACCGATTTTTGGCCGATTTCGTCCGAACGACTTTTGATTCATGATCAATTGGTCGTTTTAGGTTGTTTAGTATTGATCGATAACGTTTTTGGGTTCATTAGACCCAAAATCGGACGACTTCGGGTTTGATTGGAAACCGGATGCTACACCGTAAACTCATTTCGACATTGAAGGTAATCAGGATATTTTTGTGGCTTTTGAGAGACATGCCTTTGTTGACAAAGAAGCGGCTTTCAAAATTCGTCCCAGGAGCGGGCACAGAATGCACTTTTTGCAGGAATGATCTGGACTTTGTGGACCATTTCTTCTGGTCTTGTGAGTGCTTTTTGAGACCTATAGCTACATTGTGGGCTATTTTATTGGCTCATATCAGGGTTGTTTTCCGGATGGAACGTTTTTCCGAGGAAAATGTACTCTTTCAGGCTCTGACTCTTCTCAAGTCTTGGATATAATTCTGCAGTGGGTACCTTAGTTTCCCCCTTTTTTGGCTTTAAAAAAGCATTGACTCTATTGTTACTGATAGCATTATAAAATCGATGTAGCTTCACAAGGAAAATCGTTAGGATGTTATACTTTCTGTTTGTGCTGTTGAAAAAACCTAAATATCAATCTTTCTTGCTGTCTATGCCATATTTGGAACTTAAATTTTCTTTCACCTTGTATTAAGGATAAAGATGTCAGGTCTGTTCTGGTTAGTGCGTATAAGTCCTGTCTAAAAAGATGTATTTTAGTAGTTTTTGAAGTTCCCCAAGGTTCAGTACATAATACATTAGCTACCAAAAATGGTGGCATGAAGAACATATGTTGATCAGGAAATAATTAAAACCATTGTGTTGTAGTTTGTCCGCTTGAATAGAAATACGTCTTGATCTATGTCACTGTCCACAAAATATTATAGAATTTATATATCTTTCCTCAGTACTAACCACTTTGGTCCGTGCCATAGGTGTCTGACATAACAAAACTTTTTTTACACATCTTTTAAGTTTCACGGGGTTTAATACATAATATGCTAACAATTAAGAATGTTGCCCTCCAAAACATATGAGACCAAGAAACAAGAAAGAATGAGTTGTTGTTTATCCCTTGGATAGAGTTACATCTCTCTCTTTCTCTGTCTTTGGCATCTTTGGAACTTATTTTTCTTGCCCCAGTACTAAAGCTTTTGTGTCTATTTAGGTCAGTGCCCGAGAAGTCTGCCTGAAAAAGATGGTTTTTTACTGGTTTTTAAAGTTCTGTCGGGTTTTTAGTACATAATACACTAGCAATCTAGAGTGTTGGCATCAAGAGAATACGATTAACATCATCAAGAACATATCATGTTTGGGAAACAATTTAAAAGATTGAGGTGTACATTACTTGCAGCTGGACGTTCTGCTTTTAATGAATGGAAATGTTCATATGTAAAGAAATGAATGAGTCTTGTAAGAATTCAATATGTAAGGTTTTCCGTAGTACGTTCTAGATCAACTGGAGCAACATCTTAGCATTTTATTTAGATAAATTCTTGGTAATGAGCAGACACGATTTTATAGAAGAAAGTGATTGAGTAAATATGTTGGTTAATGAAAATCGGTATGATGGGGGGTTACTTTTTTCTTGTTTGGTTAACATTGCATTTCTACGCCTCCTATTTATCTGATTGTTGTTCCTGGGGATTGTCATGTATGAAACTCTATTTAAAGTTAATATTTTTTTTGTTTTGTCACACAGGACCGATCTCTCGACTTCCATGCACTATGTGCTCTTTATGCCGTTACCGGTGCATAACCTTACTATTTACCATGCATTTAATTTTTTCAGCACTGATTACAATTTCAAATTACATGTAGATTAAAATCTCTGTTCTTTATGTTCTGAGAATTTGTTTGGCTAAGAACTTCTTAGATTAGATCACTTATCACATGTTGCTAAAATGTTGCTTCTTCCAGAGTTTGATCAATGTAGCCTAGACAATGCAATATCATGAGTTGGACGAAAAAAATAGAATCATCATGCATTTAAAACGTGGGCATGTGTCTTAAGCTTACTAACTTCTCCAGCATAATTTCTTTGTTAGCATCCGATGAAATAGGATCTTTAGCCAAATTAGAATCTGAGTGACATAATTTCTATCAAGATTTATACCATAGAGCTACAACCTCATGAATACAATATAGTCTAAATAAGGAAACTGATGAGTGTTCATCTGTTGCTGGGATAAAAGCTCAAAACATTAGCCAAAGCCGTGGACACAAATCCTCCTACTTATCCCAAATTTTTGGCTCTCTTTTCTGAGAAAAGAGAGGGTGTGATCTCGAGGTATGAACCCCATCGGATTCGGGTACCTGTTTACACATATTTTGCACTATTACATTCGCATAAGGTCGCAGAAAGTATTGAAATTTGAGGAGAAATTTTTCGCGCTGCTATATTTGCACAAGACATTCCAAAACCACATTCATCAGTTTCAAAACTTAGACAATTGCCACCAAAATTTTATTTCATTCATTTTCATAATATATACACATGTACATCAGAACTCTACAATTCATTCATACATGTGTTCTAAAACATATATACAGAAGAGAAAGAATACTTACATCAACTGACCAAAACTGAAACAAAAGGAACATACCGTCTAGTATATACCCGGTCACCAGATGTCATTAATAGATACTGGGCAACATGCTCTTTGCCTGCCAAAACATGTTGGAATGAAGAGGCGTCAGCGGGTGTTACCTCCCAAAAACTTATAAAAATAAACATGCATTTAATATGTTCAAAAGTAAGCAAGCAAAAAGGCAGGAAAAACTACAAGTTATTTCTACTTGCGTATGTAAAAAGATTTTCAAGTTGCTTGTAAGCACCTCCCATGATCATCCATTATCCCAACATTTCCCATATATAAAATATTTATATCGCAGTTGATTGTTCATGAATGTATGAGTGTATGTATATATTCTCATTTTGTTCAGATATCATGTTTGTGGATCTTGACGATGGGAAAGGTGAGATTGGAAAGGTTTAATGATTTATTAAATTCTTAAGTCTAGTGGATAGTCTGTGGTCTTGGTTTGTGTGTGGCCTCACATATGACTCTAAGACGTGGGGAGTGTCTTAGGGTTGGGGTACCTCCGTAGGCATGCGGGGTTGTATAATGCATCCTAACTAAGTTCCCAATACGTCCACTAGCTTATAGGGATTTTGAATCAAATCTTATTATAGTTACTTCTAACCAACTCAACTTTGATTATAAATATTCCAAACCTCAACTACAACTGTCTCAGATGTAACTCTATATGACTTAGATGTAGACATGGATGATGTGGATGTAGAATCGCTAAGTCTGCTGGTGAAAGTAACCAAAAACTCAAGCCGTGAGGTAGCCTCATAAGGGCTCTTCCGTCTCGCCCTCTAATTGGAAGTGCGTCCAATAGAGGGAAATGTCTACTCCAAAACTACGTCCCAGAGATGGGTGAGAGAGACTCTCCAGAAAAGTCACTCTAGAAAACGACCCGACTGGTAACGGATAACCGAGCTCGTACGAAAACTAAAATCGAGGATCCCCCGCATGGGTATCCTAAAACAATAGGTCAGCGGAACTGGTCAAAAGCCGGGATCCCAACGAGGCGTAAAAATATTGTGAGCTCACACAAAAACCGAAAAGGGTTTTGGATCCTAAACCCACGCACTTGGCGGCCGTTGCCCTAACTGGGCTTCCTATCTCCCGTCCAGTTGAGGGTCACCGTATCCTCGCACAATCAGGTGTAAGGGTCACCATAACTGGCACAATACATTATCAGTCATTGCTGATTTACCATGTTCTTAGAATCTCACAACTCACCCTTATGTCAAGCTTTATCATCCAAATTTTCGAACCTAGACTGACATTCCCTTTATTTGAAATGATTTCCAATATTGAATGGTGGAACATACTTTTCAACGACAATCTTTTCCTTTGCCAATTCGGATTCACGATTCATTCACTATACTTGATCAAATTATATGAGATTATTTGGAATCTTTAGGAGTATACATTCAATTTGCCCTATATATATAGATGGGTTTGATCAATATTTATTTTCAAAGGCTCCAATTCATAGAAATTCTGATATAATAGATCGTCATATTTCTCCATGGAAATAATAGCCTTTCCAATCTTATATTGTGATTATCAATCATCAAGAATGTAGCCATAATAATTTGGTTGACTCTTGCAAAAAGTGTTTGGTAGCCATACTTAGGTTAATCATTCATCAAAGTTGTGACTATTCCTATATGCTCAAGAGTCAAATGTCATGTCACCAATTTCTTTTAACCGAAACCACACCCTTGACTTAAACTGATGGTGTCTCGTTATTGAAAGGAGGCCTGAAGATCAATTATTTCCAAGATAATAGCGGCCTCAAGAGTAGGCAGTCATATACGAGAGAGAGAGAGAGAGAGAGAGAGAGAGAAGCATCGTCTTAAACTTATGAGGATATTTCCTTCTCCCACTCATTATAGTTAAAACATAGTAATGAAGGAAACCACAAACTATATGATTTCTTATGTGAACCATTGCTGTAACTTGTTGCTATTTATGTTAATCAAGTACTTTGTAAAGCATCATATTATACATCATATGCACAAGGTTGCTTTGATGCAATCAATTATTTTCTCATGAGTTCATTCAATTGATATAAAACTCAAAGGAGAACCCACGCTCCGACCAAAATTTTGATGGTATATTCATATTAGTTGATTCAATTAATATGCTTATGGATATGTAAAGTAGGTGATGGCTCATTATTTGATTTCCTAAGCCTATAATATGCTTCATAAATTACCTGTATAGACAGATATCATTTTTCTTCCTGATTGTAAAGTAACATTAGGGACTAATACTCCTTTAAAGATAAAAAATTTTGCATGATTATTAAGGGAGAAGTGTTAAATAAATATATTTAGGAGGTGTATAAAGTTTTAATCCAACTTGCGTGACTTATGGCTTGGATCAACATAGATCGTCTATTTTTCTGTCTGATTGCTAAGTAGGACAGGAATTTGACACATGCTTTACCAACTTTAGTAGATCCCTCCATAAAGGTTGGTAACCATTTGAGTAGTATCTTTAATACTAATAGGGATTGTTATATATATATATATATATTTAAGTAGCAGATTTCAGTACACATAATTATATTCAAACTGCCCCCTACCTTCATGATTTATTCAAGAAAAGACATCTAGATGTGTAATTTGGCATGCATGTCGGCAAGAAGAAAGGGAGGGAATGTACCTTGGAAATCTTTCAACCTTGGGGGTTAACTTGGCATGCAATAAACCCTAGCTGCTGGGCAGCAGCTAAAAGATGGAAAAAACAATTAATTGGGGTAATTTCCAGGGCTCTAAGGGCTGTTGGAGACTCTAGCAACTGCAGCAAGTGCTTGGGCAACAATGGGGCTGATGGAGAGAATGTATCAAGAGCTTCCAAGAGCTGGAATTTGAGGCTTTCCAGGGAGTTTTGCAGCAAGAAAGGGGCTGTGATCTGTTGGTTGTAGAGAAAGAGAAGTTAAGAACATGAGAGAATAAAAAGGGGAGAGGGAAGGTTACGTTGGGATTATTATATAGGAAAAGGAGGGAAGAGAGAGAAGAGGGAAAACTTCCTAGAAGTTTCCCTTTGTTTTCTTATGACATCATCCATGATGTCACTAATGACATCATCATTAGTGACATCATTCATGACATCATCATTTTATAATTATATATGTATATGTATATATCTAATTATATGTATAAATATTAAACTTTTGGGATACAGAAGTCCTACGAATAAGCGTCTCGGGTCTCGGACTTCGACGCACAATATCTCGATTTGGTCGTCTCTGAACGGCGATCAAAATGAGTATAATATTGATATACTTCTGATCGGGTTTGGATACCTGAAATTTTCATGATATTGTTTCGGTTTGGGGTTAAATTTTACGAAATTGAAATACCAAATGATCTCCGATTGACGAACGGTCGATTCCGTTGGTCTTCTTTCGTTGAATAGGATTTTATGATGGTCTCGATTTGTTTTGCGATTTTCGAATATATGTCGCGGCTTTTTCGGACACGCATTACGATGCGACCGATTTTTGGTCGATTTCGCCCGAACGACTTTTGATTCACGACCAATCAGTCGATATATGTCATCTAATGCCGGCTGACAACTTTATTGGGTTAAACAGACTCTAATTGGGTCGGGTTCGGTTTTGTTTGGAACCCGGATGTTATACGAGGTGAACCACACCCAAAAGGAAAATATATTAAACAGAAATGTGGGGATGTTTACATATACCAGACATCATACGAATCCCTAGCATACTCATGTTATCCACAGAGAAAGACTCATGGTTGAAGACCAATTTGTTATGCGTCAACCAGATTACTCAAAGGACAACAAAAATTAGGAGTAACTGTCTTGTGAAGCAGTGCATTCTGAGTATATAGAATGCCGGAATATATCCGAGCCGGAGAGAAGAAACCACCGGAAGCATAAAGAATTCCACAGCTCTGCATAGGACGGGCATCATGTAAAGAAAATATGTTTGAAACCTTCCACTCGTGACAATCCTTGATGTCACTCTTCCATGTTTCAAATTCCCTAGAAAAATCTTCACTCTCGAAGGAATCGGTGAACACCATATCAACCAGAAGGCCTCATCAATGGAGCCTAGAGTAGTAGTATGTTCCTCAGTAAGGAACTTATATACTTCTTCACAAAGAACTAACCCCTAGCCTTTTTCCATTCGTCCATGGTTGAAGGACCATCCATGTCGTCTAAGTCACCCATTGATTTCATAAAATTACACGCTCGATCTAAAAGGCCCGAGTGAAAGGAGGGTCACTAAGCATTGGTGTCTCATGCTTCATCAACTCGCATATCTTGATTGACGGCCAACGTAAAAGTCTTGGGTAACGTGATTTTTGTGTCCCTTCACTAGTTCAGTCGTCCTTCCAACATCGAAACGAGATCCCTTCCCCTAGACATAACTTCATCGTATCTCTTGTCATCGGAAACACAATACAAATACCTTGCCAAAGAACGGATGGTGAATATGTCTTTGTTGGTTATGCTTCTAGCCTCATGCCCACATCATACTAGCCATGGAAGAGTCTCCTCCTGAACCCCCAGATCCTTAGCACCCATTTAGCTAGAAGGACTGGATTCAATTCTTCGATTCTCTTCACCCAAGGCCACCATTATTCTTATGCAAAGTAATAGTGTTCCAAGTCATAAATGCAAAGAAACGAGTATCCTGCCTGGTACCAGACCAAAAAAACCTCCATGTGATTTTCTCCATATGCTGGCAAACACCCACTGTAATAGCCTTGAGTAGAAGAAAGAAATTTGTATAGTTGCCAATAAAGACTTTAAAAAAATAGGTCTGCCCCATTATATAGCATAGTGGATTTCCATCCAGCCAACTATATGTTCAGTTTCTCGACAAGATAGTGCCAATCTGTGCTTCTCAGATGCTTACCAGTGAGCGGAAGGCTCAAATACTACAAGGGAATGTTTGCCCGGGGAGTTTCAAGAATAGCATGATATTCATCAATCTCCTCTTTGGCTAGGCCAAATGGAACAAAAGAGGACTTGTGATGGTTCATGACAAGAGCCAATAATGGCCATAAAATATATAGTGTCACCGACATACCACGAGCCTCTTGGACCACCCTCGATGAAGAAAATTGTGTCATCCGCATAGTGTAATGAAGGGATGGAGAGATCCTCACAGGAAAAACCTTTGGAGAAACCTCCGCTCGCTACTTTGCCTACTAATATCACCAGAGTATCCTCCACAATTACAAAGATCAAAGGGGTAAGTGAATACCCCTGATGGATTCTCCTATGCAGTTGGAAGTATCCACCTTCCGGCCTGCCATTCACTAAGATCGAAAAGGATGCCTTGTGATGTATTGTTTCATCTTCATATATCAGGAAATCCTAGCCTGTCAAGTGTGATCCAAATGAATATCCAATTATCTCTTTCGTAGTGCTTTTAGAAGTCAATCTTCCAAATTATTCCTTTCATCGAGTTCTAATCATTCTCTCCCCCCTTTTTTCTAAAATCTCTCGTTTTTTTTCTTTTTCAACATCTCCCCTCTATTTTTCAATCACAGCTGCTATTTTCCTTAAAACAGAACTTTTTAGATGACATTTTATTGCTTAAATGAAGTATAAAAAAATTGCACCTAAGGCCAGGCAGCAGCAATCAGGATCCCAGGTCACTGTTATCATTTTTCCTTTTTGCCCAGTTGAGCCCAAATAATTTGCAACCTCCCTTTTTATATCAAATAGCAGCCCATTGAATGCTCAAATCCTTCCAATAACGGTGTAATATCAGTGTTTTGTAGACGAGATTGTCTATTACTTTATCTTACCACATTATTAAAAACATCTTTTTTATTGTGTCGAAAGCCTTATAAAGATGGGGGTAAACAGAATCATGATTCCGGAGGAGGGGAGCAGGAGCGAGAGCGGAAGCGGGGGTAGGAGTTCTAGGGCCACTGAGATTGAGAGAGAGGGAGAGATCCAGGATGTTACTTTGGAAGAGCTGGAGAGGGAGGGGCCCTGGAGTCGTCCAAAGAAGGATAATGCAACTGCGGCGAGGAGCGGAGGTTCGACATGGTATTTTCGATGTGGATATGTGAACCACCTACCATGGGTGTGTAAAGCTGGGGAGTAGCTTTGTTTTCTCTGCGGGAAGCCGAGCCACCTTCGGAAAAACTGCGAGGTGAGGCGGTGATGGTCAAGGGAGGTGTTTTAGGTGCAGAAGTCGTTAGCTGCGGGGGTTGAGACATCATCGAGCAACATTTGTGGGGGAGGGAGCATCCATTTCTACTGAAATATGCTCTGATGTGTATCTTTGTCGGTTATTTAGGTGCCCCAGTCTTGCTGATGAGGACCATTAAAGACGATCCTACTGTTGATACAGTCTGGTTGCACAAAGGAGCCATATGTATTCAGGGCCTATCATCGGAGGGGGCGAGGAGGGTGATTGGAGGAGCCCTGGAATGCAACCTACCTCATATACGGAGAGGTACAACTGATGAATCTCCATTTCAACATTTTTATTTCTATTTTTGCTTAAAATCCTTTGTAAACAACATTAATTGTCACTCTTTAGTAATCCATATTCATCTGGAAATAATGTATTATTATCATTATTTTAACCCAAAATAAATAAATACAGAAATAGCATAAAAAGACAGCATAAAAAGACAGAAAGAAAACTATATATATGAAATAAATACAGACTGATCCTAACCCTTATTAGAGTAGGTCAAGGCTTGACCTAATCGACAAGGAATAAAGTAGGGGGAGATAGGGTCATTAATGTATAAAAATCCAGAAAATCAAATCCCACATGTAGATATTCATCATTATTCATAATGTATTCGTATCTTCTACTATTTTATTTATCACCAGTTCCATCACAAATAAAAATATTTTCTTCTTGGAACTTGTACATAAAAATGTGCTTTAAATAATAAAATTAATTGCAAAAAGAAACCTTGTATAGAATAAGAGAGACAGACAACACTTTGAAAGATCAATATCTGCTCCATACATATTCAAAATAAATCAAAGTCACTTTCATTATATTCAAAATTAATAAGCTTTGAAATAAAAGTCGTTTCATAAATTTGGAGTTAAATGTCAAAGTCAACCTTTTGGAGTACTATTGTACATAGTTGTTTATAATGTACCTATATTTTTATTTATTTATTTCTTCATATTTTTTGCACATATTGTATTTTAATATTTTGTACATATTTTATTTATATAAAATAAAAACAATAATTAATAAAATTGAAAATAATAAAATTATAAAACAATTATATTTATACTATAGGTATAATATTCATGCTTCCTTTGTTGAAATAAGGACAAACGATCTGATTCGCGATTTCATAAAAATTGAGTTAGTCCAACCCCCTTTTTCATATATTGTAAAAAGGAAGGTACCTATAGTGTATATATATGTAATCCATTAAATTAATTCATAAAAATAAAATAAAAATATATTTAAAATCTTCAAATTGTTCTATAAGTTAAAAAAGTATAAAATATTGTATATCTTTTAAAAGTAATTAAATAAAATATGTATAATGTATATATAAGTATTATATACCTATGTATAAAGATTTTTATTTATTTAACCTAATTAATTAACTTATTTAATTTATTAAAATTCATGAAAAACTAACTTTTATTTATAAACATTATTTATTTTGAAATCTTTTTAATTTAAACTCATTGTCTACTTATTATCAATTTAATTTTATTTATTTTCGGTATTTTGTCATTTAGTGCTTGGACCCATTTAGGTCTGACCTCTTATTGACGGACCCAGGTTTGTTGACTTGGGTCAACTGGTCCCTTTCACCCACATACATGAATAATTGTCTGACGACCTTCCATCTCTGAATTTTCTTGCCTAATTATTGCACCATTTAGACCTCATCAAGAAACCTTCTAATCATCCGAATAAAGCTGCCGTTTGCTCGATTAATTTTCATTCAATTCTGTCCTCGATTTATGTGCATTCTAATTGTCTAATCTGGTCCTCATCAGCACCTATAAGTAGATCTCCTGGTCCTTTGATTCTCCCTTATCTGTTTTTGATCGTTCTCACCCCGATCTTGAGTCCAGTGAGTGTCGTTGGTGACAGGGGCGTCGTCTCTAGCAAGTAGGAGCACATAAGAATGCATTAGGAGCGAGATCCACATTATCGGCCAGTGCACCGCCGTGCAAAGGCTTCGTTGGCTTGCCACAGGCAATTCGAGGCGAGAACCATATCTTTTTCATTATTTTATTCATTGTAGGTGTAATAGCTTAGTTTTTCTATAAATTCCATTCTGTTGAATCACGTTTCATTTGATTTTAAGATCTGTAGATAAGCCTCCAATTTGCTCGATCGGGGCCATTTTGGTTGGATTTCAACCCGATCCACCTCCTATGTCATTCCATATCAACATCACCCATTCTCTGCACTTGCTACACCATCTGCTCATCCTCAAATCGTTGGATCTGAGAAATTTTAGGTTCTGACCTTCTCCATCCCCGAACCTGATCCATTCACGTGCCATTTTCCTTTATTTTTACATCATAAACATGGCTAAAGCTTTGCCTTGAATAATCCGCAGGTGACAGGGGCACATCCTGGAGCTGGGTCTGAGCTTTGGAGGTTGAGTTACAATGCAAGAGAGCTTGAGCTCCAGGTCCCTGATCAGTAGGACCTAGACCTGATCATCACCTCTAATCATTATAGGGAGTCATCTGGAGTATATTGAACCCATCAAAAGGAAGATCAGAGTTATGTTTGAGCAGATCGAGGCGATCAAAAGTCGACAACTGAAGCCTTAGTTTTTCCAGAGCCTCTATGCTTCGTTAGATCAAGAACATCAGCTCCCAGGTTCAATCCGAACCACATATTCATGCCTAAATCAGAGATGCACGATCAAATTCATCAATAGTCATATCAACTGCATAGTGCACGCATCCAAATCAGAACCAGATATTCACTTTTACATTTTGCATTTAAGTCCTTTGTGTGTTAATCCAGTGCGTCGACACGTGAGTTTTAAGGACATTGTAATAAAAGAAACCTGTGATTCTGTGTTATTATTTGATACATTAGTTTTAAATAATACCAATTAGATCATATTTCTCTTTCAAACTTGCGACAAGTCAGAGGATTGTCGCTCTTCGAGAATTAATGCGGCCGGAACTATAATACTACGAATGTATGTAGCGGGTACCACTGTTCTAATATCAATCTGTGATGTCCGCAAATCCAGTTTATCCATTTACTCATCACTCGTAGTATCATGTTTGCTATAGATCGCATTACAGTACTTAAAACGAGGGAAAATTTTTCACGTATCGAATGACATTTACATTTAACTAACAAGTCACAGAACCAACATTGTGTCACCAATTTATGTTGCATTAATTTTCGTATAAATTTACATCTAATAAAAGAACTACATTATGTACATGTAAATGAAATTGTAGCAGAAGAGATAGAAAAGCATTAATATTATCCTGAACATAAACTATAACATGCGTACCTGTCGAGAGTAACTGCTGAAGCTCAGGTTCATTTGTTGCAATCCATGGTTTAGAGAGAAGAAAATATCGAAGTTGAGCACAATCTAATTAATTAAAAATAACATGTAATTTAATGGATCCAAAAGAAAGCAAGTAGATAGGGTTTGGCAATTAAATTTAATGAGCTGCTTGCTAGGAAATTTGTTTTCAAGTTGTTCTTTATGTGAACCCCTTGACTTACTCATCCTACCTTAATACCCATATTTAACATTTCATATTTTGATTATATTATCCATATTTAAGCTATTGTCTTTTTATTAATTATAATTGATATATGATGGATATTGATAATATGGATGATGAGTCTCTATTATGATCTTTGTCTAATCTCTCATACGTAGTGGAGTTTGTGATCTTGGTCTGAGTGTGACCTCACACTATGACTCTAAGGCGTAAAGAATGCCTTGGGGTTGTGGGACCTCTGTAGGCATGCGGTGGAATGTAATGCATCCTAACTAAGTTCCCAACACGTCCACTAGCTCTATCTAACAATTGTAGTCTCCAGTTTAAAACCATATAAGATTTCCGTTCTTCCCCACTCGATTTCAAGTCTCAATGATTCATTAATTCTTTGATTTATTTGCTTATTATGATTAAGGCGATGTATATATCTTTCCAATGTTTATGAGTCAAGGGAATGGATCTTAGAAAGTGTAGATGACGTTTCTCGTGTTCTGATTCTTTTCTTGTTAACATTTCGCAAGATCAGTAGATAGTCTATGGTCTTGGTTTAGGTGAGACCTCACCCGCAGTAAAGAATCTTTAGGGTTGGGGTGCCTTCGTAGATATGCAATGAGGTAAAATGCATCCTAACTAAGTTCCCAACACGTCCACTAGCTTCTTTGACAACCATGGTAGTATCTCTTAGTTTGACAAGGATGATTTTCATAAAATGATCTTTTCTCTTCGCTAGGACCTACTTGCGGAACAATAACTAGCTCAATTGAAACTAAGCTCAAATGTAACCAAACTCAATTGTTACTAAGCTCAATATGTAACCAACTCTCATCTGTAACCAACTCTCAGGTACAATAATCAAAACTCAAGCAGTGAGGAAGCCTCCGAAGAGACCCTTTCGTCTCGCCTGCCCAATGGAAATGCGGTCGAGGGGAGGGTTAGGCGTACTTCAAAACTACGCCCCTGAGACGGGGAAGATAATTTCCACACTAAGTCGTTCCAGAAAATTGCCCCGACCGGTACGAGCAAACGATCTCGTAGAGAAAATCTAAATTGAGGTTCCTCCAAGCCTAGGCACCCTAAAGAACATAGGATCAACGGAATTGGTCTAAAAGAAAACCTATGGATCCCAGAGAGGCATAAAACTACGAACACTCATGAAAAATCGAGAAAAGATTGGGATCCGAGACCCATGCATTAAGCGGCCCCTGCCCTAACTGGGTTTCCTATCTCCTGCCTTGCTGAGGGTCACTGCACCCTTTCACTGTCAGGTGAAAGGGTCACCATGGCTGGCACTTTTAATTATCAGTTGTTACACCATCACTAACTTGATCCTTATCCCTTCTCAATCCTTTCTTGATTTACTGTAAAGATTTGTCTTTTGTCAGTAATTTTGTCATTAGTGATATATGGATAGTATAATATGCCTAAAGGATTAATTCTTGAAGATGATCGGTCTTTGTGGTCACAATTAATCATTCTAAAATTATAAGATTATCATATATTCATTTGATCTGGATCTAAGTTTGATTCAATGCGGAAATTCCGTTTTTCTTATTTAACTTCTAATTTAGTGGATAATTGGTGTTCTTAAAACATGACTTAGTTGTGTACAATTCACCTTTAATTTCTCTCCAATTCACAAGAAACCGATAACTATTTGGTCAGAAGTTATACTTAATTTGCATGCTTAATCCCCAATTTCTCAATACTTCATTCCAAGATCAAAAGTTTAGAATTTATCTTGGATTCATTTTTATTTTTTCTATCAATTTCATTGTCAACATTAACTTTCAAATTTCAAAATCATTATTCAAGATTTTTTTAAATGCATGCACTTACTATTGTCAATTATTTTGTGCTTGTGCATTATCTATTGTCCTTACTTTCCTTTTTTATGTCGTTTGTTTTATCTCATGATTACTTGTCAGTGGCAACTGCTTTCTTGTGGAACATGTCATTACAATCAGATGAAGGGTTTGGCTAATCTGTCCTTAGTTCCAAATTTCCAATCTAGAAAAGAATGCAGTTTAAGTTAAATGAAGGATCACACCTAAATCAGACATGACATGAAATTACAATTTTGTGGACATCCCAAAGCTGTAAAGTTATAGCTGATAGTGATGTCAAAAGGATAACCTTTACCATCCGTGATATTTAAATGAATGGAGGAAAGTAAAAAAAGAACAAGCAATAGTTGTTGTTGGGAGAAAAACTGAGATTGATTATTCAAAGAAACCCTAGGATCTCTTATATAGGGAGAGACCGTAAGGGTAAAGTACAAAGTAGTCCAGAGAAAACAAAGAAATAACGAACAGGTACACAACATAATAATATCTATCTCTACACTCCCCCTCAAGGTGGAGCATAGATGTCTATCATGCTCAGCTTGGATGAACATCTCTGAAAAGGTCCTCTGAGCAACGGCTTGGTGAATACATCTGCAGTTTGATCCCCTGAGCTCACATGAGTTGTAGATATCAATCCTCTCTGGATCAAGTCTCTAGTGTAATGGCAGTCAACCTCTATATGCTTGGTTCTCTCATGAAAAGCTGGATTGTTGGCAATGAACAAGGCTGCCTGATTGTCACACTGAAGCTACATGGGTAGAGGTACGACTACATGTAAATCCTCTAGTACTGACCGAACCCACATCATTTCCATGTTGACTTGCGCCATGGCACTATATTCGGATTCAGCACTGGACCTTGCCACAACAGTTTGTTTCTTGCTTTTCTAAGAAATCAGAGAACTTCCAACAAACACTGTGAATCCTGAGGTTGATTTTCGATCATTAGGGCATCCTGCATAATCGGCATCTGCATATGCCGAGATAGACAAATCTGTGCCTTTTCGAAACAACAACCCTGAACCTGGAGAAGACTTCAGATACCTCAGTATCATGTGTATAGCGTCCATATGAGCTTGTCTTGGCTGCTCCATAAATTGACTCACCCTGCTTACTGCAAAGGCAATATTAGGTCGAGTTATGGTAATGTAAAGGAGCTTACCCACCATTTCTCTATATCTCCTCTTATCCACTTCAGCAGTATCATCATCATACAACTTCATGCTTGGAGCCATATGAATACTGGATGGTTTGCATTCAGCCATGCCTGTTTCAATCAGGAAATCTGTAATGTACTTCCGTTGGGTCATCACCAAACCCTGTGCATTCCGTGCAAATTCCAACCCCAGAAAATATCTTAGGGTTCCAAGATCCTTTGTAACGAACTGACGGCCTAGGAATGCTTTCGCCCTTTCTATGCTCTGAATATCATCTCCTGTAACCAGAATATCATCAACATAGACCATGATAACAACCGTACATGCCGATGACTTCTGAACGAACAATGAGTGATCTGCATTTGACCTCTTGAATCCCTGTTGTTCAATAAGAGTAGAGAGCTTTTGGAACCACACTCTTGGACTCTGTTTGAGGCCATAAATTGCCTTGTGAAGTCTACACACCATATGCTTCTCCCCCTCAGCAGTAAACCCTGGTGGCTGCTGCATGTAGACTTCCTCCTGCAGATCTCCATACAAGAAGGCATTCTTGACATCCAATTGAGCTATACTCCAATCACGGACCATAGTCACAGATAAAAGAATGCGAATGGTAGAATGTCGAGCCACTGGAGAGAAAGTGTCCATATAGTCCACGCCATAGGTTTGTGTAAAACCACGCGCGACCAAGTGTGCATTGTACCGGTCTAGACTACCATCTGCATTATATTTAACTGTGAAGACCCACTTACAGCTCGCAATAGATGCATCAGGAGGAGGAATAACCATGTGCCACTAGACCGCAATGCACGCGTCTCATCTTTCATAGCCAATCTCCAGCAATCAATCTTCATAGCATCCTGGTAGGTCCGTGGTATATCCACGGAAGACAACGCTGCAACAAATCTCTGAAAATCTCCAGTGAGACGGTGAAACGACACCTGTGAAGCAAAGGGATAGGAGGCACATATCCGCTTCTGCTTCCGGATGGCAATAGGAATGTCAAGATCATCTCCTGCAGTACTGGATGATGTGGTTTCCTCCTGCAATGAAGAATCCTGCACATGTACCATATCTGATCCGTCAGTGGTAATGTCGTCTGAACATACCTGAGGCGTGATGGGTGGCTGACGTGTAGCCTGAGCAGGTCTTGACCGACGCGTATAGAATTTTGGTAGAGGTGGTATGGGAGGTCGTGGAAGAGGTGGAGGTGGTGGTGGTGACGATGACTCAGGGGTAGGAATAGGAGGAGACTCAGGTGGACTCCAAGTAGGAGGTGGAGGTACATAGACATCATCATTGGTAGTGGATGGAACCAGTATGTCACCTGCTGGAGAAAAATACATAACAGACTCAAAGAACGTGACATCAGCACTAACGAAGTATTTTTTATTTATGGGATCATAACACCGATAGCCCTTCTGAGTCCGAGAATAACCGACAAAGACACACTTGACAACTCTAGGAGAGAGTTTGTCAAGTCCAGGAGACAGAAGATGAACAAAAGCCACAATACAAAAGACATGTGGAGTTAGTGAGAATATTTCCTTGTCAGGAAAAATGATAGAGAGAGTAATTTTCTCACCAAGAACAGAAGATGGCATACGGTTGATCAGATAGCACGCAATAAGAATGGCATCCCCCCAAAAAAGAAATAGGAGCACAACTATGAATCTATAGGGTTCGAGTAATATCAAGGAGATGGCGATACTTTCTTTCCGCCACTCCATTCTGCTGAGTTGTGTACGCACAAGTGGTTTGGTGCAAGGTTGCAGAAGTCGGCAGTCGGTACTCGGTCGGCAGGGTCACTGACTAAGGATTAATCGGCAGTCAGGAGAGTAATCGGATTTAGTCGGGCATTAGTCGGTTTGGAATTTTTTTATCATTTTAAATATATAAATCAATTGTTATAGCATATACTCTCATTTATATACATATATTTAACAGTTTTAATATTTTTAAGAGGATAAAAAAATAGCAAGAGAATGAAAAAAGAAGAAAATTAAGAACAAAATGTTTGGCACATAGTACAAGCAAATGTTCAAAAATAAAAGAACAATCTGAACTTTCTAATTAAGTAACAAATCACAAGTTAAATGAAGAGATTACATAACTAATAGACCAATGACAACATTGACAAGTGACAACCATATAAGAATTTCCAAGTTGAGCAAATTGAACATATAAGATAGACAATGACAATCATAAAAGAATATCTAAGTTTACCTAAATGCTAGCATACAGTGTTCAAATCATTATGCATAAAGTTCAAAAAAGAAAAAAAAATGATTAGGGCAAGTCAACATACAAGTTTATATCTATGCAACATACAACTTAAATGATAGGGTCTAGTGCATAAACTATTCATATAATAAAAATAGAGAAGGGAAAAAACGAAAAATAAAAATAAAAAACCTAACCTAGCGGCGAGCGAGGTTGAATACGGCGAGCGAGGGAGCAGCGACGAGCGGCGATGGAGGCTGGAGCAGCGGCGCGGAGCGGCGAGCGGCGATGGAGCAGCAGCACGGCGAGGCGGCGTACCTGTGCTGGGAGCTAGGGCTGCGGGGGTCGAGAGAACAAAAGGGAATGGGAACGTTCTGAGTTTCTGTCCGACAGAAACTTTATTTCAATGTAATCAGATTATCGGGTCTTAGATGCCCGAAAACCTTTGATGCAAAAGGCGGCCGATTACTCGGCCGACTACACCGATTAATCGGGCGAGTAATCGGGTCTGACCGATTATAGCCCGAGTTCTCTTAATCGAGTCGGGAGACCCTCCGAGTCGTATAGTCAAGCTGACTAGTCGGCCTAGTCGGCCGACTTTTGCAACAGTGGTTTGGTGAATAATGCCCTTTGATGAAAGAAATTGGGAAAGGGACCGTGTGCAAAATTCTAGGGCATTATCTGTACGAACATATTTGACAGTAGAAGAGAAAACATTTTGCACTTCATTAATTAAATTCTTGATCACATCTCCTGCTTCAGATTTATTATTTAAAAGAAAGACCCAAGATACACGAGAGAAATCATCCACTACCACTAGATAAAATCTGTGCCCCTGATGATCGGGTACACGACTTGGACCCCATATATCTATATGAAACAACTCGAATGGGGAGCTACTGCTCTGACTCTGACGACTAGGAAAGCTCGACTGATGATGCTTTCCCAACTGACATGCTTCACAACGAAAGGACGAACTGGGAGAGATCTGAGGTAGAACATGGCACATTTTTTGGAGCGGGAGGTGACCAAAACGTAGATGCCAGATGTACGGAGAAACTGGTCTGGCGGAATGAGAGGGGACGCCAGCATAGGAATTCCGAACCAACCGATATAGACCATTCTGCTCAGAGCCACAACCAATCACCCTGCCCATTAGTATGTCCTGAAAAATAAGAGAAGACGGGTCAAATATAGCACGACAATGCAAATCCTTCGTAATATGACTAATAGATAACAGGTTCATCGAGAACTCAGGAGCATGTAAGACATTCTGTAGGTGCATAGTAGAGGATAGAGAGACCTCCCCCTGTCCAACAAGGGGGGAATGAGTACCATCTGTGATCTGCACTGAGCGGTCGTGAGGAATGTCCCTGTAGGACTCAAGTCTATCTCGATCTCGGTAGGAATGATGTGTGGCACCCGAATTTATAATCCAATCAGAGATATCATGAGACGGTGTAAATGCAGTAGATCTACCTGAGGTACTAGCAGCAGCAGATGAACTGGCGGAGGCTGTAGCAGCAACATCTGAAGATCCACCAGACGAATCACCAGATGATTGTGGCATAATATCGCGAAGACGTGCCACGAGTTCCTCAAAACGGTTATCTGCAGTAGATGCCAACTGGGACTGAGAGTGGTCTGCAACATGTACCGATGCTGGGAACCCATGCTTAGAATAGCATGTCTCCTCCGAGTGTCCTGTGCGGTGACAATAGGAACATGGCTGACTAAAGCGACCACCCCTTCCCTAGGGTCCACGTCCACGTCCACGTCAACGACCTGAAGACGGGCCACCTCTCCCACGCGAAACTGCCATCGCTGATGGGGGTGGAGTAGAAGAACTGGAAGAAACTGTAATGCGACTGAGTCTCCTGTAAACATCCTCCACTGGAGGAATAACTGCATTGGCTAAGATCTGAGATCGGGCGGCGTCATATTCAGGATCAAGTGCCGCAAGTAGGACATCCACCATGGTGGCTGTCCGAAATGTCTTCTGCTGTTTAGGAGTCGCTGTGAGTGGGATAGTACTGTATAACTTCTCAAACATCCCCCTCAGGGATGTGTATAAGGAGTGAAGAGGTCTGCCGCTCTGCTTCATCGTGAAGATGTCATGCTGAAGTTGTAACATCTTGGTCTCATTTCGCACCTGCGAATATGTAGCAGCTAGGATGTCCCACATCGCCTTGGCAGTGGGCTGATGGAGGACGTCGTTGGCAAACTCCATCGTCAATGTACCTGACAACCAGACCTTTGCATAGGAGTCATCAGCCTCCCACGAGGCATATATCCCTGTCTTCTCCGCGGGCTCATCCTCGGTAAGAATGTGCTTCTTACCATTCGACTTCATGAGGCTCATGAACTGCATTTCCTAGAGCTCATGATTCACCCGTCCATCTTGACTATTGGTGCAGGACCTTTGAATGCACCTATGGAGGGCATATCAACCTTCGATTCTGACATATTGCCGCTGGAGAAGAACTAGGGATTGTAGACAAAGTAATAGGTGTCTACACAAACTGCATAGGATTCGAGTGCGTATGTAGACATTACGCACTCAAATCCATCTATCCGGAGGAAGAGACGAGTACGGGCTCGCCGGGGATAGCCGAGGATCGGCTAGGGCACCGGCTAGGGCACGCCGGGGATCGTCGAGAACCTGTTAGGGCCGTCGAGATGCGATGGAGGCGAGACTAGGGGGCCGCCGGGGCTTTGGCGGCGGGGCTGGGAACCACCAAGGGTGGTTGGCGGCGGTGCGGGGGACCACCGGGGCTCGGGGATCGTAGGGGGTAGGGGGGTCTGAGTCGGCGGCGGCTGCAGAATGAACAAGAGAGGAGAGGGCGGCGGGTGGGGAGAGGGAGGGAGCCCTAGGGCTTGGGCTCTGATACCATGTTGGGAGAAAAACTGAGATTGATTATTCAAAGAAACCCTAGGCTCTCTTATATAGGGAGAGACCTTAAGGGTAAAGTACAAAGTAGTCCAGAGAAAACAAAGAAATAATGAACATGTACACAACATAATAATATCTATCTCTACAGTTGTGGAATACTAGTCTAAAATGAATTCACTGGCCATGTTGAAATTTCCCACCACTTTTCTTCTTTTGGAGGGCTTCTTTTGCAAATGTATTTTATTTTTTAAGGGGTTTTATTAGTTGTGCCCACTCTGAGATATTACAGAAATCATAGTATAACAGTGGACTGAATTTTGATCTAAATTACATGTAATTATCACTAAAATTTTCATCTTTTATGCATACAAACTGGAACTAATTTAAGTTTAATTTCATGTAAAAACACCTCCCAATTTACATTTTTCTTAAAGCTATGTTAGAGACTATTTCCTTGATTCAAAACTTTGATCAATTCCATATAAAACTCATCTTTTCATCTTGTTTCAGAAGCAATATAATATACTTTGAAATTGATTTTTAGGCATCAAGAGGTGGATATAATTATACGTTGGATCTCCAAGGTTTGGAGGATCCAAATACATGCAGCTATCACCTGGAATTCCCTTTGATTTGTAGCAGTAAAGGGGTTCTGTTGCAGCAGCTTTTAGGAGAAGGAAATGACAGTTTTGGCTGCTGAAATTTGCAGCAGCAGGAGGAGTTTCAGCAGCATATTGGCTTTGGTTAGGATCTCCAGCAGCATGCAAAGGGGTGCAACAGAACAACAGCTCTTGCTGCAATAGTTGCAGCAAATTCCAGTAGGCAGTGGTCTTCTCGGTGGAGAAAAATGATATTTTGGGGGGGAAATGAGAAAGAAAGGAAGGAATGGGGTGGAATTAATAAGGGAGATAAGGGGCTTTGTATTTGCCAAGTGCAGGGAAGTTAGAGGCCAAGTGGAGAGAAGAGACATTGCCAAGTGGTGGTTGTCAGCTGTCTGCTGAAATTCTTAATTAAATTTTAATTTTTTTATATTTTTTTAAAACATTTCTCTCTCTCTCTTATATGGAATACTAAAGTCATTCGTAATTGCACCTCGAATCTTTGATTCATAAGCTAAAGGCAGCAAACTTTTTATAAAAGTAAAAAGAGTTACCAATGATGCGAGAGCAACAACTTTTTCCAAAAAATTCAAAGATATGAAGAAATGGGGGAAATTTCACCGATATTGGCTGAAATTCTGTGTTAGAAAATATAACGCGGAAGCTAATATCAGAGAAAAGAATAAACATTGCAGAACATGAGATTTTAACGCGGAACCTTACTCCACAAGGAGCGGGATGAAACCACATGAGAAGGCATCAAAGGATCATATGTTGCATTGAACTTTCTCGTTGGATACAACAGGTCTGAGGCTTCTTATATAGCCTCCACAGACTCGTCAAGTCTTACCACTGGTAGATGGGACTAAATTCTGGATGTGGTAAATGGATTCTGGATGGATCCATTTGCCCATCTATACACATGACACATATACTCCAACACCCCCTCAAGCTGGAGCATGCAATGCTCAGCTTGGACAAAAAGAAAGAAATCACTCAACTCACAATACAAGACACTACATGCAATATCAACTCAACGCGCACAACTGTCGGCTGTTGTCGAGGATGTTACTTCCCATGCCGTGCAGGTGAGGAGGAACAAACAGGTTGGAGTGTGAGTCAAACTGAATATCCTCATTGGAGAGCATGTACTCTGTTCTGCACTTGTCTAAGTCACTGCAACTAAAATGAGTCTCCACTTGGAGAACTCTAGCCCGCCACATCATGTAGACAACTTCTCCATCTCTGAAAGGACCGAACTGGAAAAGCCGTCGATATAATTCTCGTCGGAGTCCACAGGTGTTGGAGAATGGAGTTTGAAAAGTCTCCTCATCGGAGAATTGGGTCTCTCCTATACTGGCTCAGAAAATGGGATCTCTACTCAGAAGTTCCTATCAACTACATGAAAGCCCAAGCCTACATAGCACATGGAATGGGGATCTCAACTCTGGAGTTCCTATCGAACACATGAAAATTCTGACCAAAACAAAAGATGGAGACCACATAAAAAAAGATCGCACACATGTGCGGAGTCTCTCTGGAGAACTCGGAGAAAATGAGTCACTCTAATATGGAGTGCCTAAAACTTGGATTCTAAACCAATATGTATAGTCTAAATATAGAGTCTGAACATCTGGCTCGTTTGGAATCTGACATCTGAATCTGGAACCGACCTGTGACTCTAAAACAATGACATTGACCAAAGTTGGGAGAATACAAGAAAATAAGGAGACAACATAACATCATGAATGCCGGTCTCATTTTATTGAGTTTTTTTTTTCAATCATTTTTTTTTCGAATCATATTTTTGGCTATTTCCTTTTTTAACAGCTGACTCATTTTTTTATCGCATACGGTTTTTTCGTATACACCTCTTTCAAAATCTCTCTTTTTTTTCATACTTTTCATTTTTTAAAAAACGTCGGCCAACTTAGGCCTTCTCTCTCTCAATTTTTTAAAAACAAGTCATCGCCCCACCAATTGACCCTGGCTTATTTAGGGTTCCCCAACTAGGAATCCTTTCTTCAATCGAGTGCTGCCCCGATGGGGCCTATTGCTGGGGATGATGGAGGAGTGGCATTGTCAATGGAGTGTGGAGCCCTAGAGGGGCTTCGCGGGGGTCGTTGCCTACAAGAGATGAGAGGAAGGGGAGCATCACCGCTACCTTCTCTTGCTGGAGAGGGAAGAACTTGCGTCATCATCGATATCTGGAGAAGAGGCGCTATCGTGATGGGCCTGGAGATCTGTCGCGATTGAGAGATGAAGATCAAAGATCGGTGGTGTCACTTCATGTGTACAAGGAGGAGTTGGCGCTGCTTGGAGCTGCTCGTGGCAGCAAACGGGCGATCAACATATTGCATGGACTTGGAGTTTGGTCGCCGCCTTGTCTTGGAGGGAAGAGGATCGTCGGCACGAGGGTTGCGCGTTGAACAGGGAAGAAGGTGGCAAGCCCCCTCCTAAACAAAATATATTGTGGGCGGCTTTGGGTTTATCGACTGAGAGAACCAACGTTGGCTACAACACGAAGGATAAAGAAATCTGATGCTGAAGAAGATAGGGCTCCCCTCATGGGAACCCATCACTGCTGGAACTGGAGGAGGCACTTCCTGTGCTGCCATCGTCGCTGGAGATAGGACTCGACGATGATCTAGAGGTGCAGAACTAGGGTTTATGAAAATGCATAGAACCAAATACTCCAGACATTAGGGTTTCAAAAACCCATGCAAAAAAAATTGTCGAACTTGAACAATTTTGTTTACCAATCTATACATATGATGCATATACTCGAACATTCTGGAAATGTAGAAAATAATATAATGCATTATGTTAATTTCATTGATATATCGGGTGAGATATCGGGCGATATTTCTAGCAACACCTGGGACATGGGAAGAAGATGAGTATCAGCGTCGGCCACTCTGGTGAAACATCATTGGATGTTATGTTATATGTCGTCGATAGACTTTAACATGATCCTATTATTTAAGAAGCATGTGTGACTTGATGCGTGGTCCTACTCGCTACAAACTTTGTATGCTCACCAAAATGCATGAGGACTTGAAATAAAAGGGGTTAACCAAACCCCTAATATCGAGCTTATAAATAAAAAAATCACGAGGACTGCTACTATATGTTATTTTCTTTGCAAGAAATGAGAGTACTTTGCATATCAGTAAAAAGTTTGGTTTTAGATTGATTATGTTGACAGAAATTTTGGTTAGGGATCGTATAATTTGTGAAGTTATCATGGACTTTCGTCATGGCTACCTGATTTGGGCTTTCCTATGAAGCTTCTATGACCTACGACTTATAATATGAAGGTAAATTGCTTTGTCATGTGGATCTAATTAGATAATAGAGCACACAGAGTTGGATTGTCACTTAATAAGGGATATAGTGGTGCAGTAAAATTCACAACTGATAGGAGAAAACAATGAGATAGCCCTGGGTTAATTACAAGATAAATACTCTAAGAAGATGGGAATTACATAAATAAAGATATGACACGTTATTTAACTTAACACTCCCCCTCAAGCTGGAGCATATATATCTATCATACTCAGCTTGGACCAACATTTCTGAAAAGGACTTCGTGCTAGAGCCTTGGTAAAGATGTCTACTGTCTGATCTCCTGTAGACACATGTGATGTAGATATAAGTCCTTTCTGTATCAGATCTCGAGTATAATGACAGTCCACCTCAATATGCTTCGTTCGTTCATGGAATGCAGGATTAGCCGCAATAAATAATGCGGCTTGATTATCACATAGCATAAGAAGAGGAACATCTATGGAAAGATCAATCAACACGATCTAACCCACATCATCTCTGTACTCCCTTGGGCCATGGCTCTGTATTCAGATTCTGCACTTGATCTGGCAACTACAGTCTGCTTCTTGCTCTTCTATGAGATAAGTGAGTGCCCAACAAAAATTGCAAATCCTGAGATAGACTTCCTGTCCTTGGGGCCTCCTGCATAGTCAGCGTGTGCACAAGCTGTTACCTCCAAGGACACATGCCTACTGAATAGGAGACCTGAACCGGGTGAGTTCTTCAGATATGTCAAGATCATATAGATAGCATCCATATGAGCTTTCCTGGGACACGAACACTTCATGAATTGGCTAACCTTGCTTACTGCAAACATAATATCCAGCCTGGTGATAGTGACATATAGAAGATTCCCCACAAGCTCTCTGTACCTCCTGCTATCAACTTCTTTAGTATCATCATCATATAATTTCACACTCGGATCCATAGGAGTCGTAGCTGGCTTGCACCCAGTCATACCCGTCTCAGAAAGGAGATCCATGACAAACTTTCTCTGGGTCATTACTAGACCACGATGATTCCTGGCAAACTCTAACCCCAGGAAGTAGCGAATGGTGCCAAGATCCTTGGTCACAAACTCTTTACCTAGGAATTTCTTGGCAACCTGAATGCCTTGAGCATCATCTCCTGTCACAATAATTTCATCTACATATACAAGAATAGCAACCGTACCTCGCTGTGTCTTCTGAACAAACAGAGAACGGTCCGCAGTGGACCTCTTAAATCACTGTTGCTCAATCAATTCTGATAGCTTTTGATACCAAGCTCTAAGACTCTGCTTTAGTCCATAAATGGCCTTATGTAGCATGCATACCTTCCGTGACTCCCCTCAGCAGTAAACCCTGGTGGCTGGTGCATATAAACTTCCTCCTGAAGGTCTCCATAGAGAAATGCATTTTTAACATCAAGCTGATATAACGGCCAATCACGTGAGACAGCAACAATTAGTAGAATCTGAAGTGTCGAGTGTCTCGCTACTGGGGAAAACATGTCTTGATAATCCACCCCATAGGTCTGGGTAAAGCCACGGGCCACCAACCTCACCTTGTAGCGATTCACACTCCCATCTGAGTTATGCTTAATGGAAAATATCCACTTGCAGCTAACAATCGAAGCACCATGTGGAGGCGGAACAATAGTCCATGTCTCGCAAGATGTTAAGGCCACTATTTCTTCTTCCATTGCCTGACGCCACCTAGTGTCCTGTAAAGCCTCCATATAATTTCGGGGTATAGTAACCACAAAAAGACCAACAACAAACTTCTTGTACGCGTCTGAAAGATGATCCAAAGATACATGTGCCGCAAGTGGGTATTTGGCACATTGACGTCGTGGCTTCCTTAGCGCAATAGGAACATCCAAATCATCCTCCTCAGTGTCTTCTACAGTAGAGTCCTCCTGTAAAACTCCAGTGCATCAGTAGAAACATTGTTATCATGACATACCTTAGGCGTGCTGGAAGATGCGGACGACTTATGAGCAGGGAGCTAGTAGAAGACCTGCGAGTATAGACAAGGGGTAAAAACTTTGGCTCAGGTGGTGGTGGTGGTGGAGGTGGTGGTGTCAGTGTAGTTATATGGTGCTCAGGTTCAACTGATGGGATAGATGGAGGTGGAGGAACAACAATATCATTCGTATCGTCATTGGATAACCTGTCACCTGTAGGAGAAAAATACATGATAGACTCAAAGAAAGTGACATTCACACTCACATAATATCTCCTACTCATCGGATCATAACATCGATACCCTTTTTGAGTACGAGAGTACCCAACAAACACACATTTCATAGCACTTGGAGAGAGCTTATCACGATCGGGGGTACAATTATGCACAAATGCAACAGACCCAAAGACACGAGGTGTGAGGGAGAATAGGTCCTTCTCGGGAAACACAATCAAGAAGGGGACCTTCTCTCCAAGAACAATAGACAGCATAAGATTCACCAAGTAGCATGAGGTGAGAACTGCATCCCCCCAAAAGGAATGAGGGGCGCGACTATGGATCAACAACGTCCGAGTGACATCAAGAAGGTGGCGATGTTTGCGTTCAGCCACACCATTTTGTTGTGAAGTGTAACTACAAGAAGTTTGATGAACAATGCCCTGAGAACTAAGGAAATCAGATAAATGTAATGTGGAAAACTCCAAAGCATTATCCGTACGAATGATTTTGACATTGGTAGAGAAGATATTATTAACTTATATAATAAATTTTCGAATAATAGCACCAACTTTAGACTTTTGTTTTAACAAGAAAACTCACGATAATCTTGAAAAATCATCAACAACAACCATATAATAACGATGTCTCTGAAGATCAAGGACACGACTCGGACCCCAAATATTAAAGTGAAATAGTTCAAAAGACCGACTACTATGCCGACTCGGACGCTCTGGAAACGAGGACCGATGGTGTTTCCCAAGCTGACAGGCTTCACAATCCAAAGCGGTACGGGTAGATATCTGCGGCAAGACATGACACATCTTCTTCAGAGGCAGATGGCCAAATTGAAGATGCCAAAGGAATGGAGAAATGGATCCAGAGGGAATAGTAGTGGCACCCGCACATGATGATATAGCAAGCTTATACAAGTCTCTCTGCTCACGGCCACTTCCAATCATCCTGCCAGTCAGTATGTCCTAAAATACAAAAGTAGAGGGGTTAAAGATGGCACGGCAATGTAAATCTTTTGTAAGCTGGCTAATTAATAACAGGTTCATCTAAAAATCAGGTGTATGTAAAACATTCTGAAGACTCAAAGAAGGTGTCAGAGTGATCTCCTCCTGACCAACAATGGGTAATCGAACCCCATTTGCAATGACAACAGAACGACCTGGTGCAAGTGCTCTGTAGGTAGTAAACTGCAGCCTGTCGCCGCACATATGATGGGAGGCTCCAGAATCCGTAATCCAATCTGTCAGGTCCGAGCAAAGTACTGGTAAGTGCATGAGGAATACATGATGAGCTAGAGGATGCTCTGGCCGAAGCTGCAACATCCGTAGAACCAGGAGAAGAAGACGAGGGGGTACTGATCATCTCACGAAGTCGTGAGACAAGATCATCAAAGTGAGCATCTGGAAGAGGTGCAGTGGTTGTCTCAGTCTGCTATGCAACACATGCAAAGGCTGGATATCCATGCTTGTGAAAGCATGTCTCCTCAGAATGGCCTGGACGGTGACAGTGAGTACATGGGTGCTGGGGGGGCAGGGAGGCGCACAGCGCATGGGGGAAGGGGGGGCGCTCGGCGGGTGGGAGGTATTAGGGTTAGGGTTTTGGTGGGATACCGAAACCCCGGTCTAGGACCGTTGCTCCGATACCATGATAGGAGAAAACAATGAGATGATTCCTTATACGCACCCGAGGGCTCTCTTATATAGGAGAATAGCCCTGGGTTAATTACAAGATCAGTACTCTAAGAAAATGAGAATTACATAAATAAAGATACGACACGTTATTTAACTTAACAACAACCCCTCACCTTTAATCAAATCTTTGACTGCACATTTCTTCACCAACACTTCGTCTGTGATGGGTCTTCTTTCCTTGTGCCAAATAACTCTAGTAGATGTATATTATCCACCATGGTGGGTGCTGGGGTTGGGTGGCGCTAAAAAGGTTGTATAATACGTTTGTATGTTATTTATGGAACCTTTTGGGGAACAATCCATATTTTGGAAGTGTAGGAATGCCAGCACAATCTAGTCCAAAAATATGGGTTGGCCAAGCTGGTTTTACCTAGTTTTTTCATTGTCTTGGGTGTGTAGTTCCAGTTGTTTCTGGATTGAGGAGTTCAGCCTTGAGCTGTTTTACCAACACTGATGCAGTTAGTTCAGTCAATTTAAGTTTGATTGTGACTGTCACGTGTCACATGCTGAAACAACCCTTTAGATAAACTACAAGGTTGTTTTTGTTTGTCGGAATTTTTTATTTCTTTTTTATTTATAATTTCCCTTCAAATTCTTGTCATTTTTTTATATATAGGCAAACATTTCCTTGTCATTCTTGTGTATTTAATGGGAGTTTCCTCACCAGTGTTCATCTTTGTTTTTCAGATGTTGCTCTTGTCACCTCATTAAGAGATGGAATGAATCTTGTGAGTTACGAGTTTGTTGCATGCCAAGAATCAAAAAAAGGGGTCTTGATACTCAGCGAAGTAATCATCGATGACCTTACTTTTGTTGAATTTGTTTTCTACAGTTGTTCTTTACAATATTTCCTTGTTTAAAATTGCTTTTTTTCCCCTTAAATTGCCTGAAATAAAGAAGAGGGATAACATTCTAACAATTCTGCATTGACATGTAACCTTTGCATGTTTGGATGAGTTTCAGTTATTTCCTTGTAATGAGACATAAATACATGATCTCTATTTTTTCTGTTATGACCGAACATATCAAAATGACGATACCAAATTCTTTTACAGCAAATACCATTAATGAGAGCGAGTACACACTTTTGATTTTGTAAATTAGATCTCTATGAAACCAGCCTTGGACAAAAAAAAGGATAAAGAACATGCTGATTTTGCAAGCTTTTTAGGTTTTCCTTATTAATGTGATGCTTATCTACACATCTCTGTAACTTAAAAGTGTTTGCACTTTCATAATAATGATTGGAGTTCATTGAGTTGAGTTTTTGGTTTGTTATGTAATGTCATGGCTGTGTTGATGTTCTGTGATGTTTTTTTATCCAAAAAGGGGGAAACACCCGCCGTGGTGCACACCCATTTATATTCTGGGACTATGAATGGTCAAAAGTGCAAAAGCTAGTTCTCGAGAAGAGATCTAACAATATTCCTCACATTTTCAACAGAAAACCGTTTTCTAAAAATCAGTCATTGATGCCAACACCTGCTTTCCTATGTATCCTTTTGTTACTAGTTTGTTCAGTATTCTCAGGGCACTTCCCTGAGCTAAATAATTTCCTACTTTCATAAATGGTTTCTCTGCCTACTCGAACTTGGTGATCGAAACAACTTTATTGGCAAATCATTTGGGTTCTCAGTGTAGTTAGATATTTTGTCATTTATAATACATAGTAGTTTTCTTTAGTCATTTATATTTTTATTGGTATTTTTATTTTAATCCTATATGAGAGCTTAGGGTTTTCGTAATAAAGTGATCTTTTCATTTATTGCCACGCTTTTCTTGACCAGAAACATTAAAATTCTGGTGCTTGTCAAAATTTTCAGTTAGACGACTGTTTCATAAAAAGTTGGTTATCAGTTCCAAGTATTCAGTTCTTTTTATAGTAATAGGTCAAGTATTGCATTCTCTAGCATATATTAATACTATTTTTCTTTTTGAATTTGCAGTTTGCTGGAGCAGCACAGTCTCTTGGTGCAGGAGCCCTCCTTGTAAATCCATGGAACATCACCGAAGTTGCAGCCTCTATTGGCCAAGCTCTTAATATGTCAGCAGAAGAAAGAGAAAAACGCCATAGGCATAATTATGCACATGTTACCACACATACTGCTCAGCATTGGGCAGAGATGTTTGTGAGGTATGAATTGCACTGCAACTTGTTCCTTGGAAGTTTGTTTAATGTTTTACTTTTAGTTACATATATGTACATTTTGTTTTAAATTCTACAAGCTTGAAGTTTTTGGTCTTTCTTTTCATTGGTGATAATTTGTTGGAGCATCTATTTATTACAGAGAAGTCAAACATAAAGATTTAAGTACACTAATCACTTTAAGTGGAAAAAACTTTTGTGTGTTGTATGGTGCAGAATATACAGTGTTGATGTGGGTTTGATGGTGATGCCATGTGTTGCCCGCAATCCTGCTTTGTTGTCGCAGGGTGCCTCGATGGTTCTTCCAGAGATGATTCACCTTATACGGCACGCTGCGGGAAATGTGTAGCTATTCAAGTTATGGTTGGATAACTGGATTTAGATTGGAAGCCGATTCCCAAGGCTTTTGGTCTTATTAAGCAATCGAAATACCACAGCGCCACATGCATAAATTGAGGGGAGTGGTCCCCACTTTTTACAACAGATTTCTCCAAGCAACACTCACATGTCCTCTTAGAAGTGACTAGATCTCTTCAGGATGTTGAGGCACCAAACAGTGGAGAGGGACCATTAGTTATGGGCATAAGGTGCTCCCCACCTCGCATAAACTGAATTGCCACGATGACTTGGCTCAAGACTATAAATTGAATTAGAAACGCAATGTTCTGCAACACACAAAGTTTTCTTATTTTGAGCCACGGGTGGTCTCCGTTCCTCTTTGTTGAGATATTTTAAAGCCTTATGATCATAGTTAAGGGATGGAGAGACCGGTGAACAACGAGGGCAAGAGAGTCTCCGTTGGGAGATCAGGTCGGGAGTGGCTAAGTGGAAGAGGGTTTCCGAGTCTCGAGAGAGCCCGAAAGCATCGGCAGGGGTATCCGGTCTTCGAGAGTGCCTAAAGGAGTCGGGGGAAGGGGCTGCATGGGTGATCGTGTCACATAGAAAGCATGGGCGGAGGTGCTTTAGATGTGGAGAGGGGGGCCACTTGGCCTCGGCGTGCGCACCTCCTCCACGGTGCTTCGCGTGCGAGATGGTCCGCCATCACTGCCAATCGTGTGTGTTTCTTCAAAACAGGTTTGGCGTCGCGCACAAGGCGAGGGGGTCGTTGGACTCATAAGTGGGGGAGTCCCGAAAGTCTTGAACTAGTGCCAGCAGGGGTTCCAAGTCTTATGCGTCGGTAGTCTGAGTTTCTACTACGGCTATAAAGAGTGGTTTCTTGATAGGTTCTTAGCTGAAGGATTCGATGTCCGTCCATGCAGTGTGGGCGGGGCTCTCGCTTCAGTTTGGCAATGCGTTCACGGTGGATGTGGTTGAGCTGGGAGCGCGAAGGTGCTGTGTCAGAGGGTGGTCGGAGCAGCAGATGTTGCACCTCCTATCATCGAGCGACTTAGGCGATATATCATGAAGAACTCCTCGTTTTATCGATGGGGTTGTCGACCACTCGGTCATGCGGGTGGTGCAGGTGTGGGGGGTGTCATTCCTCTCTTGCTCAGTGACCTGTTTGGGGTCGTCATTGCAGCATTTGGGATCAGTGGTTCAGATTTTGGTTGATGGAACGCAACCTGGGTCTGACCTCAAAGTCGCTTTGCTGCTACTGGATTGCCCCTACGATGTTGTGCCAATCTCCATGACGGAATTTGCCATAGGTCGCTTCTCTTTCCACCTGCAGGCGTGTTTTCTTGATCCCGCACCGCTGCCACTATAGCCGGGGCTCGGCGATGACGGTACCCTTTCAACCAAGGGGGCTGAAGGCGATGATTCCCATTCCATCATGGGGGCAAGAGGCAACAATTCCAATTCCAAGCAGGGCCCACATCAGCTTATTTTGGTTAACGAGATCGCAAGTTCCAAGGTGACGGTCTAGGAACTTCCGGAGGAGGCAGTTCAGAAGGCATAGGATCTGGAACTTGAAGGGGTGCCAACTCAGACAATTGGGCCCCCATGGTTGAAGGTTGAGGGGCAGCATCTTCTTTTGCCTCTCTTTCAGGCGTTGGGTTTGGACTATCGTGGGTGGGTCTCATAGGCGGGTTGCTTCCTCATATGTCTCGGATCCACGGGTTCGGTTATGACCCGATTGATGATTACAGTCCCCTTGGAGGATCTTACACATTCGCATCTAACTCTGAACCAGCTATGGGGAAGACCCGAATGGAGTACTAGCTCATGCTGGGGTGGGTTGGGGCTCCCAGCTATGGATGTTAGCTCTGCTCTTCACGGTCTAAAGCCGGAGCACCCCACGGTACTTGTTCAAGAGGTGGAGAGGGTTTTACTAGATCAAGGGGGAGTGACCCAGGCATTACAAGCGGAGGGGCCATGAGAAGCTAGTGGGTCTCCTAGAGACAGGAAGGTTGTCAAGAGGTACAAAAGAAGACAACGATCAAAGAGATAGCCAGTTGATCTTCCTCCTATGTCTGATCGCAAGGCTCAAGTGGTTGTGCTGGCAGGAGTGGTTCAACTTAGGGGCATCACCATTGTTACCAAATGAGAATCCTGTCCTTGAACGTAAGGGGTTTGGTTGACCCTGAAAAGAGAAAGATCTTAGGCTCGAGATTCATCAAGTGGGGCAACGATGTTGTACTCCAAAATGAAACAAAGTTGGAGTAGGTCACAGATGTCGTCTGGCGCTCTTTTGATGCGGGAACGATCAACGGGTTTATGTTGAGCGACTTGCTTGGCTCTGCGTGTAGAATGATTATAGCATGAAAATACTTCGGGTTTATTGCCAGGGAGGAGTTGAGGGGCACCCATGTTCTCACGGTGTTGCTGGAGTGCCTTCGTTCGAATACCGTATTCGCTATCTCCCGTGTCTACGGACCTTGTCAGCCCACCATGGGGCAACAACTTTAGTCGGAACTGTGGGGGGATGTGAGAAGTGCTTCTTCTGGATACGCATGTCTCTTCGGGTCGGCTAGGCTTGCGTGGTGGTTAGGATCCGAGGTCTGCAGACTTTGTGGAGGTTATGGATTTCTTGGAGTTAGAGGTTTTGGACGCAGCGGACGTGAAGTACACCTGGAGGAGTTCTGGCTCTCGTTCCCGCATTGATCGTTTCCTAGCGTCAGCTGAACTCATGGAGTTATTCCTCTTGTCTCTTTCTACAAGTGAGACACGGATGCGGTCGGATCACTCTCTGTTGCTTTGGGATTCTGGTGAATTCTCCCTCCAGTGGGACTTTTTCAGGTACGAAAAGGCTTGGCTTCTGGAGGAGTCTTTCAGAGAGCTGGTCTCATCCCATTGGTCCTCTGCGGTCGTGGGGGGTTCCGTTGTTTCAAGATTCTTTTAGAAGTTGACATCTTTACGTGTTCGACATTGTGCATTTAAGAAAGAATCTAGGGAGACCCGACGTGTGGTTACAATGGCGGTAGAGGAGGGGCTCGCGAGACTTGACAGAGTGGAGGATGAAAGACCTCTAAGTGTCTATGAACTATGTCAGAGAGTTGAGGCTCAAAAGAAGATCACTGAAGAGGATAGGAAGCGGTTGGCGGAGTCGAAGTAGAGGTCTAGGCACAACTGGCTCAAGGAGGGAGATGCAAATACCGCTCTCTTTCACAGAGTGGCTAATGAGAGGTGTCGTAAGAATACAATCCGATCGATGATCGTTGATGGTATCAGGGTGGATGGAGATAGAGAGATGGGCATGGCGATAGAGTATCACTTCCATGCTTTCTCGGTGAGAGGCTTCGATAGGCGGTAGAGATGGACTGGTCTGAGGGCTTCTCAGCTATCAGATGCGCATGCTTCTAGCCTGATTTAGTCGGTCGCCATGGAGGAACTGAAGGCAGCATTTTGGAGCCTGAACGTGGAGGGAGCGCCTCGACCGGACGGGTTCCTTGTCTCTTTCTATAAGGACTTCTGGGATCATGTGGCCTCGGAGGTGTTGGAGGTTGTGAAGGAAGTTTGTAAGTGTAATGAAGGTGTCGAGAAGCTGAATAAGGCTATGATTTTTCTCCTTTCTAAGCACAGGGCAGCTGAAAGAATTGAGGATTTTAGACCAATTGCGCTTTCTAATGCATTATATTTGATTGTGGCAAAGGTCTTTACTATTAGGCGTAGCATAGTGCTGGGACACATTATCTCACCTTTGCAGTCTGCATTTGTCCCTGGGCGACAAATTGGTGACTGCTTGGTTATGGCATCGGAGATCATTGCGGATTGGAAGAGACATAAGGTGAAGGCATTACTTTGAAAGGTTAATTTTACAAAAGCCTACGATACGTGACATTTTTTGTGGGAGGCTTTACATAGGCGGGGTTTTTCGGATCTTTGGATTTCTTGGATGAAGTGTTGTGTAACCACTACCTGTTTGACGGTTCTTGTGAACGACCGACCGGAGGGAGGCTTCTTCCAGCCACAGAGGGATGTTAGGCAAGGATGCTCATTGGCTCCGTTGTTATTTGTCATCGCCGCTGATGTACTTGCTTGCTTGGTCGACCAGGTCCTGAATTGCGGGATCACTTGTGGATTTACAAAGGATGAGTTGGTTATTCCTCTTCTTTAGTATGCAGATGACACCATTTTCTTTATTGAGGGAGGTACCGATGAAGCTAACACCATGGCGATCATTCTTTAGCTATTTGGAGAGATATTAGGGCTGGCGCAGAATCATGACAAGTCTACAGTGGTTCCTTTTGCGTTATCTGAGGAGGAGGCGCGCTTGTGCAGCATTGAGCTGGGTATAGAGTGCGGTGTGCTACCTATTTGCTACCTAGGTTTGCCACTGACATCGGGCAGCGTCAAAATGGCAGATTGGTTACCTGTTATTGAGAAGCTGGAGAATAAGATTTCAGGTTGGAAGTCCTCAATTCTATCAAAGGGGGGTAGCCTTGTCCTATTAATGGTGGTCCTCTTTGTGATTCTGATTTTCTTCTTGTCTACTCGCATCTTTCCAATCGGGATTCGAAAGCGCCTAGAGAGGCTGATAAGGAGATTTCCGTGGAGTAAGAGTGACCAGAGGCGAATGGGATGCACTTAGTGGATTGGGATACTATCACTCTTGCCAAGGCTGATGGTGGTCTTGGGGTCAGACATATTGAAGTTATGAAAGCAGACTATGGGAGTGGCGAGGATATATGTTCTAATCTTGGGGTCAGACGCCTTCACTTGCACGTTACCGGCGAGAATCGATCGTAGGGTTCGGCCTTCACCGTTCTGACTGGAAATTGAGACTGTCCTACCTCAGTTTCATGAACTCTTTCGACATGTTCTGGGCAATGGAGAATGCTTTACATTTTGGACGGATGATTGGACGGTGGTGGGTCGCTATATGAATGCTTTCCTCGACTATACGCTTTGGTGGCTGACCATGAGGCGCATGTTGCTAGCTGTTGGAGTGACGGAAACTAGATGCTATTGTTTTGTGCTAACTTTTCAGACCAACGCTTGGAGGAGTTTCTTCTTTTTATCGACTCTCTGTCAGTTTATGGGAGTCCTGCGGAGGGTCGGGACCATTGGGTGTGGAGGGGGAGTTCTTTTTCGGTCAGGAAGGTTTACATGGCAATATGTAGGCCGCCTCCCATGCAATCGGAAGATCTGATCAGGGTGCAACTTTATCTTGGGGCTTCTCGTCCTTGAGAGGATCGGTTTTTTTCTATGGCTTTATAGAAGAGAAAGGCTGATGACGAGAGATCGTTGTGCTAGATTCTTTGGGACAGTTTCTAGTAGGTGCCCTCTTTGCGAGAATGGAATTGAATCTGTGGAGCATCTTTTTTCCTTTGTTCACGTACGACGGCTTTGTGGGAGGAAGTCGGCCTGGACTAGGTTTGTGGGAGGAGCTTCAACTCTTTTTGGGTCTTTGTATGGGCGGCCAAGCAGTATTTGAGGAGGGAGCTACTCTGCCCGATGGCACTGTTGTGGTCTATCTGATTGGCTAGGAATGCCCTACTATTCTCGGGTCAGAGGTTTTCGCGAGAGAATGTCTGTATCCAGTCAGTGGGTCTTGTTGAGGAGTGGCTTTTGATCTGATTGAGGTTGTTCTAGTTATTTAATATAATTTTGGGGCGGCCACTATTGCGTGTTTCCCATTTTTTTGGTCTAAAAAAATGGGTGGTTTCTGTTAGAAGAGTGCATGAACTGAATTCTACATACTGGTGACACTGTCTGAGATGTGTTACGGAAGATCTAGATCAGTTATTTTTGGGTGTCGCCACTCAACTGGAGTGTGGGATTGCACGCAAATATCTTGGCTCTCTAAGAGAATATAGGTGTCTTCTAGGACTCAATCTGATCGATCCATGACAAATTATAAGAGGATTGCACGCAAATATCTTGGCCATATGGATTGCCCGGGGTGAACAGATATTCTAGGCTAAGAATGTACTTGAACTTGTTTAAGGCCCTTGTAGAAGCCAGGTCTGTGTATCTTGAAGGACATTTTGCTTTGAATACATTTGTGGTGCATCCCACCTACGGAACACACCCTTTCCCTTGAAAAAAGATTTTTCCTTGGAAGACGGATAATGGCGATGTTTCTTCTTGGATCTTGAACTTCTCCATCAAGTGGATTGCAGAAGAAAAAATGTATTACAGGGTGGAAATTTGTAGGACATTCTCCATGACACCTATATTTCAAGAGAAGAATGTCAACACAAGTCCTTCAGTTTCATCACTTGATTGTCATCTTAATGAAGAATGCCTGTATTTTAGCATCTAAACTCGTATGCATTGGTTTTTAAATGTCCCACTCATAAGACTTATTGAGCACAATCATGGTTTTTTATTTCCTTTGTGGGCTTGGATTCTACTCTCCTTTGGCAAAATCCCACATGCTCACATTAGTTAAAGTACCACTTTGAAAAAGGCATATAATTGATTTTGCATGCTTGTTATGACCCTTTCAATTATATCGACTGGACATACATCTGCTATTCTTGTTCATCAGATCCTCACAATGCTTGCAATAATTGTAATGGATGAAACATGCATTACACGAAGTTATGTTAGCCAATGCATAGACCAATGCACTAGTGACATTTAATTTGAATAAAAACCCTGAGTAAGTTTGCCTCTAGTGCATTAGAAACTAAATTGAAAACTCTAAGAAAACCTCATATTAAAAACTACTCAGGGTTATGGGTGTAAATATTAAAAACTATACAATGTAAATGCGCCACCTGGAATAAGCACACATGCATGCAAATAATTTATTCAGTGTACCGTGGTCAAATTCTCATGTTAAATGCATGGATATATAATAGCCCATAAACATCCGTTTAAAAACTACTATCATTATATATGCATGATAGTAAATCATATAATATTCTACGTGATTTTCAAATTTGATATACTGCATGAACTATTTTGGTGAATGCATGTTATTAATTTCTTCCTTTGATATAAGTGATATATCTTTGTATGCCAATGCAATAATTGTATATATGATTGCAGTGAACTAAATGACACGGTTGTTGAAGCTCAGTTAAGGACAAGACAAGTTCCACCTTTACTTCCAGTAGAAATCGCCGTTGAACGTTATTTGCAGTCACGGAATCGATTGCTAATACTCGTATGTCTTTTTATAGGTCTTTCCTTGTTGTTTCTAATAAATGCTGAGTTATTTCTAACATATGCTGAAGTCATTAAGCATTCTTGAACACATTAATAGCGTGATTTCATAAAATCGCAAATGTCTTAGAGAGTTATTTTGAAGCTAGTCATTTATAAAAAAAATACCAACAGTATTATATGATCTTTTGTAACGTCAAATAAATTGGTTGAGTATATGATGTTAGAAAAATGTACATTGACATATGCCAGTGCATGTAGAATGAATACCATTATGAATTTCATGCTTTTGATTTGCCTAATAAATTGGTTGTGTAATTAAGTTGTGAGAAATGTGTCATGGCCCTTGTCCAGTGTATTGAGTGAAATCTAGTGGGAGTTGAATACTATAATGTTTGAAAAATGTGTATTTCCTTGTGGAGTTTTCTTTGGGATTTGGGATATTGAAGTTAATTGGAATTGGTTCGATAAAGCACGTCAACAATACAAAAATTTGCTCCCTTTTTCATTATTTAAAATAGTCATGGAACTTAAGAAAAGGGGGGATTTGTAGCAATAAAAAGAGTACAATAAACGATGAGACTAAAAAATGCAATCAACATTAGAAAAAACAACAAAAGAAAAGTATAAGCAGACATAAAAAAGCGTAAAAAGCTAATCTAATGATGAAAACCTATTTTGTATTGTTACAACATGAATTCTTCAAAAACCTTTATCTTTTAGACCTTAGTTCGAAGATGCCCAATCTGACAATCACTGAAGCATCTCTTCTTAAAAATGTTGATCCTAGTGAAAGTATAGAGTTAGGAAACTTCCTCTTTTGAAAGAGTGAAGAAGTAGGTGAGAGGGAGAACATGTGTGATAAGACAATGAGGGAAGATGGGAAATATGATGAATACCTATTGTGAGTTAGAAAACTAGTTTACTCTGATCGAGTTGTTTACGGGTGGCATAGATGACATAAGCAAGATGTGGGGGGGGGGGGATATTGCTTGTGTTGAGGAATTGGGAACGGAGCATGGCTCACTGCCATCAAATATTTTGGTCTATCGTTGACTTGTGACAATCTCAGATTTGTCGATTGGCTACATATTATTGAGGCGATGGAGAAAAAAGTTCTAGTTGGATGGTAGCAATCCTATCTAGAGGTGGTCGTCTGGTGTTAGTGAAGGTCGTCCTTGCAACGATTCATGTCTTCTCAATTTCTGTTGCTCGGGATCCATAGATGCCCGGAGATGATCATGAGAAGATTTTATGAGAAGATTTTTTAGGGCTCTGGACAGAACGATTTTGGGATCCATTTGATTAATTTGGATATGGTTATGCTACCTAAAGGTGAGGGAGGTATTGGGGTAGCACGTCTTGAAACTAGGGACAAACCATAGCTCCTAAAATGGATTTTTAGAATTTGGGGGAGAAATATGTTTCAGATTCATTCATTGGATTTATGGGATTAGAGCATAGGGTTGTCATGCACACTCAACCTGCCTTTTACTTTTGCCTTTCTGGAAGGGCATCACCACTCTTATTCCTCAGTTACCTATCTTGTTTCATCCTTTGCTTGGTGATGATCAATCTTTTGCCTTTTGGATTGATAATTGGATAATAAGAGGTTCATGGCAACCTGCTATCCTTAGATCTTTGCCTTAGCCGTAGATGATTTGCAAGTGTGGTTGACTATTTGGAGAATGGGAATTTGATGCCCTCTTTTGTTGCAAATTTCTATGATCAGTATCTGAATGATTTTTGCATCTATTGGATTCCCTCGTCGAGATAGATCTGAATGGATGCAAGATAGATATGAATGGAGGCAAAAAATCCATGTAGCCGACCATACTTAAAATGGGAAAAGGCTTTGTTGTTGTATTGGATTCTCTCTCCCACATCCCTGGTCCGGAGGGTGGGATAGATCGTTGGACCTGGAAAACAAGCGATTTTACGGTAAAGCGTGCTTACAAGGAGTTCCTTAGTCCAACACTTCCCTCTTCTAAATATTTGGCTCGTGACTGTCAATTCTTGTGGATTTTAAAGGTCACTAGCATCATTATTGTGTTTCTTTGGCTCATGCGCAGAGGATGTCTTCTTACCAGATACCGCTACTTCAGACTCTTCTCAGGCACTTCTCGACTTTGCCCGCTCTACAACGACGTTGTGGAGACGATATACCATCCTTTTTTCAATTGCGTGAAGACTTTGAGTATTTTGGCACGACTCAGGACTAACCGGGATTAACTGCCAGAGCTAATAGCATTTCTGGTATTTTATCTTTATGAACAAGCATCGACCTAATTTGAACTGCTTTTCCCATTATATGGGTGATCTGGCTAGCTAGAACTGGTGCATTTTTTGCGTTGGGTCGTTTTTATGGGGAAAATGTAATGTTTCATGTTAAAACTCTTCTTGAGTCTTAACCAATGTAAGCTTTCCTTACCCTTATATCTTAATATATTTAGGGTGGATTGATAAAATATGAAGTTTGCGGAAGCGATTGATAAACAGAGTATTAACTAGAAATATGAAAACATGGAAGAACAAGATTTAACGTGGAACCCTACTCCATGAGGAGCGGGATGAAACCACGGGAGAAACCCCTGAATTGGGCATTTCTTCTATTAAAGTTCTCAATGAGTACAGGGGTGTGGGCTCCTTATATAGCCCCACAGACAGACCCAATAGTGACCGCTCCCCCATGTGGTACTAAACACATGGGTGGGCTCTTTTCTTTTCCAACACTCCCCCTCAAGTTGGTAGCTGGGACAACTGCAACTTGCAACAATAAAGAAAAATATACACCATTACATCTTCACTTGAAATCACCACAATAAACGTATGTATCCGCAACTGGTAGACAAACCCGCTTGCTGACGGGTATAGCAGGTCACCAGAACGTATCTCTGTCGTGCCTGGAAGGTCATCGGACTGTCTCTGTCGTGCCTGCATGGTCACCGGATCTCTGTCTCAGTCGTGCCTGCGGGTCACCGGACTTTGTCTCCGTCGTGCCTTGAAGAAAACAAATCCAGTGCGGAGTCGATGTCGAGGATAGAGACACCACGACGAAGATCGATGCACAATGAAGATGGCTTGATATTCTGTGAAATCCGGAGTGTTTGGTCTGTTTGTCAATGATGTAGATGCATATGGCTTTTACTCCCCCTTTCTCCAAACTTGTGAGAATAATGAAAATAAAGACAAGTTGGGAGAAGGAAACATGAATCACATTTTTTTATACGTACGACTTTTTGTACGCGATTTTTTTTACTTTTCTCCTCTCTCTTTTTTTCAGCCTCCTTTCTATCCCCTTTTTTTGAAATATTGCGACTTTCTCCTTTTTTTCTTTTTTTTTCACATCAATTTTTTTACAATATATTTGCGTACGGCTTTTTATTGTACGCGGCCTTTTTCAATTTTTTTTCTTCTCTTCTTTTTTTTCTCCATATGGCCGTGACCCACTTGGCCCAACCCTCCCCCTGACATTTTTTTTAATATACATCAGCCCTTCTCCCTTTTTTCTGGGCTAAATCTTCCCTCTCTTTTAAATAAACCGTCGTCCCATTTGGCCGCTTACGGCAGAAGCATGTTTTTTTTATTTTAGATATACGAAAGGCCATCAGGGCCCCTAGGGTTCCTGTCGTGGGAACCCATCTCAATGAAGGAAGCCGCCGCCTGCTCAAGGCTGGCAATGGAGATGCCTCCATCGACTAGGATGGACGACTTCGCAAGGGGAGATGCGCGCCTGGGAAACGGTGGGGCTGGTGCCGCCCCCTCGATGGTTCCGCGCCTGGGTGTTGTGCGGCCGCATGGGGGATCCCAAGCTCCGCCTGGGGCTTACTACGCGCACGGAGGAGACGATGGAGGGGTTTCGGCTGGGTGCACAGCGCGAGGAAGGGGACTGAGTTGAGCGTGAAACACCGATGCCGCGGGAGCCGCTAGACCTCCGCGTGAAACTACGTCTGATGATGGGCTGAGGTTGATCGTGCAACATGTAGTGTCGCCTGCACCTTGTGATGCTGAAGAGATGCGGTAGGGGTACCGCGGAGGAGAAGATCGGGCGCAAGGAGGGTATGTTGCTCTGCCATGTGCAGCTGGAGGCGCTGGAAGAGGGCATTTGTTGCTGCCTAGGGCTTCGCCTGGAGCCAATTGAGTGCGCCTCCTGCGCACGATGCGCACTGCCTGCGGGCTTGAGATGTGATGCCGCCTGGAGCGGCCTGGAGAACTGAGGTGCGATGCAGATCAGCGCTGCCTTGACACGATCTGACGAGAACAACCACGACTAGGGTTTCGGGAAACCCTGAAACATGAACTCTAGGTGGAGATAGATCTGAATGACAGGAGATTTCCAGAACAGATCTCCAAAAAAAAATTTCCAACAAAAATAACAACGAATCTCGAACATAAATAAGAAGTTAAATTCCTCGAGAATCGACCCGCTCTGATACCATGTTATAAAATATGAAGTTTGCGGAAGCGATTGATAAACAGAGTATTAACTAGAAATATGAAAACATGGAAGAACAAGATTTAACGTGGAACCCTACTCCATGAGGAGCGGGATGAAACCACGGGAGAAACCCCTGAATTGGGCATTTCTTCTATTAAAGTTCTCAATGAGTACAGGGGGTGTGGGCTCCTTATATAGCCCCACGGACAGACCCAATAGTGACCGCTCCCCCATGTGGTACTAAACACATGGGTGGGTTTTTTCTTTTCCAACAATGATGCTACCCCTTCTATGAGCACTGATGATCTGAATGTTCCTATTGCTCTACGAAAGAAGAGGCGTGCATGCACTATGCATCCTCTTACTTCCCATGTGTCACGGGATCACCTTTTTAAGGAATTTTAATGGTTCGTTATGGGTTGTCTACAGTGGAGATACCACACTCATATCAGGATGCACTGAAGAGTAGTCACTAGTGCCTTGCTATGGAGGAGGAAATGGAAACTTTACAGTCTAGAGGTACGTGGAGTATTGTGCAGGCTCCCCCTGGTGTGTCTGTCGTTGGGAGCAAGTGGGTGTTTACAATGAAACGTAGGGTTGATGGTACTGTTGATAGATATAAGGCAAGGCTGGTTGCTCGTGGGTTCACTCAAACATATGGGGTGGACTAGCAGGATACTTTTTCCCATGTTGCGTGTCACTCTATGTTGTGTATTCTCATTGTTGTTATTGTAGTATGTGATTGGCCGCTTTTCCAGTTAGATGTAAAGAATGCTTTCTTGTATGGCGATCTGCAGGAAGAAGTCTGCATGTAGCAGCCACCCGGTTTTGCAGCTGAGGGGGAGTCTAATATGGTGTGCCGACTTCACAAGGCAATATATGGCCTCAAGCAGAGTCCGAGAGCTTGGTTTTAGAAGCTCTCAGATTTGTTTGAACAGAATAGATTTGTCAGATCTACTACAGATCATTCTCTTTTCATCAAGAGAACCTAGAGAGGTACGGTTATTATTCTGGTTTATGTGGATGTTATAGTTGTTTTTGGCAGTGATGAATAGGGTATTCAGGCAGGAAAGGATTTCCTTGGACGATAGTTCATAACCAAGGACCTTGGTAAGCTATGTTACTTCCTTGGCTTGGAGTTTGCCCGCAGTTAGCAGGGTATGGTTATGACGCAAAGGAAGTATGTCATTGATCTTCTGGATGAGACGTGTATGACAGGTTCTAGGCCGGCCACTACACCGATGGATCCCAACTCTAGACTCTATGATGATTATCCTGAAGAGATAGATAAGAGACGATATAGAGAGCTGGTAGGGAAGCTTATATATATTACTATTACCATGCCTGACATATCGTTTCCTGTAAGCAGGGTTAGCCAGTTCATGGAGCAACCGAGACAGGTTCATATGGATGCAGTCTGTATGATTCTAAGATATCTGAAGTCTTCTCCAGGAGGAGATCTTTTGTTCAGAAGAGATACATAACTATCTGTTACTGGACGTGCAGATGCAGATTATGTTGGTGTCCCAAAGACAGGAAGTCAACCTCAGGCTATACTATGTTCGTTGGTAGCTCTCTTGTTTCATGAAAGAGTAAGATACAAACGGTAGTTGCTAGATCCAGTGCTTAATTAGAATATAGGGTTGTGGCCCAAGGGAGCACGGAAATGATGTAGGTTAAGTCTGTTCTGACTGACCATGCTATTGAGGTGCCTCTCCCAATGCATCTCAAATGTGATAACCAAGCAGCTCTGTTCATAGCCAATAATACAGCCTTCCATGAGAGAACAAAGCACATCGAAGTAGATTGTCATTATACCCGTGACTTGATTCAGAAGGGGCTTATTTCTACCTCACATGTTGCTTCAGGAGATCAGATTGCAGACATGTTTACCAAGGCTCTTGCGAGGGGTCCCTTTCACCGTTGTTGTTCCAAGCTGAGCATGATAGACATATATGCTCCAGCTTAAGGGGGGTGTTGAGAGAATTCTATCTTTGGTCTTTATTTATATATTTCTAATTTCTCTGTCCTCTTTATGTAATTTCTCTCTAGAGTCTTTCTCCTATATAAGAGGACTCTAGGGGTACTTGGAATACAACTTTTCCCTTTCACATTCCACAATATTCAATATACCAAGGATAACGAAGAAAATTGTGGAGTTAAGGATTAATAATATTGTTGAGTTATTTGTATATTTTTATTTCTTATTTTTTCTTATGTAATTTACCGTACTTAATTGTGGGAAAAGGCTTTGTTGTTGTTGTTGTTGAATTTGCCATCTAGGCTTTCTTCTCTTTACATAAGAGAGCCCTATAAACTCATAAATAATCAATCCATTCATTTATTTTTATATGATATCAGAGCGACGATCCTAAATTAAGCATGGATCCCTACGTGTTGCCCTCTCAAAGCCCCTCCTCACCGTTGTTTCCCTCTCAACTACCCTTTTCCTCACCGCCACCCTTTCATATGCCATGGAGGGGTCCTAGCGGCATCACTGTAACCCTTAGGGTACTTGTAATGTTGCAAATGTCGATAGTCAGTACTCGGTCGGACGGGTCATTGACTAATGATTAATCGGTAGTCATGCGACTAATCGTATTTAGTCATGCTAGAAATTGAGAAGGCAAAACGTAATATCAAAGAAATAGAATAAACATGAAGAACACTGGGATTTTATGTGGAGCCTTACTCCGTAAAAAGAGGGATGGAACCACAGGAGAATGCCTTAAAGGGTTAATGTTTTCATTAACTTTTCTCATCTAGTGCAATAGGTGTGTGGCTCCTTATATAGACTTCACTGAGTCTCCAAGTCCCACAAATAGTAGATGTGGGACTAAACCATTGGGTGTGGTAATTAGAACTTGGAGGGATCCAAATATGCATCAGTACATGATGCATATACTCTAACACTCCCCCTCAAGCTGGAGCATGCAATGCTCATCCTGGACAAATAGAAAGAAATCTCAAACTCACAATACAACACACTACATACAATATCAACTCAATGCATACTCTATCGTCGGTTGTTGTCGAGGAAGTTGCTTCTCATGTAGTGCTGGTGAGGAGGAATAAAAGGGTTGAAGTGCGAGTTGAACTGGGTCTCCTCGTCGAAGAACATGTGCTCTATTCTGTGTCTGTCAGATTCACTGAAACTAGAATGAGTCTCCACCTGGTGAACTCTGGCCTGCAACTGCTCCATCTCTCTGAAGGGCTTAACTAGAAAAAGGCATAGAAACATAATGTCAAAATCCATGGTCTCTGGACAATGGAGTTTGAAAGTCTTCTCGTTAGTAGGTCTCTCACATACTGGCTCAGAGAATGGGATCTCTACTTCAGAGTCCCTATGATACCACATGAAAATCCTAACTCACAATGGCTTAGAGAATATGATCTCTACTCTGGACTCCATATGAATCACATGAAAAATCTGAGCCGGCCAAATCAAATATGGGGACCTTACAGCTGATGATCGCACATATGCAATCGAACTGAAGACTCTGAAACAATCTGGACTATAGAGTTTGGCAACTGACCTTGCATCTGGACTAGAGGATCTGAATATAAGCCATAAAGTTCTACACAATACTCCCCCTTTCTCCCATACTTATCGGAAAAGAATGATATCGACAAAGTTGGGAGAAGACATGAAAAGATGGGTGAAAATGAATAAATGACATAAGCCACTCTCATTTTTTTTATTTTTCTTCTCGCTTCCCTTTTTATCATTTCTTTTCCGGCTATTCAACTTTTTAAGCCGTCTCATTTTTTCCCCACATACGTTTTTTGTATGCACATTTTTTCTTTTTTTGAAACATGGCCCAAATAGGGCCCAAAATTGTAACCAATTTCAGCCCCCTCTCCCCTTTTTTAAAAAAGCGCTAAAAAATGGACCCAGTGGGCGTGAACAAATTTTTCAAATAAAAAAATGCACCTCTGCTTAGCGTTCCCCTCGTGGGAATCCAATTTCAAGCCCTCGATGGGGTCTCTCATTGGTGTTGTCAACTGCAAACTAGAGATGCAACAAGGCTTTTGTTATTGTTGGGAGGTTCCGCCTGGAGGTCTTACACCCCCGCCGCCTAATGTAGATCGTAAAGAACAGGAGGCATTGGAGGCGTTGCAGCATCACATGGACAGGATTCACGAGAACCCATCGTGCCATTGCCAATACTGCATTGAGCTAGAGAGAGGGCTTGGAGCCACATGGAGGTGGCATTGCGGGGGAGATCAGGCACTGCCATTGCCCCCAAGTGATAGGGTCTCTTGATCGAAGGAGTCATGTTGGGAAAAATGAACAAGTTGTTTATTCCATCAGCCCTAGGCTCTCTTATATAGAAGAGTAGCCTATGGGTAAATTACATAAAGCATACAACTGAAAATAAAAATAACAGAGATACAAAGGAAACTAATATATATGTTAACACTCCCCCTCAAGATGGAGCATAGATATCAATCATGCTCAGCTTGGACGCACACTTCTGGAATGGACCTCGTAGTAATGCCTTGGTGAATATATCGGCAGTTTGATTTTCTGAAGTAACATGAGATGTAGCAATGAATCCCTTCTGAATCATGTCACGTATGAAGTGACAATCAACCTCAATGTGCTTGGTCCGCTCATGGAATGCTGGATTGACATGTCACGTATGAAGTAACATGTCCGTCAGAAGTAGAAGAGCTAGAGTCACGGGAAGTGCTATTCCGGGAGTGTGATTTCCGGCTGGTGCGTCGACCTTTGTTGGGGGTTTCATCAGTAAGGTCTTTGCCTATCATATGACTAGTCAAGGTAGCAATTTGTCCACTCATCTGTTCAAACATCCTTTGCATGTGTTGCATTTGAGCAGCTAGGGATTCTAGCGATAGTTCAGGGTGTGAGGTGTAGGTGGGTTTAGAGCCACTAGGTTTGTCGGCCATGGATATCCTAGGTTTTGCTTTCTTTGTTGGGATTTTTTTGTTACTTTTTTTTCTGTTTTTTTTGTTGTGTGTTCTTTTTTTTTTGTTGTTGTTTTTTTTAGGCAATTAATAAATGCGATGCAAGTGAGGTGCAAGATCGTGATGCTCTGATACCAAATTGATGCAACCTAAATGGCAATGAACTAACTGGCGTTTCTAACAATTGAAACTACGAACTAGATGACGGATATTAAAAGGATGATAGACGATGTGCAAAAATCAGCAACAAATGCATGCAAAGACGCCCGTTTGAGCACCGATTTCTTCCACAATATTAGGGCAAATCAATTAGTTAATGACTCGAGGAAATAAAAACGACGTTGCAATATTAGGACCTCAATAAATCACCATACTAAACAGCGATGTAGCAGCCCACAAGTCTAGCTTTATAAAGTGGAATAATAAACGGTAGTAACGCTCATACCACAACCGGCAAGGGTCCGTTACGCGCTTCAGATCTGATCAATCAAGGTGGCGCTAGTTCAGGCTGTTCCGCGCGGCTTCAGGGATGCGGGAAGCGGCTGTCTTCACAGCGTCGGCGGCAGCGGTTGGCCGGGAAGGTGGGGAATGGCGGCTGTGCACCGAAACAATGGTAGGGATAGCGGAGGGCGTGCGGTAGGAATGGTAACGGAGACGGAGGTCGGCTGCGAGGGGGATTGGTATTCGCGGCTGGGGAGAGTTGGTGGTTGAAGTGGGAATGGGGACAACGAGTGGGCGCAGACGGAGGGAAGGGACTCGTGGAAGGGGCGACGATGAGAGGAGGCGCAGGCGGAGGGTTGGGGTTGACATGCGGAGCGCTGCGCGCGGTTGAGGTACGGGTAGGATGTCGACACAACAGAGGCGAGCGGGAGACCGCGGGGGGGGGAGGAGGAGGCGGTTGGAGAGGTCGCCGGGGTGCACGGGGGACAGTGGGTAGAAGGCGGAGGGAGAGATGGCGGCGTGGAGATTAGGGCACGAGAAAAGGAAGGTGTCGGGGGAGTGGGAAGGGGAGGCGGGCGTGGAGAAAGGAAGGGGAGGAGAGGTAGGCGGCGGCTGGGGGTTAGGGCACGGGAGGGAGAGGAATCGGGGAGAGAGAGAGGCGTGGGGCCGAGAGAGGGAGAGAGAGAGAGAGAATTAGGGATAGGGAAATTATCAACTCAATTCAATTTAATCAGCCCTAATACAAAGGGGGCCCTTTATAGAGGCTACTCCCCCTCAAAATAAGCAACAAATCCCTAAAATTTGGGAAGGAAGAAATCAAAAGGAAAGGATAAAAAAGAGGCCTTTTATAATGAGCCTTTTACATGGGAATTAAATAAGTAAAATAAACAAAACAAATGATAAATAAAATAAACTAAATAAATGTTCACAAAGTTGTTATCATGCTGCATCATGGCATCTTGATAATTCCGTGGAATATCCACAGCTGACAAGGCAACCACAAAGTTCCTGAAATCCCCAGATAGTCGCTCAAATGACAGAGAAGCTGATAAAGGATATGTAGCGCAGCTCCTCTTCGATTTGCATATAGCAATAGGAACATATAAATCAGCTGTGTCCTCATTTGGCCCCTGCAACATATCTTGCTCAGAAATATCATTAGATCCATCAAGGGTAGTATCTTCAGTATATACCTTAGGCGAGCTAGGAGATGAGTCATGACCATGAGCTGGAGGAGGCCTGCGGGTATAGTGGAATGGTAGTGGTGAAATGGGATAGTACATGGAGCTGGTGGTGGTGGTGGTGGCGGCGGTGATGGTACTGGTGGTGGTGGTGTCATATATATGTCATCGGGAGTCACTGGAGGTAGTTGTTGATCACCTGATGATGAAAAATACATTACGGATTTAAAAAATGTAACATCTGCACTGACCATATACCGCCTACGTAAAGGATCAAAGCACTTGTACCCCTTTTGAGTTCTGGAGTACCTAACAAACACACACTTGACAGCCCTAGGAGAGAGCTTGTCAGTATCAGGAGACAACTGGTGGACAAAAGCAACTGAGCCAAACACACGAGGAGTAATGGAAAACAGATCCTTACCAGGGTAGATAAGGGAGAAAGGAATCTGTTCATCTAGGACAGAGGACGGCATACGGTTAATTAGGTAACATGATGTGAGAACCGCGTCACCCCAGTAAGAATAAGGAACATGACTCTGTATAAGAAGTGATCTTGTTACATCTAGTAGGTGACGATGTTTCCTTTCAACGATCCCATTTTCTTGAGAGGTATATGCACATGATGTTTGATGGATAATCCCTTTTGATGAGTAGTAATTGGCCAGGACATGAGTACACAGTTCTAGGGCATTATCACTTCTCACAAATTTCACAGATGTGGAGAAAACATTTTGAATTTCATTCAGAAAATGGATAATAATATTCCCTGCTTCAGATTTATTTTTCAACAAAAATACCCATGACACACGAGAGAAGTCATTCACAATAACTATATAAAATCTGTGTCCTTGATGATCAGGTACACGACTCGGACCCCAGATATCAATATGAAGTAACTCAAACTTGGAGGTACTACTCCGACCCGGACGACTGGGAAAGGTAGACCGATGATGCTTTCCCAACTGACAAGCCTCACATTGGATAGATCTGTGAGGCAGACCCTGGGGTAACACACGACGCAACTTCTGAAGCGGTAGATGTCCAAAGCGCAGATGCCACAGTAGAGGAGATACTGGTCCAGTAGGAAGGGATGAGGTTCCAGCAAACGGAGTCTGATTTAGGCGATAGAGGCCTCCTTGCTCATAGCTACGACCAATCACGTTTCCCGTAAGGATGTCCTGAAAAATAAGAGAAGATGGATCAAAAATTGCCCGACATTGTAAATCCTTCGTAATCTGACTGATTGATAATAAATTCATTGAAAAATCAGGTGCATGTAACACATTCTTGAGCTGCATAGAAGATGTCAGTCTCATCTCCCCCGGACCAGTGATAGGGGAATGTGTACCATTAGCAATGACCAATGTTCGGCTTGGAGGGATCTGAGAATATCATGTAAGTAAACTCTGATCGCCACATAGATGATGTGTAGCACCCGAGTCCATAATCCAAGGTAATGTATCTGATCTACTACCGGTAAATGCAAGTATGCTACCTGAAGCACTGGTAGACGCAGAGGCAGATGCAACAGCATCAGATTGACTCTCAATAGTAGGTGCTGGGCCAGATGTGGGAATAATGCCCCTTAGACGGGAAACTAGATCATCGAACCGCTGATCCAAAGTGGCAGCAGAAGGAGGCTCTATCTGCTCAGCGACTCGTGCAGATGCAGGAAATCCATGCTTAGAGTAGCATGTGTCTTCATTGTGTCCGACGCGATGACAGTAGGTACATGTTGGCCGAGTGCGACCTCCTCTGCCACGAGGTCCGCGTCCACAGGTCTGATGATGAAATCCACGACCCTTGTTGGTGGCCATGGCTGAAGCATTCTGATTCGTGACCGTGGAAGGGACGATGATACGACTCAGTCTATGAAAAGCTTCCTCCATGGGAGGAATAGTAGAATTGGCCAAGATCTGGGATCGTACCGCCTCATACTCTGGATCAAGTGCAGCAAGGAACACGCCCACCATAGTCGCATTCCGATACGTCTTCTGTTGTTCCGGCGTGGCTGTCAGGGGCATGAAGCTGTATAGCTTCTCGAACATCAGCCCTAGGCTCTCTTATATAGAAGAGTAGCCTATGGGTAAATTACATAAAGCATACAACTGAAAATAAAAATAACAGAGAGATACAAAGGAAACCAATATATATGTTAACAAGTCACACAACCATCTGAGATGTTGAAGGACCACCAGAGCTCTGGAGCAAGATTCTAGCCAATTGCTGGAGAAAAGGCATCACATTGTCGCTAACTGCTAGAGATGGAGGATGACGGGGATGATTGCGCCGGAGATGATTGCGTCGGAGGAGATGATGCGGCATGATCCTAATTGCCGCATGTGGGTCTCGCATCATGTTAGATTCTTGGACTTGAGAGATCACCGTGGAGGTCTCCTGGAGAGTATGTGCGGCTAGAGGATCTTGTTGTGACGCTTGAGTTGGCAGCACATGGATTTGCGAAGAAGGTACCTAGATACCGCCAAAATTAGGGTTCAATGAACCCTAAATTTTTCTAAGATCTCGATGACAAAATCTTCACAAAACTAGGGTTGCAAGAAAAATCTTGGATTTTAAGTCGCTGATAATCAAACTTAGTCTTCAAGAACAATAATAAGATATTTCGGAATTTGGTGGCAGTTGAAAATTATGGTTTCAAGAAACCCACAAATTTGAAACTCGAACTTGAATGATGTTGAACAATACATGAACATGAAAAAATAATCTTCAAAATCAACCAAGAATCAACCCATACTGATACCATGTTAGAAATCGAGAATTCATAAGCGTAATATCAGAGAAATAGAATAACATGAAGAACTGATAAACACAAATTATCGTAAGTCTAAAAAGTATGTCTCACACAAGGCGCAGACAACCGATGTCGATGCGGCGACCCACAATAAAGTGTATTTAATCAACAATTAACCCACACTACAGATCACGGAAATAGAAATAAATGTGGAGTTAAAATTTATTTTTAACTCTGCACAAATGATGTAAAGGCAAGTATGCAGAGAGTTCGAACACAGGGAGCAAACAGGGTAATTCAAACAATTGTGCGTGAGTGAGTGAATGTGTCAAATGTCTACACTAAGCAAGCAAGCAAAGAAATTTTTGTGGGTTTTTAATTTTTAAAATTTTTTTTATTTTTATTTTTAATTTTGTATTTTGATTTTTAATTTTCTGATTTTTTATAATTTTATATTTTATATTTTTTTCTTTTTCAATATTGGAATTTAAAACAATGTAGTAAAAGACAAGATAGAGTATTTATAAAAATATGCAAAAATGACCAAAAATTCAGAAATAAAATGTTTTTGATTTTTTCGGATTTTTTACTGTTTTTTGTGATTTTTGGGTAGTTTTCAAACTGTTTTTGGTATTTTCAAATACTGAAATAAGGCCAAACAGTGAAATAGGTGTTGGCTGTGAGTAAAATGGGAATTAAAATTAGCAAACAGCAACCAAAATTTTTCACACTAATTTTCAAAGAAAGGGAATGAAATTCAGAACAAACAGGAACTGAGTTTGTGATTTTTGGAGTTTTCCTTGATTTTATAGATTTTTTTGAAGTTTTTGAGTGTTTTTAAATTTTTAGTGTTTTTCTTTTGAGATTTTTAGTGATTTTTGGACTGACACTAGAAAATGGTAAAACACACAAAATATAATCTTTTTGGAATTTTTCAAAATGTTTTTATAATTTTTATGGGTTTTCTAATGCAAACAGTGAAATAAATGCATGTTTTTGATTTTTAATAAATGTGAAAATGCAATAAAAAGGCAATGTAAAAATAGGGCATGCACGTACAAGTAAACAGGAACTTAACTCTATTTTGTGGGATTTTTAGACTTAAAATGATAATTTAAATAATTAGAACAAACATCCAAATATTAAATAGGCCTGGTAGGGGTATATTTGCAATTTCCAAAACATCCATGGGCTACTTGCAAAATTTCCACAAAGTTTTACACTAAGAATTGCATTTACTAGACTAAAAACAAATTACAAAACCCGGCAGGGCCTTAATGAAAAATGTCCAAGCCAAACACGTGCTATACACGCGCCTGGCAGGGACCTAAGAGCAATATCCAAAAAGATCCGGGCTTTATACGCAAAACTCCCAAACTTTTTACATTACGCGACAAAATTTTGGGATTAAACTTAAATATACCAAAGCCCGAGGGTACCCTTGCAAAATGCCCACACCTCACGTGAACAGGTTACGTGAGGGGACGTGGCAGGGGACCTATTCGTAAATAAACTAAAAGCGAGGGGCTTACATGCAAATAACCTAAGGTTTTTATATTACAGACGAAAGTTTAAATACTAAAGAGTAAATACAAAATGCGCGAGGGTTACTGTGCAAAATACCCTTGGCGCGTGATCCAACGGCGGATGGGAAGCCACGTAAACACGTGGCGCACTCCAGACGACCGACGACGCTTCGTGGATGCGCGGCTGAGATCGGATCTCCAAGGACGATCGACGGTCGAGGCGTGGGGAGATCCGACGGCTGCTGTGCTATCTGGGCGCCCTCCAAGATCCAACGGCTGCGGAGTGAAGAGGAAGAACGCGGTGGAGCTCCGACTGGGCGAAGTTCCTCGAGCTCCTCCGTCCGGCTCCGGCGACGTCTGGGCTTCAAAATGGACAAGGAGCGTCCTGAGGTCTTCGTCTACCTCCTGGAGCCGTCAAAAAGCCACGGCGGTGACCGTGGTGCTCGCTGGGGGCTGGCGGAGCTGGGAGAGCTTCGTTAGCTCCGACGAGCTCAAAACTCGACTTCCAGGTGCCTTCAAGATCGCGTTGACCTGCAAAAAGAGTCAAAGGGTCCAGGGCAAACTGCCTGGACCCTTTGATGGTCGTGGTGGTGCGCGGAACGACGAGGCGACGAATGGCCGGAGGTGCGCTCCGGCCAAGATGGGTGATTCGGCGAAACAATCGACGAAACTTAGATTTTCTTGGGGGCTAATGTTCCTAAGACTATGGCTAAACTAATGAGCAAGAAATAAAAGGGGGAAAGGGCCCTCAATGGCCGGAGCCAGAGGGAAGAAGATACCTCGACCGCCGAGGTTGCGGGAGGTGGCGGAGTCGTCCTCGACCTCGTTCGCCCTGGCTGAGAAGCACGCGGTGGAGCTGTCACCTCCAGCAAGGCTCAGAGCACCAGAGAGGCGGAGAGGGGTGGACCAAGGGGACTCAAAATTCAAATCAGACATGGGGGGTCGTTATATTTGGTTTGACCCCTGACCAAAGTGCTCCAAAGATCAAGGCGCCTGGAGCATCACGTTGATCCAAGGCCCGAGGTAATCACAGGGCGAGGTAGACCAATGATCGAGGTCTGGTTTTTGCAAAAGGAACCATCATGAAATAGGGCAAGGATTAGCCGCGAAAAAGCCAAAAAAATGGCTCAAAAATCGACTTCTGACAGGGGTACAGGGGGTAGGGCGTCCAGTTGACCGAAGTCAACTGTTGACGCCTCCTGGTTGGTCCACGTGGACCAACCAGGAAAAACCCTTATAATTATTTTAAAAATTCAATTAAAAATAGAAAAAGGCTGAATCAATTAATGATTATAAAATTAAAAATATTCGTTATTTTATGTAGTATTTTATTATGATTTTTAATTTATTTTATGAGGTACATTTTTACAAGTTTACTTTTTAGCCCTATATAGGTATATTACCTATGTATTTTAGTATTTTATTTTTATTTTGTGTATGTTATTTTTACTATTTTCATTTCTTATTTTCTAAAATTATAAAATACTTTTATATACATAAATATATTTTTATTTTATTTTTCTGATTTATTTTTGTATATTTAATAAATTAGAAGAGTATGTTACATAGGTATGGGTATTGGTATTATACCTGTGTATTCTTTATACAAGTATTTTTTATTTTGTATTTTCTTTGCATTTTAATCTAATTTTAATGCACATATATATTATAAGTAATATTTACATAATTATAAAAATATAAAAATGCAAAAATAATGAATAAATAATAAATTGAATATTTTAATCAGTACACTTATACAAGGTGGGTCCAAAACTCAACTTTCAAACTGTAGCTCCGCCAAATGCGAAACCACCACCATTGGATAGATTATTTTATTCTATATACAATTAAAGGTGAATTTGCTACATTTGAAGTTTTCGTTTATGAGATACGGGTCTGGGAAGTTGGCATTTTGGATTCTTATTCAGACTATAACTTTTTATCTGTACATTCTTTTTCTGTGAAATCAATTTTGTATTTTTCTTTATTTTATTATCTACAACTTTCATGTACAAAGTTTCTTTATTTGATGCACAAAAAGTGGAACCAAAAATATGTCCCAAAATGAATAAAGAATGAATAGAATGTATAGGTAATTTATCTGAACTTCTGACCTTATCTCCCCCTACTTTATTCCTTGTCGACCTATTCATCAAGATGCCTAGGTCTCGGGGTTTCGAGTCATAAAATATTTACAATATTTTATTCTTTTTTATTTCTTTATTTATTCTATAATTTTGGCTTTAATTACAGTATTTTATACACTAATGTGATGCACATGCATGAATGCTAAGATGCTTGATTTAAGGATATTTACAGGCATTTGCTAGGGTTTTTGATGCCAAAATGATAGAATAAAGATGATGAAATGTGGATTCATCATCCCCCTATACTTTACCTTTGCTAGTCCTTAGCAAACACTTATGCAATAAGTGCAAAAGAAGAAAAAAAGAAAAGAAAAAGAAGAACTTGGATTTTATTTGCTTATCAAACTTGTCTTCACAAAATCAAAGTTTGGAGCTTAAGTCGGACCTTGGGAATTTTAGTGCGGTCGGAACCTTAGTGAGAACTGAATTTGAAATCCAACAGTCCTTGAGAATCCCAAAACTCTGTCCAAGTCTCCTCAATAGCCAGGTCAGAAATACTTCAACTCATACGCAAACTCTTACGACTATGAGTCCGACTCGTACAGTGTAAGTGATATGTAGCTCCCTACCTCAGAAGTAACAAAGAAACAACCTCCCCCAACCTGGTAACTCTAATGCCTCAGTCTGGCAACTCTTTCCTCGAGAAGCGGGGTATTCCCTTCTAAGTTCAAGTGCAACCGGCTCAAGAAGAGGGGGAATAAGAGGTATAGAATTTTGGGAGCTCAACCAGTGTAGCTAAGTCTCCCGCTGCAAGCTTCATGAGATGTAACATGGATACCATAAGCTTTTGCTTTATTGGACTATACACTCCGGTGGGGTTATTAAATTTTCAATCCGACCCACCACTTTTTTGGAGTTCTTTTTGCATTTTTTTTTCAAATGCATCTGTACAACATATCTACATGGTGCAGCATATATACAAGAAACCATCATGAAATAGTGCAAGGATTAGCCGCGAAAAAGCCAAAAAAATGGCTCAAAAATCGACTTCTGACAGGGGTACAGGGGGTAGGGCGTCCAGTTGACCGAAGTCAACTGTTGACGCCTCCTGGTTGGTCCACGTGGACCAACCAGGAAAAACCCTTATAATTATTTTAAAAATTCAATTAAAAATAGAAAAAGGCTGAATCAATTAATGATTATAAAATTAAAAATATTCGTTATTTTATGTAGTATTTTATTATGATTTTTAATTTATTTTATGAGGTACATTTTTACAAGTTTACTTTTTAGCCCTATATAGGTATATTACCTATGTATTTTAGTATTTTATTTTTATTTTGTGTATGTTATTTTTACTATTTTCATTTCTTATTTTCTAAAATTATAAAATACTTTTATATACATAAATATATTTTTATTTTATTTTTCTGATTTATTTTTGTATATTTAATAAATTAGAAGAGTATGTTACATAGGTATGGGTATTGGTATTATACCTGTGTATTCTTTATACAAGTATTTTTTATTTTGTATTTTCTTTGCATTTTAATCTAATTTTAATGCACATATATATTATAAGTAATATTTACATAATTATAAAAATATAAAAATGCAAAAATAATGAATAAATAATAAATTGAATATTTTAATCAGTACACTTATACAAGGTGGGTCCAAAACTCAACTTTCAAACTGTAGCTCCGCCAAATGCGAAACCACCACCATTGGATAGATTATTTTATTCTATATACAATTAAAGGTGAATTTGCTACATTTGAAGTTTTCGTTTATGAGATACGGGTCTGGGAAGTTGGCATTCTGGATTCTTATTCAGACTATAACTTTTTATCTGTACATTCTTTTTCTGTGAAATCAATTTTGTATTTTTCTTTATTTTATTATCTACAACTTTCATGTACAAAGTTTCTTTATTTGATGCACAAAAAGTGGAACCAAAAATATGTCCCAAAATGAATAAAGAATGAATAGAATGTATAGGTAATTTATCTGAACTTCTGACCTTATCTCCCCCTACTTTATTCCTTGTCGACCTATTCATCAAGATGCCTAGGTCTCGGGGTTTCGGGTCATAAAATATTTACAATATTTTATTCTTTTTTATTTCTTTATTTATTCTATAATTTTGGCTTTAATTACAGTATTTTATACACTAATGTGATGCACATGCATGAATGCTAAGATGCTTGATTTAAGGCTATTTACAGGCATTTGCTAGGGTTTTTGATGCCAAAATGATAGAATAAAGATGATGAAATGTGGATTCATCATCCCCCTATACTTTACCTTTGCTAGTCCTTAGCAAACACTTATGCAATAAGTGCAAAAGAAGAAAAAAAGAAAAGAAAAAGAAGAACTTGGATTTTATTTGCTTATCAAACTTGTCTTCACAAAATCAAAGTTTGGAGCTTAAGTCGGACCTTGGGAATTTTAGTGCGGTCGGAACCTTAGTGAGAACTGAATTTGAAATCCAACAGTCCTTGAGAATCCCAAAACTCTGTCCAAGTCTCCTCAATAGCCAGGTCAGAAATACTTCAACTCATACGCAAACTCTTACGACTATGAGTCCGACTCGTACAGTGTAAGTGATATGTAGCTCCCCACCTCAGAAGTAACAAAGAAACAACCTCCCCCAACCTGGTAACTCTAATGCCTCAGTCTAGCAACTCTTTCCTCGAGAAGCGGGGTATTCCCTTCTAAGTTCAAGTGCAACCGGCTCAAGAAGAGGGGGAATAAGAGGTATAGAATTTTGGGAGCTCAACCAGTGTAGCTAAGTCTCCCGCTGCAAGCTTCATGAGATGTAACATGGATACCATAAGCTTTTGCTTTATTGGACTATACACTCCGGTGGGGTTATTAAATTTTCAATCCGACCCACCACTTTTTTGGAGTTCTTTTTGCATTTTTTTTCAAATGCATCTGTACAACATATCTACATGGTGCAGCATATATACAAGAAATTTTCCTCTTGATCCAGTAGACTATCCCTCTTTTTAAGCTTTATTGCAACCCACGGCTTCTGTCTTTAGCCTTCATCACCACTAGACCAAGTTGAGGCGCACTTCCTTCACTAGAAGAAGAAGAGAGGTTCCGCCTAGAAGTACTACCTTCATATGCTACCCCAAGCCAAAGGAAACTGCCTCCTCACCACCTCATCCGTGGAGAGGTATGTGAAAGGTGCAGGTGTCCAAGTTAGGTCATTATCAACAAGAGTCGTGCGTGTGCTCCGAAATACTCTACTTAAGCAGTCAAGAATCCATTGAATCAAGTCCCGTGATCCTCAAAGAATTAAGTCAACTAGACCTGAAGTACCTCAAACCTAGTTCCTATAAGGTTCCTGTTATTAGGTAGATTTTAAGGTCCAATCAAGCTCCAATCTTTGGATTTTACTTAGACTTGTTCAACTATCAAACTCAATTCAAAAAATGCGAATGCTATGCAATGTAGAAAATATTTTTGTGATGCAATTTTCAAGATTTTTTTTGAGCTTTTTATGGATTTTTGAAACGATGATGCATGCTCTTTTTTTGTATTTTTTAAAAAGATTTTTCAGATGTTTTTGGGTTTTAGTTTTGCAAATGTTTTTGGGATTTTTGAAAACAAAAAGTTTTTGGCTGAAAAGCTAGGTGAAAAATATGTACACGGGCGTGCTTCTTATATATACAAGAGTGGATTCTAAGAATTTACAAGGGTAAGTGGTCAGTTTTATACATATATATAGTGGATTTTGGTGTGATGTAAATATTCCTCAAACTTATTTGACACAAGCTTTTTCACACAATTTTTGAAAACTATAGTCCAAAATAATATTTTTTTACAAACATTTTACAAACATGTACACACATTTGAAAATCATTTTGCAATCGGTTTTCCAAACAGTATATATAGATTTTTCACATATTTTTGCAACCATTTTTCAAACCATTTGCAAATCATTTTTCAAACATTTTATTTCACACAAAGAAAATAAATTTTTACAAAACACACATTTTTACACAGGTTGAAAACATGTAACAAAATATTTTCAAAATAGTTTTCAATAGATGGTCACAAAGTTTTTCAAACTATTTTTCAAACATTTTGCAAAAAACATTTTCACCTGATTTATTAATCAGTATATACAAAAAGAATTTGAGGAATGATACACCTTTTTATTAAGGGTTTTTAATGAATTTCAAAGAATTAATAGCCATATTATTAAGAAAATACGAAAGTACGAGTTATGGCTAAAGTATATACGCAGTATATACGACCCCCCTATACTTAGCTTGAGCTATGTCCTCATAGATCAGAGAGAAAAGAGAAGACATAACTCGTACTAAGTATAGGCAAGTCTAAAGAATAAAGAACTAATGAATGAACCAATAAGAAGTTGACCGTCCCCCCTATACTTAGGATCAAATAATCCTAAGTATATCAGACTGTACATAAAGCAGGGAGGGTCAAGGGTGGGAATGAACAGATCGTACTCAGATTATCTCCCCCTATACTTAGGGTAAGATATCCCTAAGTATAGACAAGAAGAGGAGAAAATGGAGAGGATCAAAGAATAGATAAACTCGAGGTGCACGCCCCCCCCTATACTTAGGACAAAGTACGTCCTAAGTATGGAAAACTGTCTACAAGGGCGGCACCTTTTTGATAGATACAGAAGATAGAAATGGAAAAGAAGAAAAGAAGAAAAGAAGAAAATAAATCAACAGATGAAATAGTAATATGAACAGATGGATCTGTACAGCGGAAGATGGAATTGATCACCATGTATGAGATGCAGATGATGAGAGTCAAAGGACACATCTCATACCAGAAGAATGGGGGCAATGTCAATGGTCGGCGGATCATAATCTAGATATAGTTTCAGGCGTTGACCATTGACACGGAAGGTAGAAGTGGATGACGGTTCGGATATGTCTATGCTGCCATTGTCATGTACCTTCCTGACCACATAGGGACCTTTCCACTTGCTCTGCAATTTCCCTGGGAATAATTTCAGCCTGGAATCAAACAACCATACTCTCTGATCTGGCTCAAACTGTTTATGGCTGATATGCGAATCATGCCATGTCTTCACTTTCTCCTTGTACTGTAGGCTGTTGGAAAAGGTTGTATCTCTCAGTTCTTCCAGGGCTGCCAATTCTACTCTTCTCTGGTCTCATATACTCTCGGGATCTAACAGCAACTCAGTGACTGCCCAAAAAGATTTGTGCTTGATTTCTACTGGCAGATGGCACGGCTTGCCATAGACGAGACGAGAGGGAGATGTCCCCAATGGATTTTTGAAAGAAGTCCGATAAGCCCACAAGACCGAGTCCAAAAACTCTGACCAATCCTTTCGGTCTGGGCGGACAACTTTCTGCAAGATAGTCTTTATCTCCCGATTTGACACTTCGGCAAGACCATTAGTCTAAGGGTGATATGGAGTGGCAACCCGATGGTCAATGCCGAACTCGTCTGCAAGGGCCCTAACCTTGTCATTGATGAAGTGAGACCCCCCGTCTGAAATCAAGACTCTAGGTACCCCGAACCGTGAAATGATATTTTTCCTCAAGAATTTACACACGGTTTTAGCATCTGCCACTCGGGCGGGGATAGCCTCAACCCATCGGCTGATATAGTCCACAGCGAGCAAAATATGCTCGAATCCCTGACTTTTAGGAAATGGGCACATGAAATCAATCCCCCATGCATCAAAAACCTCACAGAAGTGAATGGGTTGCATGGGCATCATGTCTCTCTGTCCGCAGGTTCCCATCTTCTGACAGTCAGTGCATCTCTTCACGAACTCATCAGAATCCTTGAAGAGAGTAGGCCACCATAGACCGGATTGAAGCACCTTTTGTGCTGTCCTTTTTCCAGAATGATGTCCTCCCGCCTCAAGCTTGTGGCAGTATGATAGGACGTTATGCTACTCTTCTTGAGGAATGCACCTCATCCAGATACTATCCCCTCCTTCATGATAAAGGACGGGATCCTCCCAATGGTAAAACATGGTCTTAGCTAGGAAGGTCTCAAGTTTTTGCCTGGGCCAACCCTGAGGGACTGTCTTGACGCCAAGATAGTTTACAAAGTCAGCATACCATGGGAGTGAGGTGACCGCCAAGATCGCCTCGTCTGGAAATGTTTCTGTGATAGGTGCACTGGGCTCAGATTCCTCAAGATTCTCCAATATGGAGAGATGATCCGCCACCACATTCTTGACTCCAGGCTTGTCCTTAATCTCAATATCAAATTCCTGGAGTAGAAGGATCCATCTGGTGAGACGTGCTTTGGCATCCTTCTTAGACATTAGGTACCGGATGGCGGTGTGATCAGTGTAGATAGTCACTCTAGATCCGAGAATATACGATCGATACTTATCAAGAGCGAAGACTACGGCCAGCATTTCTTTCTCAGTCACAGTATAATTCCGCTGAGCGACATCCAAAGTACAACTGGCGTAGTGAATGGGAAAAGGTAATCCATCCCTCCTCTGTCCAAGCACAGCCCCAACGACAAAATCTGAAGCATCCGTCATGATCTCGAATGGGAGAGACCAATCGGGTGGCTGAAGGACAGGAGCTGAAACAACCATCTCTTTGAGAGTTTCGAAAGACGCAAGACACTTATCATTTACAATAAACTCGGTGTCTTTCGTCAGTAAGTCAGTGAGCGGTCGGGCTATTCGACTGAAGTCCTGAATGAACCGTCGGTAGAAACCGACATGCCCCAGAAAAGACCGCAACTGACGTAAGTTGGACAGTGGATTGAGTTTTCTGATGATATCCACCTTGGCCGGATCGACCTCCATGCCCCTGTTGGAGACGATATGACCGAGGACCGTCCCTTAAGTCATCATGAAATGACTCTTCTCCCAAGATAAAACAAGGTTGACCTCTATGCAGCGCTGAAGCACACGGTCTAGGCAGTCAAGACAAGCATCGAACCCGTCGCCATAGACCGAGAAGTCATCCATGAAGACCTTTAAACAGTCACCCACCATGTCCGAGAATATGGACAACATGTACCTCTGGAATGTCGCCGGAGCGTTATATAGACCAAAGGGCATCCGTCTGAAAGTATAAGTCCCAAACGGACAGGTGAATGTCGTTTTCTCCTGGTCTTCGGGCGCAATGGCCACTTGGTTGTATCCAGAGTACCCGTCAAGGAAACAATAGTGACTCTTCTCAGCTAGCCGCTCGATAATCTGATCAATGAAGGGTAGCGGGAAGTGATCCTTCTTGGTGGCCTCATTCAATCGTCTGTAGTCCACACAGACCCTCCAAGAAGTGGGCACTCTGGTAGCAATCTCCTCTCCAGACTCGTTGACAACTGTAGTGATGCCCGTCTTCTTGGGCACCACATGTAACGGACTAACCCATTTAGAGTCGGAGATGGGGTAGATAAAATCGGCGCTCCACCACCTCGATATTTCCTTCATGACCACATCTCGACGATTCGGGTTCAGCCGTCGTTGGAACTCACGCGATGGCCTAGCACCTTCCTCAAGATAAATATGGTGGGAGCACAGAGCCGGACTAATCCCCTGGAGATTAGCTATACTCCATCCTATTGCCTTGCGGTTTCTTTCAAGAACCTCCATCAGACGAGATTCTTGTTCTCCAGTCAAATCTGCTGAGATAATGACTGGGTACATGTCTGGCTCACCAGTAAGGAATCTGTACTTCATCGACTGCGGCAGAGGTTTCCGTTCTGGACAACTGGGAGGTGGCAGATCTGGCTTCTGATATGTCTGTGTGAAGGCGACCAGGTCTGCGTGTGAGAACTCTCGCTCTGCATGGATCTCTGACGAAGGGTGGCCGACTGAATCATGAATGAACTGCACTGGCTCGCACTCTGTCATGGTTGTTGGCTCAGAAGGAATCAGACAAGGTAAATATTCATCAAAATCATCCCAGTCAATGTCTGAATCCGAGGGATCAGAAGAAGATGAGCAAGAATGAAAATCATCGGCACCACTCGTCCTGACACTGTCAGCCTCAGGTGTATCCTCATCCAGGGATGTGCTCTCCCGGCTCTCGACTGCCATGAGCTTGAGATATAGTGAATCTGTAGGCAAGGCGAGGGTCGGTGCTACAGGATCTGTCTAGTTGGATTCATCATCAGTCATCACGAAATCACACACCTGGTGGATGTCTAGCTCGTCCTCTGTCATCTGCTCGGCTTCACTGGATTGCTCTGAGCATGCCAACTCTCTGGCTCTGATCTGGTCGATCGTATCTATTTGTATGCTTTCACCCTCTACGCGAAAACATACCGCCCCACTGTCATGGTCGGATACTGCCTTGGCAGTGGCCAAGAATGGGCGTCCAAGTATGATGGGGGCATCAGCTACCGACTTAGGGATCTCCATGTCCAATACAACAAAGTCCACGGGGAATTTCAGGCCCTGAATGGTAACGACCACGTCCTTTAACAACCCCTTCGGCCTCTTGATCGACCTATCAACAAACTGAAGGACTGTCCTGCTCCGAAGAAGAGGGCCAAACTCGAATCGTTTGAGTAAGGTTGCCGGAAGGAGGTTGATCGAAGACCCGCTGTCTAATAGCGTACGATCGAATCGCTGCTCTTGGATCTCGTGACATAAGAGGCTCCTGTATCAGGTCTCTTGGCTGGCAATGTGTTCTGAATGGCGTAGCAAGTGTCATGAGTGAGCATATGGATTTGATCTTTGTGCCTCCTCTTCCTGCGGATGGTAGTCTTCTCTTTCAGGTTCTTCTTGAAGAGGGGGATATGCTCAAGTGCTTCTTGTAGAGTCAGCTGAATATGGAATCTGCCTATCATTTGATTGCCGAACTCTACCTGTTGCTCTTTTTTGGGATTTTCTCGTTTATTCCCCTTCGCTCGGCGGAGTGCCTCAGGGAAGGGGATGGTAGGGGCCTCCACAGATGGAGGGCTAGGAATAGGTCCCTGTGCCTGTGAGGAAGAAGGATCCACACAATCATCATCATGCAACACATATGGATCCGCAATGTGAACAGAAACCTTTCCTTTATTCATATTTTTGTTCTTTTTGTTGTTACCACAGTCCATAGATACAAAAGGTGGTAACATCACAGAGGGAGACTCAACAAAAGTAGGAATGGTGGCCTCAGCACCACCACCGGCACCTGTCTCTGCGGCATCAGCACCACGCTCTAGCTCAGCATCCAAAATGGTGGCTTCAGCACCACCGTCTGCATCTGGTATCACGACGGCTTCAGTACCGTCGTCTGGAACTCCATCATTGGTGGCATCAGGACCACCGTCTTCACTGTCATTATTAGCGGCATCAGCATCGCTACTCTGCTCCTCTGGCGCTCCTGATTCAGCTGGTTGTTGTCGCTCAGAAAAGGCGCCGTCGGCGGGCATCCTACCGCTCCTAGTAGTCACAAAATCAGCATCATAAAAAGAATATGACATATCGCTCAAATAGTCGCTAGGAGAGGTATCCTCTGTAAACTCTACCTGCTCAGACTTTCTTTTCAGATTGTTCGGGTTAGGTTCAATCTGAGCGGGTATGGCGGCCTTCCCTTTGATAATCTCCCTCATCTCCTGCCGGAATTCATCCATTTCTTGCCTGAAGGATGCTCGCTGTTCGGAGAGCAAGCAAGCAAGACTATCGAGAGCTGGGTTCTCAAAAGCGGGACCCTGAGAACCTGATGGTTGTCCCTGCTGGAAATGGGGCTATTGCTGCTGCTGTGGTTGATACTGGGGGTGATGGGAATAAGACTGCTGAGGCTGCTATCGCTGCCTCCACTGCTGTCCCTGATAGGCGGGACGAGGACCACTCTGATACTGCTGCTGCTGGGCATACTGGGGCTGCTGTGGTTGCTGGTTGTTCTGTTGTCCTTGGGCAGGATTCTGCTGCTGGGAGGAGGAGCCACCGTTGCCCTAACGGAATCCGGGATGATCACGACGAATCCCGGGCTGAGGGTACCGATCGTACCATATCCCATTGACTTCCATCAATGGGTCCTGCTCAAAGGAGGATGGAGGAAGAATTGCCAGTGGTTGCTCCAGCTGATAGACCACCATCTGCGTGTCCGAAGATGGTGGTTGCGCTGGGTAGTATTGTAGCATTGGAACCGGCTCTGCCTGGATATGATTTACCTGGCGGTATGAGGTAGAGGGTTGGTTGGAACTGCTACTGCTGGAATCGGCCCGTGACCTGGGAGGCTGTTGGAACTGAGCTTGTGCCTCCTGAATGCATAGAATTTGAGTTTTCAGGTCACTCATAGTTTTGGTGAGAAGGTCCATCTGGGCAAGACCTTGGTTCTTCTTCTTCTCGAGGATCTCCATGCGGTCCAACTTCTCACTGATAATGCCCATGTCGGCTGCGGCTGATTCGGCTTGGGCTGCGGCTACCGACGATGTATTGGGACCGGCATCGATGCGGGCGATCCTCTGGAATGAGCCTCCTCCCTGAGGTGGTTTTTGTTGTGTGTAGACTCTTGCTTGGGTCATCACAGTTGAATTTTCTACCATGCCTTCATAAATGGTCCAGACGTCGTCTTCACCCTTGGAGAAATATGATCCACCGCAGGAGGCGTTGACAAGCCCCTGCAGCTCCGGTGTCAGCCCACAGAAGAAACTTTGAACCAAATTGGGCTTGAATATATCATGATGTGGACACCGGTCGATGAGCTCTCTGAATCGATCCCAGGCTTCATGGAATTGTTCATTTGGGATCATGACAAAATTGTTGATCATGGCTCTAGCTGCATTGGTCCGGCCGAGAAGATAGTATTTCTTCAAATATACGGTCCGGAGATCTGCCCAAGTGTCGACGAATCGTCCCAAGTGTTTGAGCCAATATGCGGCTCTGTCAACCAATGAAAATGGGAAAGCGATCATCTTGATCGTGTCCTCAGTCAGCAGCCTATCATGGATGGTGCTGCATATCATCTCGAATTCTTGGAGGTGGAGGTGCGGCTCTTCGGTCGGCAACCCATGGAACTTGGGTAGAAGCTGGATAGTGTGGGGCCGAAGCTCGAAATCTCCATGGATAGGCGGAAGTCGGATCCAACGGTGGGTGAGGGACGCAGCTGGGTTGTGCAACTCCCTTATAATGGTCTGTGGCGGTCTCTCAGCGTCTGGATCGCCTCCTCCTGCATCAGGTCCTCCTCCTCCTCCACCGCCACCGCCCCCAGGTCGGTTTTCTCGCATCTGAGCTATCTCTCTCATCAGATCACCCATGAAGGTACCCTGGTCACGGATCTGTCTCTGCATAGTCTCCAGGGATGCTAACAAGGAGTTGTTGACGGCCACCTGATCAATTATGAACGGAGGGTGATCATGGTCATCTGGGTGCTCGCCTCTATCTGCCATCACTCGATTTTCTGAAAAAGCAAAAGAGGCCATCTCAGGTGCTGTCGAATGATCTGAACTCTGTGATGCACTGAATTCTGAAACAATTGGACTGAGGGAAGGAGAATGGGAAGGGTGGTCGAGGGGGAACAGGGTAGATGTAAACTCAGGCTCGGAGAGCGGACTCTCCGAGGTAGTCCTAGATGAATAAGGAGGGGTGCTGGATAGCGGTGCCGACAAGGTCGGCCTAAGAGATCTCCGTCCCATCATCTTGATTATCGAGAAGAGTAGAAAGGATGCAGAAGAAGAAGGAAGAAATGAGAAGCAAAATTGCGCACAATTGTGTTGTGTTTTTGATCTTGACCTTAGATAAAACTAGCAATCAAACACAAGACAGGGGTGAATTCACCAACTCAACACATGAAGCCGTGAAGGTTCGGCTTTTATCTTTTCGGTTTTAGCTTGAATTCAAGAATTAATCTTTTCACGAGTCCTTAGAGCGCTATGCCTAAAGGAGAGAGAGTACTGCCGGAAGAGTATCCCGTACTTGTCCTCCTCCTGTGTAACCTGTAGCTTGCACTTTTTGAGGTCCTTGTAACCCTTCCTGGATCCGTACTCAGCCAAAGAATAAGAGAGGAAGCCAATAGGCGAAACCGATACTTCGGAACTCGCTCGCAACGGAATCACCCGTAAGCGTGCAAGAACCTATTCGGACGCGAGACAATGAGACAAACACCCCCGTGAAGGCGTGGCCTAGGCTCGATACTTCGGACAAGGTCGATGCTCTACACAATAGAGAGTCACCAATGTTGACCAAGCCCTACTCGTCCACGTACGATAGAAGCGCCAATACTTCGGAAATCCAGGCAATACACAAGGCAGCCACAAGCTGGGATTTTGGCTCTAATCCTTACGAAGCGCTCACCTCACTTGGAAGGAGACCTTCCCATGCAACCTGAAAACAAGTGAGGGTGTTACTCTCCAATCAATGAATCCAATTACCAATTTTATTTTTGTTCAAGGTTTTCTTAGCAGTCCCTTTTTTAATTTTTTTTGGTGTTATCGCTTCTTTTGAGTAGATTCAAACAAGCGCCTAACGATTTTTGTATTTTATTGATCCTACTTTGTCCAAAAACAGAGGGAGAATAGAGTCGGAAAAGCCGTGCAATTCGACACAAAGATGGAAATCTCACCATTGTGCCTAAATGATGGATGCAAAGTAAGAAGACTTACAACGAATCCCAGCTCTCTCCATGCAGGATGCAAAGCAGAAATTTATAAACCTAGTCTATATACCGATATGCAATGCGGAAATTGTCCTAAGATAGGCAACTGCTAGCGTGAAGAACCACAAGTCAACTACCAATCGTCGATCCTAAGAGTCCGGTCTAGACCCCCCCCCTCCTCTTCTCGACACATCGAGTTCAGGAGTAGCGCTTGATGGGGAGGGCTCGCGGCGCGGCGGATCTAAGAAAGGGAGCTAACTGTTTAATTAAACTAAGTCCAAGTACGAACTATAGGTACATGGAAAGGTTATTAATGTGTTTGGACCTAATTTAATCGATCAAGCAGGCCTACATCTAAGGGCTCAATCCACAAAGAAAGTGAAAATGAAATCAAAACCGGCAAATGACAGCGGTGAAAACTCGGTAAAAACCGCGGTGAGCCTCCGGGTGAACAAACACCCGGAAATTAGGCCCGGAGTGTCCAAGAGTCCAAGTACCTGTATTATTACAAATTAATGAATCACTCTCTCTCACAAAATAAAATGAAAGCTAAACTAATCACTCTCTCACTCCTCCTGCTCTCTCCTACCAACCTGGCTAAAGAAAGGCCGGCTCCGCTTCCCAAGGTTGCTTCGGGTCACCTAGGCGATCCGCCTTGCTCCGCGGTCCCTCGCAAGAAGACAAGAAAGGATGGTCAGAATAGCTCAATCAATATATGTATCAGAAGTGCAAGAGAGATAACTGAAGCTATAGTAGACAACAATCACAAGCAAACAAAAATGTAAACTACTCGCTGTTGCTCCCCGACAACAGCGCCATTTGATAAACACAAATTATCGTAAGTCTAAAAAGTATGTCTCACACAAGGCGGAGACAACCGATGTCGATGCGGCGACCCACAATAAAGTGTATTTAAACAACAATTAACCCACACTACAGATCACGGAAATAGAAATAAATGTGGAGTTAAAATTTATTTTTAACTCTGCACAAATGATGTAAAGGGCAAGTATGCAGAGAGTTTGAACACAGGGAGCAAACAGGGTAATTCAAACAATTGTGCGTGAGTGAGTGAATGTGTCAAATGTCTACACTAAGCAAGCAAGCAAAGTAATTTTTGTGGGTTTTTAATTTTTAAATTTTTTTTATTTTAATTTTTAATTTTGCATTTTGATTTTTAATTTTCTGATTTTTTATAATTTTATATTTTATATTTTTTTTCTTTTTCAATATTGGAATTTAAAACAATGTAGTAAAAGACAAGATAGAGTATTTATAAAAATATGCAAAAATGACCAAAAATTCAGAAATAAAATGTTTTTGATTTTTTTTTCGGATTTTCACTGTTTTTGTGATTTTTGGGTAGTTTTCAAACTGTTTTTGGAATTTTCAAATACTGAAATAAGGCCAAACAGTGAAATAGGTGTTGGCTGTGAGTAAAATGGGAATTAAAATTAGCAAACAACAACCAAAATTTTTCACACTAATTTTCAAAGAAAGGGAATGAAATTCAGAACAAACAGGAATTGAGTTTGTGATTTTTGGAGTTTTCCTTGATTTTATAGATTTTTTTGAAGTTTTTGAGTGTTTTTAAATTTTTAGTGTTTTTCTTTTGAGATTTTTAGTGATTTTTGGACTGACACTATAAAATGATAAAACACACAAAATATAATCTTTTTGGAATTTTTCAAAACGTTTTTATGATTTTTATGGGTTTTCTAATGCAAACAGTGAAATAAATGCCTGTTTTTTATTTTTAATAAATGTTAAAATGCAATAAAACGGCAATGTAAAAATAGGGCATGCACGTATAAGTAAACATGAACTTAACTCTATTTTTGTGGGATTTTTAGACTTAAAATGATAATTTAAATAATTAGAACAAACATCCAAATATTAAACAGGCCTGGCAGGGGTATATTTGCAATTTCCAAAACATCCATGGGCTACTTGCAAAATTTCCACAAAGTTTTACACTAAGAATTGCATTTACTAGACTAAAAACAAATTACAAAACCCGGCAGGGCCTTAATGCAAAATGTCCAAGCCAAGCACGTGCTATACACGCGCCTGGCAGGGACCTAAGAGCAATATCCAAAGAGATCCGGGCCTTATACGCAAAACTCCCAAACTTTTTACATTACGCGACAAAATTTTGGGATTAAACTGAATATACCAAAGCCCGAGGGTACCCTTGCAAAATGCCCACACCTCACGTGAACAGGTCACGTGAGGTGACGTGGCAGGGGACCTATTCGTAAATAAACTAAAAGCGAGGGGTTTACATGCAAATAACCTAAGGTTTTTATACTACAGACGAAAGTTTAAATGCTAAAGAGTAAATACAAAATGCGCGAGGGTTACTGTGCAAAATACCCTTGGCGCGTGATCCAACGGCGGATGGGAAGCCACGTAAACACGTGGCGCACTCTGGACGGCCGATGACGCTTCGTGGATGTGCGGCTGAGATCGGATCTCCAAGGACGATCGTCGGTCGAGGCGTGGGGATATCCAACGGCTGCTGTGCTATCTGGGCGCGCTCCAATATCCAACGGCTGCGGAGTGAAGAGGAAGAACGCGAAGGAGCTCCGACTGGGCGAAGTTCCTCGAGCTCCTTCGTCCGGCTCCGGCGACGTCTGGGCTTCAAAATGGACAAGGAGCGTCCTGAGGTCTTCGTCTACCTCCTGGAGCCGTAAAAAAGCCACGGCGGTGACCGTGGTGCTCGCTGGGGGCTGGCGGAGCTGGGAGAGCTTCGTTAGCTCCGGCGAGCTCAAAACTCGACTTCCAGGTGCCTTCAAGATCGCGTTGACCTGCAAAAAGAGTCAAAGGGTCCAGGGCAAACTGCCTGGACCCTTGGATGGTCGTGGTGGTGCGCGGAACGACGAGGCGACGAATGGCCGGAGGTGCGCTCCGGCCAAGATGGTTGATTCGGCGAAACGATCGACGGAACTTAGATTTTCTTGGGGGCTAATGTTCCTAAGACTATGGCTAAACTAATGAGCAAGAAATAAAAGGGGGAAAGGGCCCTCAATGGCCGGAGCTAGAGGGAAGAAGATACCTCGACCGCCGAGGTTGCGGGAGGTAGCGGAGTCGTCCTCGACCTCGTTCGCCCTGGCTGAGAAGCACGCGGTGGAGCTGTCACCTCCAGCAAGGCTCAGAGCCTCAGAGCACCAGAGAGGCGGAGAGGGGTGGACCAAGGGAACTCAAAATTCAAATCAAACATGGGGGGTCGTTATATTTGGTTTGACCCCTGACCAAAGTGCTCCAAAGATCAAGGTGCCTGGAGCATCACGTTGATCCAAGGCCCGAGGTAATCACAGGGCGAGGTAGACCAATGATCGAGGTTTGGTTTTGCAAAAGGAACCATCACGAAATAGTGCAAGGATTAGCCGCGAAAAAGCCAAAAAAATGGCTCAAAAATCGACTTCTGACAGGGGTACAGGGGGTAGGGCGTCCAGTTGACCGAAGTCAACTGTTAACGCCTCCTGGTTGGTCCACGTGGACCAACCAGGAAAAACCCTGATAATTATTTTAAAAATTCAATTAAAAATAGAAAAAGGCTGAATCAATTAATGATTATAAAATAAAAAATATTCGTTATTTTATGTTGTATTTTATTATGATTTTTAATTTATTTTATGAGGTACATTTTTACAAGTTTACTTTTTAGCCCTATATAGGTATATTACCTATGTATTTTAGTATTTTATTTTTATTTTGTGTATGTTATTTTTACTATTTTCATTTCTTATTTTCTAAAATTATAAAATACTTTTATATACACAAATATATTTTTATTTTATTTTTCTGATTTATTTTTGTATATTTAATAAATTAGAAGAGTATGTTACATAGGTATGGGTATTGGTATTATACCTGTGTATTCTTTATACAAGTATTTTTTATTTTGTATTTTCTTTGCATTTTTATTCTAATTTTAATGCACATATATATTATAAGTAATATTTACATAATTATAAAAATATAAAAATGCAAAAATAATGAATAAATAATAAATTGAATATTTTAATCAGTACACTTATACAAGGTGGGTCCAAAACTCAACTTTCAAACCGTAGCTCCGCCAAATGCGAAACCACCACCATTGGATAGATTATTTTATTCTATATACAATTAAAGGTGAATTTGCTACATTTGGAGTTTTCGTTTATGAGATACGGGTCTAGGAAGTTAGCATTCTAGATTCTTATTCAGACTATAACTTTTTATCTGTACATTCTTTTTCTGTGAAATCAATTTTGTATTTTTCTTTATTTTATTATCTACAACTTTCATGTACAAAGTTTCTTTATTTGATGCACAAAAATTGGAACAAAAAATAGGTCCCAAAATGAATAAAGAATGAATAGAATGTATAGGTAATTTATCTGAACTTCTGACCTTATCTCCCCCTACTTTATTCCTTGTCGACCTATTCATCAAGATGCCTAGGTTTCGGGTCATAAAATATTTAAAATATTTTATTCTTTTTCTTTTCTTTATTTATTTTATAATTTTGGCTTTAATTACAATATTTTATACACTAATGTGATGCACTCTAGATCCTTTAGAATAGACCAAGAGCTCTCTTATATAGGAGAAAATCCCTTGGGTTAATTACATGATAAGTGCATAAAGAAACGTAAAAAATAAAAAAGACCAAGAGATATATTTATCTCAACACTCCCTTTCAAGCTGGAGCATATATATCTACCATGCTCAGCTTGCAGCAACACCTTTGAAATGGACCTCTAGCTAAGGCCTTGGTGAAGATGTCAGATGTCAGATCTCTAGTGCAGCGACAATCCACCTCTATATGCTTCGTCCTTTCATGAAAAGAAGAATTATTGGCAATAAATAGAGCAGCTTGATTATCACATAAGAGCTGTATAGGAAGAGGAACCTCAATAGTAAGGTCGGTCAATACCGATCTAACCCACATCATCTCTGCACTCCCTTGTGTCGTGGCCCTGTATTTAGATTTTACGCTTGATCTAGACGTCATTGTCTGCTTCTTGCTCTTCCATTAAACAAGTGATCTCCCGATAAACACAACAAAGCCCGAAGTAGACGTTTTGTCTCTTGGACAGCCTGCATAGTTAGCATCTTCACAAGTTGTCACCGCAAGAGATGCATCCCTGTTGAATATAAGACCTGAACCAGGTGAGTTCTTCAAATATCTCAAGGTAATATATGCAACATCCATATGCACCTTTCTGGTTTGCTCCATGAACTGGCTAACTTTGTTTACTGCAAACATTATATCTTGTCTGGTGATAGTGGCATATAAAAGATTCCCAACTAGCTCTCTATATCTCTTGCTCTCTATCTCCTCATGCTTGGATCCATAGGGGTAGTAGCAGGCTTGCATCCTGTCATACCTTTCTCAGAAAGGAGATCCATCACAAAATTGCTCTGCATCATTACCAGACCACGCTAGTTCCTGGGGAACTCCAACCCAAGGAGGTACCGAAGAGCGCCAAGGTCCTTAGTCACAAACTATTGACCTAGGAACTTCTTGGTAGTCTGAATGCCTTGGTCATCATCCCCTGTGACAACAATATCATTTACATAAATAAGAATAGCAACAATACCTCTCTGCGTCTTCGGAACAAAAATTAAGTGGTCTGCAGTAGACGCGCAAACCCCCGGTGCTCTATCAACTCTGATAGCTTCTAGTATCAAGCTCTCGGACTCTGCTTTAGGCCATAAATTGCCTTGTGGAGCCTGCATACCTTATGGAACTCCCCTCAGTAGCAAACCCTGGTGGTTGTTGGATGTAAACTTCCTCTTGAAGGTCCCTGTATAGAAAGGCATTCTTCGCATCAAGTTGGTACAATGGCCAGTCCTGTGAAACAACAATGGAAAGAAGAATGCGTTGTGTCGAATGTTAAGCCACAGGAGAAAAAGTATCCTGGGAATCCACCTCATAGGTTTGGGTGAAGCCATGTGCCACATGTCTTGCCTTGTAGAGGTGCACACTACCATCTGCCCTTTACTTAATTTTAAAGATCCGTTTACAGCTTAAAACCGAGGTACCTTTTGGAGCAGATACAATGCTCCATGTATCGTGCTACCTCAAGGCTGCCATTTACTCTCCCTTTGCAAGGCACCACTTACTGTCATGTAGTGCCTCCTGATATGTACGTGGGATAGTAACAGCAAAGAGTCCCACTAGAAACTTCCTGTACTCTTCTGAAAGATGATTCAAAGAAACATGTGCATCAAGAGGATACGTGGCGCATTGGCGACGAGACTTCCTTAGGGCAATAGGAATCTACATATCATCAGTCTCTCTATCTTCTGGAATCAACTCATCCTGTGTATTAGGCAAAACTCCAGTGCCATCAGTAGAAATCGTGTGTTCATGACACACCTGAGGCGTGGTGGATGACGTGGACGATGCATGTGCAGAGGGGCGAGTAGAAGACCCGCGAGTGTAAAAAAGGGGTAATAATTGTGACTTGGTAGATGGAAATGGAGGTGGCAGGGGTGGTGGAGGTGGAGGAGTGGCAAGTTGGTTCATATGGTGGAGTAGACGAAGGTGGAGGAACAACATCCTCTCCAGTAGTAGCATTTGACAGCCTGTCACCTGTAGGAGAGAAATACATAAGCGACTCAAAGAAAGTAACATCAGCGCTCACATAATATCTCCGTCCAACAGGATCAAAACATCTATACCCTTTTTGGGTTCGTGAATAACCAATAAAGACACATTTGACAGCTCTAGGTGAGAGCTTGTCATGACCAAGAGTGAAATTATGGACAAAAGCCACAGATCTCAAAACTCTACTAGTGAGCGAGAAAAGTTCCTTCTCGGGAAACGCAATCAAGAAGGAAACCTTCTCCCCAAGAATAGTTAGCGGCATACGATTTACCAAGTATCAAGTCGTAGGAACGTCCTCTAGAAAGAATGAGGGGTACGACTCTGAATCAATAATGTTCTTATAACATCAAGAAGTGACGATGTTTACGTTCAACCACACCGTTCTGTTGAGAAGTGTAATTGCAAGAACTTTAATTAACTATACCGAGGGAGCTGAGAAATTCAGATAAGTGTAATAAGTGTAATGTGGAAAATTCCAAAGCATTGTCTGTACTTATGAATTTCACATTGGTAGAGAAAATATTTTTATCTTCAATAAGAAAGGTTTTAATGAGAAAGGTTTCAATATCGGAAGCTGTGTGGTGGAGGAGTGGGGCATGATGAAGACCTCTGCGCGGACACAAAAGTAGTTTGGGCGGCCAAGATTCCTACTCGGGTTAAGGTATTCCTATGGTGTCCTAGGAGAAATCGTCTGTGTGACAAAGTAAGGAGGGGGAGATTGTTTGGCGAGGCAGATCTGAGCTGCGATAGATGCGAGGAGTGTTTGGAGGGTGCATAGCACATATTCTTCGGCTGCAGATCTTCGGTGCAGGTCTGGGAATCGTTGGGGTTGTCTTGGGTCCAGGCATCCAGCTTGGAGCATTTCTGGAGATCTATTCGATCGGTGGGTCTTGGGTCCTCGGATGACGTCTCGAGGCCATTTGCCCTTTTTTGGGCTAATTTGGGTTGGCAGGAATGATAGCATTTTCAAGGGACAGCGGTTTTATTATGAGAATGTACTCGCGTATTGTAATGCTTTGTACAATTTCTGGATATCCAACTGATGTTCCTTTTTTTCTATTAATGAAAGAGTTGGCGTGGTGACTCCCGCCTTGGGAGGGCTCCCCCTTCGTTTTTTCGATAAAAAAAGAAAGAAAGGTTTTAATGATAGCACCAGCTTCAGACTTGTGTTTTAACAAGAAAACCCAAGATAGTCTAAAAAATCATCCACAACATCAATATGAAAACGATGTCCCTGATGATCAGGGACACGACTCGGACCCCAAATATCAAAATGGAACAACTCAAAGGACTGACTACTGTGACAACTCGGACGCATTTCTGGAGATCTATTCGATCGGTGGGTCTTGGGTCCTCGGATGACGTCTCGAGGCCATTTGCCCTTCTTTGGGCTAATTTGGGTTGGCAGGAATGATAGCTTTTTCAAGGGACAGCGGTTTTATTATGAGAATATACTCGCGCATTGTAATGCTTTGTACAATTTCTGGATATCCAACTGATGTTCCTTTTTTTCTATTAATGAAAGAGTTGGTGTGGTGACTCCCGCCTTGGGAGGGCTCCTCCTTCGTTTTTTCGATAAAAAAAGAAAGAAAGATTTTAATGATAGCACCAGCTTCAGACTTGTGTTTTAACAAGAAAACCCAAGATAGTCTAGAAAAATCATCCACAACATCAATATGAAAATGATGTCCCTGATGATCAGGGACACGACTCGGACCCCAAATATCAAAATGGAACAACTCAAAGGACTGACTTCTGTGACGACTCGGATGACTCAGAAAAGAGGAGCGATGGTGCTTCTCAAGTTGACAAACTTCACAATCCAGTGCAGTACGAGAAGATATCTACGGTAGCACATGACACATCTTCTGTAGTGGAAGGTAGCCAAATCGAAGATGCCACATGAAGGGGGAAACATATCCTGAAGGTAGAGTATCAATGCCAGCACAAGGTGGTATGGCAAGCTTATACAAACCTCGTTGCTCACGGCCATGACCAATCATCCTACCAGTTAGTATAACCTGAAACACAAAAGAAGAGGGATCAAAGATGGCACCACAATGTAAATATTTTCTAAGTTGACTAATGGACAAAAGATTCATCTGGAAATCTGGAACATATAAGACATTCTGAAGATGTATAGAGGGGGCTAGAACAATCTCCCCCTGACCAACAATGGTAGACGAACTCCATTGGCAATAACCACGGACCTGCCAGGTGAGATAGATCGGTACGGACTGAACTACGTCCGATCTCCACACATATGATGTGACGCTCCGGAATCCATAATCTAGTCAGTTAAATCTGAATTGCTACTACTTGTAAATGCATAATGAGTACCTGATGAACTAGACGATGCTCTGGTCGTGGCTGCAGCATCTGTGGCACCCTGGAATCAGAGTCGTAGGAGTGGTCATCATGTATCGAAGTCTGGATACATCATGTATCGAAGTCTGGATACAATATCATCGAAACGTGGATCCGGAGTAGGCGTACTAGAATGCTCAATCTGCTTAACAACACGTGCAGATGTTAGATATCCATGCTTCTGAAAGCATGTCTACTTAGAGTGTCCTAGATGATGGCAATAGGAACAAGGACCACGTTGTCGGCCGCCTCCTCGAACTCGAGGTCAACGACCACGAAATTGAGACGAACCCCCTCTGTCACGAGTAGCTGCCATAGCAGAATGAGTCGGCTGGACTGTTGGAAGAAATGAGTGCGTTGTTATTTCTGAGAATCATAGGCTCTCTTATATAGAGGAGGGGCCTATGGGTAAATTACATAAGGTGAAATAGAGAAATAAAAAATAAGAAAAGATACATATAGAATATAGAAATATGTAACTATCTCTACACTCCCCCTCAAGATGGAGCATAGATGTCAATCATGCTCAGCTTGGATGAACACTTCTAGAATGCTCCTCTGAGCAACGGCTTGGTAAAGATGTCTGATGTTCTCTCTTGAATTGACATGAGAGGTAGAAATCAAACCCTTTTGAATCATATCTCTAGTGTAATGACAATCTACCTCAATATGTTTTGTCCTCTCATGGAACGCAGGGTTGTTTGCAATGAATAGGACAGCCTGATTATTACATTGTAACTGCATGGGTAGAGAAACATCTATATGCAAATCCCTAGCACTGCTCGAACCCACATCATCTCTGTACTTGCTTCCTCCATAGTCCTATATTCAGATTCGGTACTTGATCTCGCCACGACTGTTTGTTTCTTGCTTCTCCAAGAAACAGGAGAACTGCCAACAAATATTGCATCCATATGTACTTGTCGAGGTTGCTCCATGAACTGATTCACTCAACTCACAGCAAAAGCGATATCCGATCTGGTAATAGTAACATATAAGAGTTTTCCCACCATCTCTCTGTATCTCCACTTATCAACTTCATCTGTATCATCATCAAATAACTTCACGCTAGGATCCATAGGAGTAGTGGAAGGTCGACACCCAATCATACACGTCTCAACAAACATGTCTGTAACATATTTTCTTTGGGTCATTACAAGACCCTGCACATTCCTAGCGAATTCCAACCCTAAGAAATACCTTAAGGTAACCAGATCTTTAGTCCCAAGCTGACTGCACAGAAATTTGTTTGCCATCTTGATTCCCTGCTCATCATCTCCTGTAACAACTATGTCGTCAACATAAACCATGATAACAACTGTACCTCTAGGTGTTCTCTGCACGAATAGAGAATGATTTGCATTTGACCTCTTGAACCTCTGTCGTTCGATCATATCTGAGAACTTTTGAAACCATGCCCTTGGACTTTGTTTAAGACCATATATTGCCTTATGGAGTCTACAAACCTGTTGACACTCCCCGTCAGCAATAAACCCCAGAGGCTGCTGCATGTAGACCTCCTCTTGTAGATCTCCATACATGAATGCATTTTTAACATCAAGTTGAAATAAGGATCAATCACGTACCATAGCAACGGAAAGAAGAACACGTAAAGTGGAGTGCCGAGCAACAGGAGAGAACCTGTCCATATAATCGACACCATAGATCTGCGTAAAACCGCGGGCCACCAATCTTGCCTTGTAATGATCAAGGCTCACATATGCATGGTGTTTAACAGTAAACACCCACTTGCAACTGACACAGAAGCTCCAGGAGGAGCAGACACCAAAGTCCAGGTACCACGTGATTGTAGGGCAACCATTTCTTCCTCCATAGCAAGACGCCAGTGACTATTCTTCAGGGCCTCTTGGTAATTCCGTGGAATAGCCACGACAGATAGAGCATCTGCAAATCTCTGAAAGTCCCCTGTCAGACGATGAAAAGATACTTGGGATGCAAGTGGTTAAGTAGCACAAGTACGCTTTGGCTTCCATAATGCAATGGGTACATCCAGATCATTCATAGCAACAATCATATGTGGATCAGTCTCCTGCAAGGACTCCTGGACAGAGATATCTTCAAGCCCATCATTAGAAATCATGTTATCAGAACAAACCTGAGGCGTGCTAGATGACGAGCGATTACCATGAGCAGAGCTAGGTCGACGGGTATAGAATTTTGGTAGTGGTGGACCAATGTGAGACTGGGTCGAACATGGTGGTGGTGGTGGTGGCGTAGGCACAACCTGAGAAGACAAAGATGTAGGAGGAGGTGGCATGTATACCTCATCATTAGAATCCGATGCCGTCAACCTGTCTCCTGTAGGAGAGAAAAACATCACAGACTCGAAAGATGTCACATCAGCGTTGATGTAATATTTCCTGCACAAAGGATCATAACACCGATATCCCTTCTGGGTCCTGGAGTACCCAACAAATACATATTTGACAACCCCAGGAGAGAGCTTGTCAAGACCTGGAGTTAACTGATGAACAAATGCAACAGAAACAACACAAGAAGTGAGAATATTCCTTATCAGGAAAAATAATGGAGAAAGGAGTTTTCTCACCAAGAATAAACGAAGGCATGCGATTCACTAAGTAACATGCCGTAAGGACAGCATCACCCCAAAATGAATGTGGTCCTGACTCTGAATAAGAAGTGTCATAGTGATATCAAGTAAATGGCGATGTTTTCGCTATGCAATACCATTTTGTTGAGAAGTGTAAGGGCATGTGGTTTGATGAATGATGCCACGTGAGGAAAAGAAATGAGATAGAGCATGTGTACAAAATCCCAGGGCATTATATGTTCTTACATATTTCATCGAATAAGAGTAAACATTTTGAACTTCATTGATAAATGTTTTGATCATATCCCCTGCTTCAGATTTATTTTCAATAAGAAAACCCATGACAAACGAGAATAATCATCGCTGCAACAAGATAAAACCTATGTACCTGATGATCAGGAACACGACTCGGACCCCCAATGTCAACATGAAATAACTCAAAAGGGGAGCTACTGATCCGACTCGAACGACTCGAGAAAGGCGATCGATGATGCTTCCCTAACTAACATGCTTCACACTGAAAGGAGGATCCTTGAGATATCTAAGGCAAGATACGACACATCTTCTGGAGAGGGAGATGACCAAAGCGAAGATGCCAAGTGAGTGGAGATACTGGTCTAGTAGAGATAGAGGACGCGTCTGCATAAGGAGTTCGGACCAGTCGATAAAGACCGCCATGCACACGGCCACAGCCAATCATCCTGCCCGTAAGAATGTCATGAAAAACAAGCAACGATGGGTCAAAAATAGCTCTATAATGCAAGTATTTTGTACTCCGATTGATAGATAACAAATTCATAGAAAAATCAAGGGCATGTAAGACGTTCTGTAGTCACGTCGAAGGTGTCAAAGTAATCTCCCCTGTCCTGTGATTGGGGAATGTGTCCCATCAGCTATCACAACGGTTCTACCAGGGGCAACCTGTTTGTATGCTTGAGGTTGGCCCCTATCTCCACACATTTTCATGTCCTAACACAGCTCCCTGTCTTGTTCCTCAGGCCCCATCCTCAGCTCTATATAAATTTTCTTCACTGAGATTTTGTTACATGTCCACTAAAAGTGATCTCTGTCTTGCGAGAAGTCTCCCGGTGGAGAGAGCTCCGTCTGCATGCTAAGGTAATCCCCCGATCGCTGGTCAGAGAGATCCGCCATAAACTGTGGCGACTATGTTTCTGCATCCGCAATCTGCGAGAGAGTGGCCTCCTTCAAATATGCCAAAGGGCAAGGGTATGGATATCTGCCTTCCAACATGCCCTCCCTAGTCCAGTCATCGCGCCAGAATCTTAAAAGGTGTCCATCTCCCAGCTTCGGTCTGAGCCTGGGTATCAAAAATGATAAAACCTCTCGGATACCGGCCCAAAACGGGGACTTATATCGCAATCTCCCAGCCAGCAGTTCACCTCTAACACCATAGATCTTCCTTATCAATCTTGCAGCCAATGACGAAGACGGTCCCCAAATACGGACCACCCATTTGGTGATGACTGCCCTATTCATACATTCCACATCTCGGACGCCAAGACCACCTTCATTGCACCCCCTCGTGACCTCCTCCCATCTTATTAGGTGCATTCCAGGGCCCTGTTGCTTCCCATCAGACCCGAAGAATCTCTTCATCAATGACTCCACTTTTCTTCTAACCCCCACTGGCATCAGTCTAGTAGAGAAGAAAAAGATAGGTATCTTCGAGAGGATGTACTTCAGAAGGATTAACTTTCTCCCTCCAGATAAGGTGAACGCTTTCCAACCAGCCAACCTCTGCTCCATCCGCCTAACCACTTCATCCCAATCATCGTTCTTGAGCTTCCCAACCACCAAAGGGAGTCCCATATAAGGGATGGGGGTTCCCCCAATGAGCAATCAGTTGTCCCCGCAATGGTATCGTGTTCCGTCTCGTTCAACCCAAAAGGAATAACCATCAATTTCGTCTTATTGATCTCCAAGCCCGAAAGTTCTCCCAAAAAATGTCTACCAGATGCATCGCATTAGAATTCCGACCTTCTGTGCCGATGAGAAAGAGGATCGTATCGTCTGCATATTGCAATAGTTAGATCGAGATGTCCTTACGGAATCCCTCGCACCAGCCTACCTCAACAGCCTTCCTGAATAGAACCCCCAAAGCATCCGCTACCAGCACGAACAACATGGGTGCCAATGGATACTCCTATCTTACACCTCGTTGCAGCTGGAAGAAGCCGCCCTCAGGTTTGTCGTTCACCAGGATAGAAAAGGACGATGTAGTGATACATCTCTTCATCCAGGCCACCACATATCAGGGAAACCTCTCCTTCGCAAGGAGAGCTACAAGAACTTCTAGTCAACACAATCATAGGCTTTCGTGTAGTCAATCTTTCAAAGGGCCTCTTTTGCCTTCGTACGTTTCCAATCAAGGCAGATCTCCGAAGCCATCACCAAACCATCCACTATCTGTCTCCCTAGGCTGAATGCGGATTGTCCCTGAAGCACAACTGAGTCCAGGACCCCTTTCAATCTATTTGCCAAAATCTTTGCAACAATAAGGTAGATTGCGTTGGACAACGCAATCGGCCTGAAGTCTTCCACACGCCGAGGGACTTCCTTCTTCAGTAACAGGAACATGATTGCTCGGTTAATCTTCTCAAGCCCTCTATTACCCTCCCTGAATTCATTTAGCACATTCAGGACCTCCTCCGTCAACAGATCCCAGAACTCTTGGTAAAACAGCACTGGGAGCCATCCGGGCCTGGTACACCATCCACATTCGAGCCCCATACCGCACTCTTTGCCTCCTCCGAGAACGGAGCCAGTAGACCTTCAGCCTGCGCAATCGACAAGGACTCTACACCAGTCCCTAGCCACCCCCACCCACTCCCTTTCTTTCTCCGTGTGGCCTCCACAAAATGCCCCCTTAAAGCACTCCCTATCGCTGCCTCCCCCGAAGTACGACCCCCCCCACATATACACACATCAATGTTGTGGATGTAGTTCTGCCTCCGCTGCCCTGAGGACATGGAATGGAAGAATCTCGTGTTGGTGTCCCCCTCTTTGAGCCACTTCTGCCTGGATATTTGTTGCCAATTGACCTCCTTTTTTCTATCCCCATTCAGTATGTCCTCAAGAAGGTCTTGCCTCTCGTTGATCTCGCAATCAATAAGTCATCCCACGTCGTCCAAACCATCTAATCAACAACCTCAGCTTGGACCTTCATCCTCTTCGCTCTCCTTCTCTTCCTCACCTCTTTCCCGAAGGACGTGAGAAAAGACCTTAATGCCACGAGCTTCACCGCCAACTTCGAAACTGCTCAGCCCTCAGCTATAGCCCCTCTCCACTGCTCTGCCACTAAATCTCTGAAGCCCTCCTTCAAAAGCCAGCTTCATTCAAAACGAAAAAAGAATCTGTTTTGCTGCTCCTCGCTAGACAACAGAATCAGAATATGGTCTGAATGCGCTCGTGGAAGGGCCCAGACCCTCGAGAGTGGAAATATTTATGTACCCTCCAGAGAAAGTAAGAATCTGTCCAACCTGGAACGTGATCTAACATTACGCCAGGTAAATGCGCATCCAGCAGTATCAAAGATTAACAGACCTACATTATGAATCATCCCACGAAACTTCTCTGAACCAGGGTCCCTGCCACCACCTCTCTGTGGTCGGTCGTCCAGTAGCAAAGTAACGTTGAGTTCTCCCCCAACGATCCAAATCGCAGCTCTTCTTGAATCACCCAACTGTTGTAGCTCAGAAGTCAGAGTTCCCTTTTTACTGTTGTTTGGTCCATAAACATTCGTGATTAGAATCTCGAGGCCATCCTTCCGCTGTCGGAACAACACCAACAAGTAGAACGACGATGTCACCTCCTCTAGCGGTCGAAGGCATCCCTCTCAACCACTTCAAAACGATCGTCTCTGTCCAACCCTTTTCTCACGGTGTCCACTCCTGATGACAACTTCGTTTCTTGCAGTAGAAAAACATCAGTACTAGCATATGATATAAGGTTCCTCACCCCAATATTTTTTCAGGTCGTCCCATCCCCCTGACGTTCCCATGAAAGAATTTCATTGACATAGAACTTGTTTTGACTTCATAGGTGGTATCAAGCCCAGGCGCTCAGCCATCGACCGATCCAACACGTGAAATCTGCTATGATTAACAAGGAAGGTGGCGAAACTCGATCGCTCGTCCCCCCTTCCGCTTACTCTAGCACTGTCGTTCTCAGCAGATTCCTCTCCAGCTTGGTCTTCCTGACATAGCATGCCCTGAACCTGGGGGCTTCCCCCTCCAAGGCCCCAATCCCTTCCACACCAACCAAAGCCTCTATGATCGCAGGACCTTCCACAAAAGTCCCCACCTACGGTGAGATCTCATCGCGCAAGGACCCCATGCAGCCCACAACCTCTTCCAAAATGGCCTCCTCGATGCCCTGTCCCTGCCCCCTCGACATCCTGCCCCTGCCCTCCCCTTCAACCCCACCAAGAATCGTACCACCTAAGAAATAGTCGAGGTTGAAATCTTCAGACAGGGGGCCTCCCTAACCCTTCGCCCAAACGGCCAACCGATGAAGTTCTTGGGGGAATAGTCAGGTTCAAACCCGATGCGGATCCACCCCCCCCCCCCCCCCCCGCCCAAGGCTGGTAGACCTGCCTGGTCTGAAAAGCTTGCCTTTCCAACTGGCGTGGCGTGTCCTCCAGAAGTCACCAACACATTCAGCACCACATGAGCAGAAGGAAAAATTCCTGCCATGAATGAAGGGATTCGAGAGGCATTACACGTCTCCAAAAGCGGAAGGTTAAGGATCCCGAAACGGATCACCTGCGGAAGGCGAGGGGACGTCCCCATTGATTGCGCCGATCCACTTTCCTCTTATCGACCGGATCGTCTCGCTGGGTCTCCCGTCGACCGCAGCATCCCGACTTCCGGTGGCGCCCCCGTTTTTGTAGCTGATCTTTGGTTCTCCCGAACACCGTGTCCAGATTCGCGTTCCAACGAGGCGAGTTCTATTAAAAAGCTCCTCCTTGCCACCCGACGTCTCCTCCATCCCAACAACTCCAGAGCAAGACCCCTCACCCTAAGGACAGGATCCAGCAGCTCCCCCGAGCAGCATCCCGAGGACTCAACATCGACAACCTCCACATCGCCCCCAACAGTTCGCGAATGGTTGAGAGCCCACGCATGACCACATGAACTCCCTTCACACAGATCTGATCCAGCAGCTTAGGCTGCAGTAGGACATCTGCAGGCCGCGGATGACGCTAACGCAACTTCGTCCAACCTTCCTCAGAACACCAAAGCAGCTCTATGCAATCCTTTTCCTCAAGCCCTTTAGCCAGAACGTGCCACGACGATAATTGTACAATGTTCCCTCTGAACAGAGTGGAGGAGACCATACCCACATCGGGCGTGCCCCGGAAAAGCGCCTCCCCGGCCCGCCACCTTCCCCCACCATCATGCCTAAACCGCATCGACCAACATCTTAGGTAGTTCACCGATTCAGCGGGCAGGAGTTACTCCTATGTGAGAAGCGACATCATCAGAAGCAGCGGATTGGTTCACGGCAATGTCGAACCCAGTGCGACATGGACTCACATCGGAAGCAGCCCTTCCCGAACGGGTTCGAGAAGGCCCTCGTCTACAGCACCTCGGCCCTACGCGTAGCCACTCTTCGTCTGCGCACGACCACCCAGCCACCTTCTGTTGTGTATAAGTTGTATGCGTCATATATGAGAGAGATGGGTAACACATCCGTGTCTTTAGTCTCCATGTCTACCAGTTTGGAGATGTGGAGACTCAGTGGGTGCTATATAAGGAGCCCCACACCCATGTATTCAGATGAGAAAGTGCAATGCATAATCTAGCCCTTTGAGGCCTTATCTCGTGGTTTCATCCCGCTCTTAAGGAAAAGGGTTCCACATAAAATTCTTTGTTCTTCCAGTTTATCTTTCTAGATTATGCTATGTTTATCAATACACTTCTGCATTCTCTATTTTATAACATGGTATCAGAGAGGGTTTGATTCTCGAGGATTTTATGTTCTTTATTTGTTCGATATTAGGTTCTTGAAGATTATTACATTCGTGATTTGTTAAAGATTGGAGAATCATTTTTTCTAGGGTTTTCCTGGAAACCCTAAATCTGCATGGCAAAAGGCGGTGTGCATCCTGATGCAGAAACCACAAGATCCCCTTCTTCGTCCAGTTCTAGAAGAAATCCCCTCCAGGCGGCGCTCCAACCCTAACCCTCGACGAGATGCATCACATGTATCCAGTCGTAACCCCCCACTTGCATCCAAGAATTCTAGGGTTTGGTGGAAACTGTGAGTCCTATGCAATCTCAAATGCACCATGGGTAGGCGGCGCCACTTCCTTATCCCAGCCAGGCAGCGGCCTCGTCATTCCAGTCCGATCTCGTGCAAGTCAGTGACTATGGAGCCCCATCGCCCTCCTGTTGCTCTGCTTAGATGCCACCTCCAGGCGGACTCCTCTCTCGTAATGAAAATAAATACTTCTCCAAAGTCCATGTGCATCTGCATGCGCTGGCGACGAACTGCGCTCCTCCTCTTTCGTTACAGGAGCGATCTCTCCAAGCAGTTGCATGTCCATCGCGAGAACTCCAGGATTTGGCCGCTCCTCTTCAAGGTGCATGAAGCGACGCCACTCTAGACTTCTGCTCCTACGAAGCACCCTTCAATGGCGAGAACCCCTGTCGGACGTGGGGTTTCCATTCATCTCCAGTGATAGCCTCCAAGAGCAAGAGGTCTTCCACACTCACTGCAGCATCCCTTGGCGTCGCCCCTCCAGAAGCCTCCAACAGCGCTCCCAGATCGTCGTGCCCCTGCGGCGGCGACCTTCAGGGCCTAACGGCAACAACCTTCAGATCTGACGGTGGCAGAGATCCCGCTCCCCGAACTTCTCTTGCCGGTGGCTGGTGTTGAGCCCTAATCGAGGGAGGCGGCTCTTGATAAGAAGGATTGCCATCCCACCCTAAAGGGGGGACCGACGGTATTTTTAAAAAAATGGTTATTTATTCGAAGAGCCTAATTGGGTTGTTTGCTTTAAAAAAAGGAGGTAAAAAAATTTGAAAGAGGTGCATAAAAAAATCTTTTGCAAAAAAAAGAAGAAAAAATGGTGAATAGTCGTAAAAATTTTTGATGCAATGGTTTATTTAAAAAACGATTGAAGTTAGAATAAAAAACGAGAGAAATTTTTTTAAGAAAGTCGAGAAACAAAAAACATTATCGGCTAAGTATTTTTCATCTTTTCTTCCCATCTTCATTGCTCTTCTCCCAACTTGGTTGCTATTCATTATTGGGATTTTATCACTTGTGCCCCTCCGAGATGTCGCAATATCAGTTATGCCCCTATCTTTTTCGTAATATCAGTTGTGCCCCTCACTTCTTGCTCCGTCATCAGTTGTGCCCTTCCGTCATATTTACCGTCAAAAAATTAAAATAACCATGGTTTGTTCAAACCATGGTGTGGTTAAGAAGGGTATTATGGTCAAAACCAAGGAGCACCCAGCATGCACCAACGGAGCACCGCCCTGCTCCTCGTCCTCACCGCCATCCTCCTCTTCCTCCCCTCCAGACCCCAACAGACCATGCAGCCCCTACGTGACATCCTCGGCTGCAACATCACCGCCGACAACCTCTACTACATCCGCAACTACACAACTGGCTCCAACTCCGGCGCCGGCCTTGCCCCTACGTCTTGCCCGTCTCCGATGATCCTTGCGCCAAGTTAGTTGGTCTCGCGTCGTCTGCGTCGGACCCCCGTATAGACGGAGGAGAGATGGTTCTGGGTGACGGCGGGTAGCTTTAACATCTTCTTCCAAAAGAAGGAATGGGCCAAGAGGAGGCTGGGGTTGGCGAATTGGAGACGGGGGCGGCGCGGGGAGGGGAGGGGGAGCAGGGCGGCGTAGGGGAGGGGAGGGGGTGGCGTGGGGAAGGGGAGGGGGAGGCCCAGGAGACGCGGGCGGCGCGAGGAAGGGAGGGGGAGCAGGGCGGCGCAGGGGAGGGAAGGGGGCGGCGCGGGGGAGGGGGGAAGGGGAGAGGGAGGCAGGAGATGCGGGCGGCGCGGGGAGGGGGAGCAGGGCGGCGCAGGGGAGGGGGAGGCCCAGGAGACGCGGGCGGCGCGGGGAGGGGAGGGGGAGCAGGGCGGCGTAGGGGAGGGAAGGGGGCGGCACGGGGGAGGGGAGGGTGGCGCGGGGAAGGGGAGAGGGAGGCCCAGGAGATGCGGGCAGCGCGGGGAGGGGAGGGGGAGCAGGGCGGCGCAGGGGAGGGGAGGGAGCGACGCGGGGGAGGGGAGGGTGGCGCGGGGAAGGGGAGAGGGAGGCCCAGAAGATGCGGGCAGTCCGGGGAGGGGAGGGGGAGCAGGGCGGCGCAGGGAAGGGGAGCGGGCGGCGCGGGGGAGGGGAGGGTGGCACGGGGAAGGGGAGAGGGAGGCCCAGGAGATGCGGGTGGTGCGGGGAGGGGAGGGGGAGCAGGGAGGCGCAGGGGAGGGGAGGGGGCGGCGCGGGGGAGGGTGGGTGGCGCAGGGAGCACGGGGCAGGCCCAGGGGAGCACGGGGCGGCACGGGGAGGGGAGGGGGCGGTCTAGGACGATCGCGAGCTCGGGGAGGAGCTGGGGAAGGCCGAGGCGGAGAGGGAGGAGTAGGAGGTTGGAGGAGGAGGAAGAGGATGGGGGAAGAGGAGGAAGAAGAAGAGGAGGAAGATGGTATCAAAATGACCATTGAACCATTTTTTTAAAAAAAATAATTTCGCTTATGTCCTCAAAGTTAACATCCGTTTGCACTGTAGATGGACGGCAACTAACCTAAGGGGTACAACTGATAAAACGGCAAGAAGTAAGGGGCACAACTGATATTACCAAAAAGATAGGAGCATAACTGATATTGCGACATCTCGGAGGGGCACAAGTAATAAAATCCCTTCATTATTTTCCTACAAGTATGCGAGAAAGGGGGGGCTATATGTAGAGTCAAAGGTCCATTCAGATTCTTCAGATTCAGATGTCAGATTCGTCAGACTAGACAAATTATTCAGACTCTACAATTATTCAGACTCGAGAATATATTTCGAGTCAGTTTCAGACAAAACATGGAAGCAATCTTTTTTTCAGATGTGTACATGTATACCATCTTTTGTCGTGGTCCTCATCATCTCTTGTTTTGTCGGCCAGAGTTTTCATGTGAGCCATAGGCAAGGTTTGAAAAAACGAAAGGCGGAACGAGTCGTTTTCCTTGGAAGCGAGGCGAGGCATAGCCTCGAGGCGGTCGAGGCGTAAGCCTCAGTTTTGTATAGAAAATAATTATAAAATATATAATAAATATATTTATTGGTGAAATAATATTATTTGACAAACATATAGTATATAACAATGTAATATATGATGATATTATGAAGATAAGAACATGAAAAAGGATATGTCAATGACTCAATACCATAAACCTTTCTAAATTTCTACCTAATCAAAAGGAAATCATTGGTTATTACTTACACTAAAAATATATCTAAAAGGGATTGGCTATAGTTGTCATTATAAATATCCAAGTTGTTGATATGAATCATATGATTTGAATCCTAACTATATGTTCTACTATACCCGGATGAAGAATGGTTGTATGCATCGCCCCTGTTGCACCAGGCCGAGGCGAACGCCTCGAGGCTAAAAGGCCCGCCTCGCATCGAGGCGTACGCCTCGACCGCCTCAAGGCGCGCCTTTTAATACCATGGCCATAGGGACTTTAGAGTAGAGGACCATTCCCTGTGCCATGTGGGCAAGGATTTTTCAGTTGGAGTCATAGGAATATTTCAGATGGAGTCATAGGAACTCCAGAATGGAGGACCATTCTCTGGGCCAGATGGGAGAGACACAGTTCTCCGACGAGGAGAATATTTCAGACTCCATTCTCCAGCGATCGTGGACTCCGACGAGGATTGCACTTCTATGACCCTTTCATTTCGGCCCTTTTAGAGATGGAGCAATTGTCCACATGTTGTGGCGGACCATAGTACTCCGACGAGGAGACTCATTTTCAGTTGCAGTGACTCTGACAGGCGCAGTTCAGAACACATGCCCTCCGACGAGGAGATTCAGTTGACTCACTCTCCGACCCGTTCGTCCTCCTTATCTGCATGGCATGAGAAGCAATGTCCTCAATAGTAGCAGTTGTGCACGTTGAGTTGATATTGTTTGTAGTGTCATGTATTGTGAGTTGAGTTTCTTTCTGTTTGTCCAAGTTGAGCATTGAATGATCCAGATTGAGGGGGAATGTCGGAGTATAAGTTGTATGTGTCATATATGAGGGAGATGGGTAAATCCATTTACCACATCCATGTCTTTAGTCACACATCTACCAATTTGGAGATGTGGAGACTCATTGGGTGCTATATAAGGAGCTCCACACCCATGTATTCAGATGAGAAAGTGCAATGCATAACCTGGCCCTTTGAGGCCTTCTCCCGTGGTTTCATCCCGCTCCTTGGGAAGTATGGTTCCACGTAAGATTCTTTGTTCTTCTAGTTTATTTGTAGATTATGCTTTGTTTATCAATACTTTTCCGCATTCTCTATTTTATAACACTTTCTTCGCCCTTCCCTTCGCTCCTCGCCTTTCTCTCCATCCTTCAGTCCCTAACAGAAAATCTAATTAGATTTGCGATTTGATTTTCACATCCTAACAATGCATTTATTTCTTCTGCTGCTATGAACTAGGATCTGTTGAATTTCAGGGTTTCAATGCAACTTTGACTGAGCCAGTCGAATCAGCTGGAAGGATAGGTGGTGATCAAATCAAAGAGATGGAGCTAAAGTTGCACCCTGAACTTAAAACATCACTGACTATACTTTGTAATGATCCCAAGACAACTGTCCTTGTGCTCAGTGGAAGTGATAGAAGTGTGCTAGATGATGTAATACTACTTTCATAATTTTGATTCCTTGTTTCATCCTCTTCTTAAATATTCGTAATGATGGGCAGTTCTCTGTAGAATTTTGTTGGCTACAACATGTGGTTGGCTGCAGAAAATGGGATGTTCTTGCGTCTTACAAAGGGAGAATGGATGACAACAATGCCAGAGCATTTAAATATGGATTGGGTTGAGAGTGTTAAGGTGCCTATCCATATCTGTCAAATCGTCTTAATATATTTCTTAATTAGTTGTATAATTTTCCCATTAGCCCATTATTGGATATGATGCAGCATGTTTTCGAGTATTTCACTGAAAGAACACCAAGATCTCACTTTGAACATCGTGAAACTTCACTGGTTTGGAATTATAAATATGCAGGTAATATTTGATAGCATTCACTGATTGCTCTTTAAGCTAAATGAAAATTTCAGCAATGCATTTATCATTCATTTACCATGTTCACTGTCTAAATGTTTATGTAGACGTTGAATTTGGAAGGCTTCAAGCAAGAGATATGCTACAGCATCTTTGGACAGGTCCTATCTCTAATGCTGCAGTGGATGTTGTTCAAGGTAGTCGATCAGTTGAGGTTCGGTCAGTTGGTGTTACAAAGGTTCGTATGTGCTATTTTCCACTTTTCCGATTTGGAATACAGTGAAAATGTTGTTGCTTTTAGAATGATATTGTTTAGATTCTGCACTTGACCTATCTGCATTTAAGATAATTGAGAAGGGTGCTTGGTGTGTTATATCTACAAAAAGAATTAATGCAACAGAAGAAAAGGTTTTGATGAATGTAAAAGTAATTCTCGTTGTTAATATCCTTGCAATGATAAACTAGGAATAATATATGATGAGAAAACTATGATAGTGTTCACCTTCTAGAGCATAGATGTAAATGAATTGGATATCTCCTAGTGCTTGACAACATCAATGATTAAACCTTTGTTTTCCTTTTTTACGTGGAAAACTGTTCACAGACAATGTAGGTTGTTGTTTTATGGGCACAAAATGTTTGCATAGTTACCCTGGGAGTTATTAAAAAGAACTTAGAGTGTAAGCCCCTCCTTAATGAGAAGTGTTGGGAGAAATGAGCAAGTTATTTATTCTAAGAAACCTAGGCTCTCTTATATAGGAGAGTAGCCTATGGGTAAATTACATAAAGCATACACAAGTAAAGAAAGTTTAGAAACAGTCCATGAATAACTGCAGTAACATAAATATATATTCTCTACACTCTCCCTTAAGATGGAGCATAGATATCTATCATGCTCAGATTGGATGAACACTTCTGGAAAGGTCCTCAGAGTAAAGCTTTGGTGAGGATATCTGCGATCTGGTCTCCTGAGCTGACATGAGATGTGGAAATCAACCCTTTCTGAATCATATCACGTATATAGTGGCAATCAACCTCAATGTTCTTGGTACGTTCATGAAAAATTGAATTATTTGCAATAAATATAGCGGCATGATTGTCACATTTCAGTGATATGGGAAGAGGAACCTCTATGTATAGATCTGTAAAAACAACACGAACCCACATCGTTTTTGTGCTGGCCTGGGCCATAGCCCTATATTTCGACTCAGCACTAGACCTGGCCACAACAGTTTGTTTCTTGCTCTTCCATGAGACAAGAGAATCTCCAACATATATGGCAAAACCAGTGGTGGACTTCCTATCATTGGGGCATTCTGCATAATCTGCATCTGTGTATGCTGAAACGATGATCGACTTGCCTTTCCTAAACAATAGACCTGCAGTTGGAGATGATTCAAGGTACCTTATTATTATATGTATAGCATTCGTATGTACCTGATGTGGTTGCTCCATGAACTGTCTAACTCCGTTAACTGCAAATGAGATATCTGGTATGGTAATAGTAACATAGCGGAGCTTTTCTACCAATTCTTTGTACCTTCTCTTGTCTACTTCATCAGTATCATTCTCATACAACCTCATGCTTGGATCCATTGGTGTAGTAGTAGGTCTACACCCAAGCATATACATGTCGCTAAGCAAATCATTGACATATTTTCTCTAGGTCATTACTAGTCCTTGATGATTCTGGCAAATTCCAGTCCCAGAAAGTATCGAAGAGTTCCAAGGTCCTTGATAATGAATCCACGACCCAGAAAGTCCTTAGCCATCCTTATTCCATGTAGATCATCTCCTCTAATGAGAATATCATCAACGTACACCATAATTGCAGTCGTACCTCCGGTAATTCTTTGTATGAAAGAGAATGATCTGCATTAGAGCATTTGAACCTTTGTTTTTCAAACAAATCTGATAGCTTTTGGAACCAAGCTCTCGGGCTCTGCTTGAGTCCATATATGGCCTTGTGAAGTCTGCATATATGTGTACACTCCCCCTCAACAGTAAAATCTGGTGGCTGCTACATATAGACTTCCTCTTGAAGGTCGCCATATAAGGAGACATTCTTGACATCAAGTTGAAACAGAGGCTAACCTCGAATAACAACAACATATAAAAGAATTCGTAAGGTAGAATGACATGCAATGGGGGAAAAGGTTTCCAGATAATCCACCACATACGTTTGTATAAATCCTCTTGCTACCATCCTGGTCTTGCATCAATCAATGCTACCATTTGCATTCTATTCCACTATAAACACCCATTTGTAGCTCACTAACGACATCCTAGAAGGAGCAGGTACAAGGCTTCATGTACCTCTACATTGTAATGGCGTCATCTCCTCTTCCATGACTAGACGCCACTTACTATCGATCAATGCTTTCTGGTAAGTCCGTGCAATGAACACGGTATTCAAAGCAGCCACAAACTTTTCGAAATCACCCGTCAGACACTCGAATGTAACATGAGAAGCAATTTGATACGAAGCACAGGAACGTTGTTGTTTCTTAACAGTAATGGGTAAATCCAGATCATCATCATTCCTGCCATCACCCTGATCATCATCCTCCTGAGAGTAGCTCTGCTGAGAATCATTATTAATCTCATCATTAGAAGTAATGCTATCAGAACAAACCTGGGACGTGCTGGAAGTACGTTACAGATCTTCTTTCTAAGACATGCATGACAGATTGCAGATCGGTCACTATTCCTATGGACCTGAGCATGAAGCTCTATGACGATGACATTGAGGAGGTCGACAAGAGGCCTGTATGCCACCATTATCATGCCAGACATCCTTTACCGTGAGTAGAGTGAGTCAGTTTATGGAGCAACCCAGACGAGCACATATGGATGCAGTTTATATGATTCTGAGGTATTTGAAGGCATCACCTAGCACAAGACTTCTATTCAACAGGTGTACATCACTTTCAGTTACAGCATGTGTAGATGCATATTATGCTGGGTGGCTCGACGATAGGAAGTCTACTTCAGTCTTCACAGTGTTCATAGGGAATTCCTTGGTATCATGGAAGCGCAAGAAGCGGACTGTGGTTGCCAGATCTGGTGCTGAGTCAGAATATAGGGTCGTGGCATAGGCTAGCACAGAGATGATGCAGGTTAGATCTATTCTCACTGACTTGACTATCGAGGTGCCTCTTTCCATGCACGTATAATGCGTTCTTTTTTCATTGCAAACGCTTCTGCCTTCCATGAGAGGACCAAGCACATAGAGGTGGATTGTCACTACACTCCTTACATGATACAGAAAGATCGCATCACCTCTACTCAGGTCAGCTCTGGAGACCATACAATAGATGTACTTACTGAGGCCTTAGCCAGAGGGCCTTACCAAAGATGTTGCTCCAAGCCGAGCTTGATTGATATCTAAACTCTAGCTTGAGGGAGAATGTTGAGATATTATTTATCTTTTATATTATTTATGTAATTTATTTTCTTCCTGTCTTCTATATGTAATTTATCCAACCGGTTTCTCTCCTATAAGAACTCTAGGTCCTCTATATAATGTAATTCATTCTTTCATCTCTACAATCATGCCTTCCATGGGTAAAAACTGAAAGATGAATGTTTTCAATGATGCCTTCCATGGTTAAGCTTGTGGCTCATGGGTTTTGTTGGATCACAAACGCCGACTGATGGGTGCGAGTGAAAGTATGGCATGGATCATTACAATCAATAATCTCAAGAACAAACACGACGTTATGTAACACTTTCAATCACAAGATAAGCAATTAAAGCACAAGTACACATATATTTAACAAGGAAATCCTCTTGGATAAAAATCGACGTTATGACTCATACTTTCAACCTGGCCCACACGGGTCTTCCCCTAACTTGAGTTGCTTATGCAACAGCCCAACCATATTACAAATTGAGTTGATTACACAGTAAACTCCACCATATACAGATAATCAAAATCTAACAAGCTCACTATCAAAGTAAATATGCAATAAAAAATGTGTGGTAAAAACTAAATCAATCCTACATAGCGAGGAGTGTGCTCTTAAGACTTGATCGTAGAGCACCAGAGCTGGAGGCATGAAGAATGAAGCACGAAAAAGCTCTTGGATCGTTCTCTCCTAGTATAGAGTAGAAAACAGAGAAGAGAATTTGTTGCTCTTTTTATGTGTTGAATAAGAGAGTCATTGGGTCCTATTTATGTGCTAGAGTCCCTCTGCTTTTCCTTTCTCCTTTCTGGTTACATTATCCTTGCTTATTGCATATATTTTATACATATTCATATTGTCTCTTTAAACAGGGTGCAGCAATTGATAGGATTTTAGGAGAAATTGTTCACAGCAAGTGTATGGTTACTCCGATTGATTATGTTCTATGCGTTGGTCATTTTCTTGGAAAGGTACACCTCTTCGATGAGATGCTGTAGTTTTTTCCAAATTACCATGCCAATTTATTTTAAGTCTACTTTCAATGTTCATGAGGATCCTCATCAAATAAAATTTACTGCAAACTTGTTTTCTTAAAAAATAATAGTGGGTTGTTATCCGATTTGATGCTAAATTTTTATGGATCGACCGTGTCCCAAAAGCTTGCTATCAACCTTTGATCCAGTTGTTTATTCATTATTAAATGAATCTATTGATTTTGCATGTTATTAGTTGTATTCTACCCACATCCTTCTCTTATAAAAGAAGCATGAGGGTGTCATTATTGAATAAGAACATCATTTTATCTCCAACATAGTCAATCAGGTGTGACCCACTTAAATGGTCTGGTGGTAGTGCAGTGTGCTTACCACCCAAAAGACCATGGTTCAAATCCCCCTCTGTGGGGTTGCGTTAGGTAGTCGACATCCAGCGTAAAAAATAGCCTATCTTTTAACATGGATTTGAACAAGAAACCATGTAACCGACCCTACTTATAGTGGGAGAAGGCTTCGCCATTTTTTTTGGAATCAATCAGTTGAATTTCAATCATTCGCTCAAGTCGTGTTTCGAGATTTCTCAATAGTGTTATTAGCGTTGTTCCTCTATGATAGTTTTTTGTTTTGTTTTTGTATTGCTCATTTGGATTTACCAATTATCAGAACACGGTGTTGCAGGATGAAGACATATATACATTTTTTGAGCCAGAGCTTCCGGCCGAGCCTGGAGGCTCGGTGAAAACAAAGGTTGGGGAAATAATCAAGCCTTCCAATGAGAAGAAGACATCTGGCAAGCTGGCAGGATATAAAAACAACGCAAGGAGCATGCAGAGTAGGGCCCAGAGGCTATCCTCAGGATGCGAAAGGAAGCTTTCCAACAATCACAATTCCATTTTTGGATCTAAATCACCACAGGAGAGTGTAGCATGGCACGAAGGTTCGTCGGTTCTTGATCTGAAAGGGGACAACTATTTTTCATGCGCAGTCGGTCGCAAGCGTTCGAATGCACGCTACCTTCTCAACTCGTCGGATGATGTGGTCGCATTCCTCAAATCGTTGGCTGAGGCGTCTGGTTGATGCGCTCAGCTCGATGGGTAGCATGTCAAGAGAACATTAGCGTCTGATGAGAGATCGAGCAGGAAGTTTAGAATGGAAACTCTCGCTCAATCAAGTGTGGCTTTCTCATGGAAATTCTTGCATCAAGAGCTCCTGAAAATAGTACAGAAAAAAAAAGATGAGAGAATGGGATGGTATTCATCCTGATACATGGCATACAGATTGTAATAGAAAGATCGTCGTGACGTCTACCCGTTGTGCTTTTATGAGTCAGTCTCATTTGATTTGGATGTCCATCATCCTCATATACTTGACATTACCATATTATCAGCAATTCGAAATAAATGTATGATTAGTGGTCTTTGCATTCATTCATATTCATGTGACATGGAGTTTATTCAGTGATTTACTAAGAAGCTGCATTATAGCCATTGATCCATTCTTGTATGCAGATAAACAGGTGTGCATCAGCAAAAAAATGTGTTAGATCAAGCCCCACATCTTGATTTTAGTAATGCTTTGTGTATTTAGTTTGATGTAATTAGGTTTCAATTTGGTAAGATTATGCAATTACTTTTTGTAACTAAATTGGTTTCAAGTGGAAATTTGGAGTTTCGGTGCAATTTGGGGGACTTATTTATGTATTCTCATTCCAAGTTTTTGCAGCAATACTAGAAAGAAGGAATGGAGGACCATACGGGCTCTGCTCCATCTCCCGCTTCGGAGAGTTATTACGGGCTCTGCTCCATCTCCCGCTTCGGAGAGTTAATTTGTAATCTGTCTGTTATGAGAGTTTTATTGATCCGACGTCCCATCATCCGTCATTTCAGGATCTGACATGCAAGTTTCTGATTCTTGCTTTGTTCATCCAGCATGAAGTTTCTTTTCATGTCCCTCAGGCTGTTGTTCTAAAAGGTACTTTTGAGGGTGAACTTGTCTGCGTACGCCCACGACTATTGTGTGCTATCATACCCAGAAAGTGGATTATAAGTACCCTACACACCAACATTATGGGACGATATCTTTTCCAAAGACAGTTCGTTATATGGATCCTTTGTTGTGTCTAATCTTGTGTATTTACTATTTTGCTTGCTGTAATTGATTTATTGCTTCGCTTTATAGATCTTAACCTAATATCCAATGTAGTTACATGGTTTACTAAATTAAAATGTAATTACATTATTATTAAATACAACAGATCGTTCCGAAGATGGATCTATAAACGAAAGGCTCATGTTGATAACTACCATGATGGAGTTGTATGGCATCAGGATTGCTTTCAGATACAACAGGGGAGCGAGTATTCCTGATTTGAGCTTTAAAATGGGGTGCACGAAATATCGTGGTTTGCGATTGATGGCGATACTTTGCTTTAGAGCAGTGTTGTTCAACATGCAAGTCCGTCCCTCCTCTGATCCACCGCCTTCTCATCGAACACAACATCCCTATGTGTTAGGGTTCTGATTCAGGAAGATTAAATTAGGTTTATTGGGAAGATGGACACAAAAGAGGGGAGGTAGTCTGCCCTTTATAATGGTCAGTTAGTATTCAAAAGAGAGGGGATCTGAAGAAGGCTCGAGCGACGATGGAGGCGGAGGAAGAGCTCAAAGATGGATGTGAAGTATGTGGATGGAGTGAGAATGGAGGAGGAGAATGAGAGGGCGTGATTCACAAGAAAGATTATGAGTTGGGGGTAAATTAATCATTTTTGACAGAAACTGCATAGATAACTGACAAAATAAACAAAACGTAATGCATGATTATATGCCCAAGGTTTTAAAAAACAAATTGAACTGATCGGTTCAATCGGTTAAACAAAGAACCGGAAGAAAAACAGTCCAACCACCCGCTTTTTTATTCAGAAAATAAAAATCATTCAAAATCCGATTGGATCGCTTAAAAATGGTTGAACCAATTGAACCAAACCATCGATTCAATCATATATTTTTTACAAAAAATAATTTATGATAATTTATTAAAATATAAACTTTTAAAAACTATTCATAGTCCAGTCTCATTCAAACCGTAGTATATTACTCATTTATCTTTCTCTTTCCATATGTGTCAGTGCCTCAGTATCGCCTTTCCCTTCATGGCCTCTCTTCCCACTTTGTGCATGAGGTTCTCTACTTCAAACAATAATAAACGAAGAAGATGTTGTAATAATCTTACTATGAGAAGTAGTAAATTAACACTTATCACAAATTAGAGTTTAAATAGTTTTAAAATTGTGGATCTTATACATCACATATGTATTTATATGATTGTTCAATATATGTTATTTTACCCTTTGGAGTTTATCTAATAACATTTATACCCTAACTTTTTAGCGATTTCATTTGTGCTCCTATATTCTTAAAAAAAAGCATAATATTATCCTTATCTTGGGAAACTATAAGAGCACAATTGTACTAAAAAAAGACCACTACTACGTTTTTTGTAATAATAAAGGTGCACATGTAATTGTAAAAAATAATGATATAAGTGTTACTGGAAAAACTTGGAAGGATACCAGTGTACGAACCCTCCAAAAGATATGATGTAGTATTTTTCATATTTACTTGTATGATATACCAGTCTAACTTGATTCAACCCGGTCGAACATACGAACCAAACCAATAATATGACGATTTGGTCTTTTCCTGTTTTTATGAACTGCATACGTCATTGGCATCGTTGTTCAACCGGTCGAATCTCATTTGTCCGGCCATAAAAACCAAAAACAGACACCTATCTGGTTTAATGTCCGGTTCGATTTTTAAAACCTTGATTATTATATAAGAATTAAGCGTTATTCACGATTCTACGTGTAATTTGAATTATGGAAGATTCATCAGGTAAATATGAAACTACATAAGAATCACAAGATTATACATGTAAAAATCCATGTACATTAGGAATGTTAGCTGTGCCAAATTCTGACGGTGACATGAAACATTATAACATGCCGTATAACGTGGAGATTAAGTTTTGAAGAGTAAAGAAAATGTCATGGCTTGCCGTTGATTTGTTGTTGAATAAAGTGCCGGTCAAAAACAAACAGATTCATTCACTGATAATCTGATTCCAATCCGTTCATTTGAAAAGCGAACATGATTTTAATATGAAATCTGATTACTTGATGCACCGAGGCATAGATGAGGTCTTTTTGTAATCTATCTTTTTCTATAAAAAGTCCATCAAATATTTATCTGAAAATATTATTCTCATACCAGAATTCAGAAATTCGATGATATCAATTTAAAAATAATTAATCAAACGTATAAGAGATATGAGTCGGACATGAAAAAGATATTATAATGTTTCCTTAGCGAAGAGATTTCGTTGGTTTCGATGAGGCTTTGGCTTTATAAAAGGAAATGGATCTTCAACTGTAGAGAGGATTGTAGCAGAGGTGTGTAATTCTCCCTAAATTTTTTTTAGGATTTGATTCCAAAATCCAACTTTAGGTATTTAATTTTAGGTAAATTCTCTACATATCCTCCAAATTTTATCCAAATTCGACCGAAATTGCTATTTTATCCTAATAGTCAAACATTCGGGGATGATGTAAGCAACTTAAATTCAATTTAAAGTATATATGAATGTTCGACCGTTAAGATAAAATAGCAGTTAAGGTTGGATTTGGGTAAATTTTGGAAGACATGTAGAGAATTAACCTAAGATAAATTTATAACGTTAGATTTTGGATTCAAAATTCCAAAAAAAAAATGTAAGGAGGATTACCTCTGTTGCAATCCTCTCTACAACAGAGGATTCGTTTCCTCAAAACTAGCATATAGCTACGTTGGGATCGATGGGATTATAATATAACTCATTGTTCATGATATAGAAAATAAATAGTCGTTGTTAAATGTACTGTCATTGTAATATATCACACGGATCTGACATTTATTGTTAATTTCAATAGTAAAAAATATTTCAGAATGAATATTGACCTAAGACATCGAATAATTTGAATGTTTGTTGCTCTATCTTCCAATATTATATATATTGTAAAATTAACTTTTCTCTTTAAATTAGCAACAGAGGTCATATCATTTCATAAATGTTAATGTAATGATGATTTATCTGTTGACTTATTTGTTAAAACTTGTATTGGTCATTGCTAAATTTAACAATGATTAGATGAAAAAGTTAATGGATAATTATTGCTATATGATTCGTTGCTAGGAATATAGCAACAAATAGGATATTCGTTAGAAATTTGACGAATGAAGTAACAGATAATATTCCTTATTATATATTTAACTACATATATTATGATAATGAATAAGAACTATTTGTTGCCTACGTCAATTTTGTTACAATGCAACGATTAATTCAATGTTTGTTGTCATATCATCTATAGTTAAATATATAAGAACGAATAATATTCCTTACTTGCTTCTTTAAATTCGCTTCCACGATGTTGTCTCTCCCCAAGTCTTTAAATGACTTCATGATATTATATCATATGAACTAGTTGAAACTGAGAAATGTTGAGTTACTCTTCATACAACGAAATTAGGAGTAAGGAGTCTCAGATTATCTCATTGGATTACAGAAAATACATCGCTCATCTACGTGCCTGCAAGTGATGTCTCCGTTGGATCGGTCTTCAAATAGGAGGTCTCTTGCTTTAGAGACTAAAGGATCACAATCACACTTCAAGAGGTAAATTCTATATTCATGTGATATTTGATTGAAGGGATTTAGAATGATTCTCCATCCATGTGGCTCCATCGAATATTTTTTCAATTCCAATGTTATCGTGATTGTATGGAAAGTCTAGTTTTTTTAATTAATATGGTCCAATTCACACGCTTCCATGATGCGTGAGGCCTCAAAAACCTCCCTTGAAGTGGTATCAGAGCCTTAGTTGGAGGCCTTGTTTATGATCCAAAGTCAAGAAGATAATGTTTTAAATATCAAATTGTGGGATCATTATTTTTCCATGATCATTCTGAATTGTTTTTGCAAATATTTGATGTTGTTGCTGTAAGCTCTTATTGTGAATGTGTTTTGGGATAATAAACCATATTTTTAATGTTTAATATGAGCCTAAATATCATGCCAATAGTTGGCCATAATCAGACAAAGGTTCGGATATGAAAAGTTCCCGCAATTTATTATTTTTGCATGAAACTCACATCTGTAACTAAAGATTTTTTAAACTATTTTTCATGTCATGAAATTTGTTAAAAATACTTTATTAATATCACAACCTAAACCATCAAATCATACGATTTTATTTCGCGTGATTCTGTTTGCCCTAGAAATGTGATATTTAGTGGAGAAGGGTCGGAAGCTGATATGATCATCTTGATGGCATTTTTTATATAATTATCATTCAAAATAAATCAAGAAGATCTGAGATATAACCTGATTAATTATTAAATTTAATATTTAGATAAATATTTAAATCGTCAACACCTTTTGAATACTTGTTTCATGATAGAAATCGAATTTGAATTACAATTGTTATAACTAGATGATTTGGTTGTAAAAATAATTGGTTGCTTGATATCTTAGTTTTTATGATAGTTAAAATTATTTTAATTTCAAACTTCTAAGAGAGGTAAATATATAGTATGAAGTCGGTCATAAAAAAGGAATGATTAATAAAATTACAAGTATAAATAAAGACAATTGTGTTGTTCTGGATTGGAATGGACATGTGTCTAGACTGTGTATGATGGATTGGAATAGACATGTGTCTAGACTGTGTATGATGTATAGACATGTGTCTAGACATGTCAAGGAAAGACTCTCTCCCAACATAAATTAATGTCTGACCGGATCTGTTTAAAGGAAGTATAACATGATGCATGATTAAGGCGTACTCTAGCAACTAAAATTTTAAAAATATGTAGTTGCGAGAGTGTATGCTATATAATAAAATATCACGTAAGAATTATTTGTTGGTTGAATTGGATTGATAATTTAATTTGATTAAATTAATAATACAATTATTCACAGTCTATAAGTAATAATGACTAGATTTTCCTTGCAAGAATTATTCATGAGAATGTGATTCGAAATGATCATTCAAACTTTGAATGGTATATGGAGGATCATATGATGACCTTCATGGTATCACGTAAGAATTATTTGTTGGTTGAATTGGATTGATAATTTAATTTGATTAAATTAATAATACAATTATTCACAGTCTATAAGTAATAATGACTAGATTTTCCTTGCAAGAATTATTCATGAGAATGTGATTCGAAATGATCATTCAAACTTTGAATGGTATATGGAGGATCATATGATGACCTTCATGGTCTTCCGTCAAGATGAATAGTGCCGTCACCTTGAGTTGTATGACGAGGATGCATATGCGAAGTCAAAGCTCCAATGTACAAGTGCACATGGATCGAGCTCTCTTCTCCTCGAAAGAGAGGTTTTATGCGAAGAGACCCCAATAATGTTCCCTATATGAGGCGGTATTGGATTGCGCATAGCGATTTCTATTCCTATTTATGCTTGGTTCAATTGGTAATAGGTCAACATCACCTTAGGGGAGGTGGGATTAGGTGTCAAGAAACGAATCGGGAGTGCAAGTTGAACTTGTAAGGAGGAAAGAATTCCAGCTTCCTTCACCGTAGTTGTATTTTTTCTTATTATTGGGGTGTAATGAAAGTGGAAGGGATATTGCATATCTTTCTTAAGGTATTTTGGTTGTCATACCTCATGCTTTGAAAGTGGAAAGGGAATAGACTTTCAATGTAATAAAAATCAACATAACTTTGATTTAAAATAATAATAACATTAATCAAAGTAAATATTTATGCAAATTATCTTGTTTTAAATAACTTTCATTTAAATCCACTTAATCTACTTATACTCAATAATAACCGGTATCATGATATGATCCATGATTAAGATTTTTTTTTGACAAAAATATGTGTTCTCATTTGATCATAAAGGACATGGTTCAGTACATTATAAAGAATGGTAGCTCCATAGAAGATGATGTACTCAAGATGTATGAGTACCTACCTGAACCAAAGTCTTAATAGTCAACATGGATGTGGATATGGTGAGTGTCATCATTCTACTATTTCTGCTTAAGTCATTCGTGAATCTTCGTAATTTCATATTGTATGAAATAGATCAAGCAAGTATAAATGTTACAATACTATTGACGTGCTTTGAGTACATGTTCATTTAGAGAGATCCTCTATTTAAGCATAGGTTGTTTAAGGATTAGGGAAGTGCAGGGGAAGCAAGGGTCCAACCAAAAGGATGAAGAAAGGTCAAATAATTGAACATATTTATGGAACTTCCACATCTATATAGTTAGATGATTTCTAATACTACAATAAGCCAATACACTGGAAGCATGGCTATCCAGAATACCTATAATCCTTAGAGAAGGATTTTGATAATACATCGGTATACCCTACATCTACAATTCATCATTGGAACCGACTTACTTGTTAGACAAAGATTAAGTTGGATAGTTGTACTTAGTTCTTCTACTAATACTTGTAATCGGTTGCACATGATTTTAGAATATTAATAAACTTGATCTAAAAGTTGATAGTCATCCATGTGGGATATAATGCAATCGTTGCAACAATCACCATCGGATAGATATACTACCACATTCTAATGGGAGAGTCCTTAGTCTTAGAGAATGTCTCTGTGGCCTAGATGTTAGAAAAAATTTATCATCTATTTCTAAACTTATACGAGATGGACATACATTCTGAGATAGATCTATCATATAGTATTATGATGGATATATTTCGGAAGGTAATCTAACAACTAGAGGATTCTATGGTATTAGAATACTAATGTGCGGTTCATTGACATTTCTAATACTGGGAATTAAATCTTTAAGGATCAAGAGGATGACGAAGGTCATTTGACAATGATATGACATCAAGAGTTGGACATGTGTATTGATAAGATCATCAGACTAGTAAGAGATGGACATTCAAATTCTCTTGTGAATGTTATATTCAAAGTAAAATGTCTATGACACCCTTCATTAGAAATGGTGTATGATGTGGAGGTATTCAAAACCTCATACAACTGATGTATGTGGACCCTTCATACCATAATGAGCATTAATGATATGTAATATCAATTGATGATCACTTGCGGTATGGGATTCCTTCCTTACATACCTTTGAAATGTTCAAAGATTTCACAATTCTAGTTGAGAATCAAAGTTGAAAGGAAGATGTATAAAGTTCAGTCTGACCAAGGTAAAGAGTACCCGTTAGATGAATTCAATGAATACCTATAAAATAAAGGAATAGTTTTCCTATCTTACTCCTCTACGAATACCTCAGCTCAGTAGAGTTGTAGGGCGATACAACAAGATCATGTTGGACATGATTAGATCATTGGTGATTCATAGGGAAATTACCTCTTAGTTTCTAAGGATATGTAATAGAGATTGCAACATATATCAGAAACTATATTCGATGCTAAAATGCAAGAATCTTGCATTAAAGAGTGCTGCTTAATTCGATGTATAAAAGACAATATTGGATATCTACTTTATGACTCTGAGATTCTTGAAGTCTTCATCTCTAAGGATATGATTCTTAGATGATGACTTACTTAATAGTCAAAATAAAAATGAAGTGAAGGAATTTATAGAATCCACACAGGATAATGTTCCTAAATCAAAAATTAAAAAGATAAATGAAGATGAAATACGCATACCTCTTAGAAATAGTTAGAGGATGGTTAGACTACCTAAAAGGTATCGATACCATGTGTCAGAAGAGTCTGACAATAATATGGCTTCATATGATGAAGCATTTCAAGATTCTGACATGGATATATGGATGTTAAAAATAAAGTCTAAGGTAGACTCTAAAATATTGCTAACTATAGCTACACAACTTGACTATAGCATCTACAAAATGGAAGTCAAGATTGTATTCATCAATGAATACCTCAACAAGGATATTTATATGAAGTAGCCATGAGACTTCATAATTGAGGAATATAAAGTATGCAAGCTAAGGAATCCATCTATGGGCTCAAACTAGCTTCTTGAAAATGGAATATCAAATTTTATGAAATTATAATGGTTATTATTTCTGACATAATCTTGATAAACTATATGGAGCTTAGTAGTACTGTCGGGGTGTTCATCATGCTAAATATAGATTCAATCCTAATCATCTAGAATGATATAGGAATATGATAAGCATTTCGTAATCCAGTTGTCTCATACCTTTGAGATAAAAGATCTCAAAAGATTACTATTATATCTCAACTTTGAATATTATACATCTTTAAGAGGTCTTCCATATCTAGATATAGATTAGATCTCATTATCCTAGTCATTATGCATGGATATACAATCACCCTGGCCATATCTCCAAGTATCCATGGAGAAGGCACACTATCCTCAAAGGAGTTTGAGGAATGTTTCTAAAGAGATATATCTTAGAATTGGGACTATTCGATGATGTTTGAATCATTGAGTGAAGAGGAGAACTTAGGATGATTAAATTGAATTTAATTATCTAGAATAACATTATGTTAGATAGTGTTATCCTAGTTATCTAAGAATAATGTGGGTATGATTCACATTATTTTTGGATATGTACACAGAGGATTTTGAAATAATTAAATTAGATTTAATTATCTTAGATAGAATTAATGTGGATAGTGTTGTCTACAATAATCATGGATATTATTATCCGTAGAGTCATCGACGGTTGGCATTGTTGCAGTGGGCTGGAGTCAGCTGCCTCTCTAGTGTCTCCGCATCTTGTCACTTTGCCTTCCCCATCCTCCTTGACTCCACACTACACTGCAATCATCAAGGAACGTATACATTTATAGCTTTATAAGCAATATTATCTATTTTTAAATGTAATAGTTGTTTGTTTACATGTTCTTAACTAAACTGTAATGCCAAACTAGTGGTGGAATGTTCATGAATGTTTTAGTTGAATGTATTGTTGATTTGTTTGGTTGTCCGTCCAATGAGTCATGGATGTTATAGTTGAATGTTGATTATTCATGGTTGTGATTTTATTATCATTGTTTAATAGATGTCAAATACACAAAACGAGGAATGTGTCACTCCTACAATGGAAGAGTTTGAGAAATGGAGAGAACATGAGAAAGATGACTTGATTGAACATGAAGGGTGGAATAAACATTCATGACAATCTTAATCATAAGTTTGGAGTCATTTGACCAAGAGAGGTATCCTGGATGGAAAGGAAATGTGTCATTGTAATCATTGCAAGAAACCGCTATCATGTCAAACGAAAAGCGATACAAGTCATATCATAAGTCATCTAGAGAAAAAATGTCTACTACACGAAGGGTGGGAAATCTTAAAGCATGTTAAATGTGCTCACCTCTAACTAAGGGAGAACAATTTTATCATGGAATTTTGATCTAAAACATAGCCGAACAGAATTTGTCAAATGGGTAATCTCTGGAGAATTATCATTTACGCTTGTCAAAAATCCCAAGTTTCGTAGTTTCATTGGGAGTCTACAACTTGAATACAAAGTATTGTCTCGTTTTACAATGAAAAGAGACTGCGTGAAACTTTATGAGGCTGAGAAGATGAAATTGTTGAGCATCCTCAACAAATCTATTATGAAGATTTTCATAATAACTGACATGTGAAATTTGGGGTACATGTTGACTACAACACATTTCATTGATGATTGTTGTGCAAAATAAATTTTGAGTTTCCAATACTCGCTTTGCGTCATACACGTGATAGTATAGTAGATATGATGATTGGCTGGTTGAATTCGTGGAACGTTTTGAAATTGTGCATTCTGACGTCTGATAATGTGGCCATCAATGATGTCATAACAAGGAATTTGATTGAACATTATTCATCAACGAACTCACTTTTGCTTGGTGTTGGTTTTTCTGTAGTCCGATATCGGGCACATATTATGAACCTAATCATGAAGGATGGTTTGTCTTGACAAAATTATTGGCAAAATCCGTAACGTGGTGAAGTGCATTAAGTATTATTTCCCATATGCATCAAGAGTTTCTTAAGTACGCATGTTAGGAGCACATTTAAGTGGCAAAGTTCTTACAGTTGGATGTAAGCACACGATAGAACCCACAATCTTAATGCTTGAATCTACCTCATTGTATCAGAAACTCAATCGAATGAAGACTTATGATTTTTAGTTGATAGATGTCCCTTCACCCTCTGAGTGGAAAAAGGTGCAACTCATAAAGGGAACTTTAGAAAACTTCGATGGTGCAACTAAGTTCTTTTCTGGTTAGAAATATGCAACTACAAATATATTCTTATGTTTGATTTTTGAGATAGATAAAGAGTTACTTTCCCTGAAAACAACGAAGATTTTTAATCCGAAGCATGGCCAGCAAAATGTACATAGAATTTGACAAGTACTGGACAAAAAGGATGCTATGTTTCCTCTTGTCATTGCAATTATTCTATATCCATGGTACAAATTTGAGTTTTTGTGTTTCTCTTATGAAGAAATGTACTCACTGGAGGAAGTGACTAAATACATAGGGCAAGTGGAGAGAGTTTCCCGAGCACTATATGATGAGTACGCCTTGATTTTTAAGGGAAAGGAAGATGTAGAAAACACGATGCAGAGGGCCACCTAATGTGATCCATGTGAACCAAGAGTGAAGGGGTACACCAAGTAGAAGTTCTTAAAATAGAAGAAAGTATTGAGTTCTTCGGATTTGGGAAAATATGAGCTTCAGTTGTACTTAGAAGACAATTCTGCTGACTATGTGGACGATTCAACCTTTGATACTTTGATGTGGTGGCAGATGAATGCAAGCAAATAACGAATCTTATCACGCATGGAACGAGATATTTTAGCAATTTCAGTCTCAATTATTTCTTCAAAGATTGACTTCAGTACCAGGGAAGGATCCTAGAAAAATCAACTGGTCAGGTCACCTAAAAGGATAGACAAATATCGCCATGGTGACAAATTGAAATCCACAGAAAAAGATTTATTTGATTTTATTTATTTATACACCTAAACTCTAAGGTATATCGATAAGTACGAGAGTGTCGAACTCAATGAGATAAACTGTGGAAACTAAGGGAAATAGTAGAGTGACTAAGGTAAAGGGGTTTTCCTATTTTTATTTAATTTTATAGAATTTTTCTTGAGTTTTATGAATTTTATATTATTTTTTATGAATTATATATATAAGTAGAACAATATAGGTATTAGATTTTATAAATTTTTATTTAATTTTAGTTTTTAGATTTTTATATTTTGAATTTTATTTCCTATTTTTGTGAATTTTTAGGTGGTTTTTAAGATTTTTACGTATTTTGGATTATTTGTAAAGTTGAAAACTAAGCTTTACTGAAAATCAGGTAAAAATACCTTTCCAACAAGGTAGTATACGTATTTATATGATTTTTACTCAATTAGTTATAAAATTTTGATTTTTAGTGTATTTTTACTTTCTCATTGATGTTAATATTTAATACTTATTTTTTGATTTTATATGTCAAATATAGTAAAATATATTGTAGATAATTTTTTAGGAATTTTTAAAAGTGTTTTTCTATTTTATGTATTTTATGTTTGTGTATTTTTTGTATTTTAATGATTTATTAATTTTTTTTATTTTTCAAAGCTATTGTAATATTGTATATAGAGTAAAGTAGGTATTTGTATAAATTTTATTATATTTTTATACTAAGTATTTTATTTAATATGTATTTTGTATGCTATTTATTATTATACAGAAGTAGGGACTATTGTAATATACTGGAAAGCAGGGGGTGCACATAAAATATGGTAAAGCTCGGAGGATGTCCGCGTGAAAAGACCAAGATGCATGTGAATAGGCACGTGTGCTATATAATAGCTAGACTTGTTCGCTATTATAAAGAGGTTCGATGGACTTTCTTCTAAATACACTAGTGATCACGTGTGGTTCACGTGATAGTATTTAGTTGAGGATTTATTCGCAAATGTATAAGGTTCGAAGGTATGCTCGTAAAAATACCACAGAACCACGTGCCCGCACACGTTGTTAAGCAAGTCCCTATATCTTTATGGGGATCGGAAATGCTACAAGGTATATTATGTAATTTCACCAAAAAAATGGGCAAGCCACGCACGATGCACGTGGCTCAGCAGATTCAAAGACCTGTTCAAAATACTCAAATGTTTGGGAGCGTTTATGTAAATGTGCTAAAAAAATATCGGATCTCACGCACCTTGCACGTGAAGTGCTAAAGCGGTGGGGCAGCAGTAGCATGGCTTGATTTCAACCGTTCGATCGTAAGTTGATAGCTGATTGATGTTAGATCTCGGGAGGATTTATGTTCTTCCCCAAAATCTCCTAGAGGCGATGCTTCGAGGTGGAAGACCTCAATCGAATTTGCTTGATCTTTTCTCCCCTATATTCTTCAATCAAGCCCAAGCGATGCAGTTCATAGTGATAATGGCTCCTCAGTAAACGAACAGGTGCCGCTTCGATGTTGTTTACGAGTTGTGAACCCTCATATACTCACCTCCATCGATCTCGTGTTTAGATCTGAATGCCAATCAGTTGGTTATGATTTGAAGGCGATGAATCTATGCATGGTTCTGATCCAATGTTTCTCTCCTGCTGTGAGTTTTGGATCCTCTCTGATCGTGCATGCATTTCCATATGCTAATCTATTCGGTAGACCTACAAGCGATCAACCTAACTTGAGTTCTAGACTCGGTCTCAAACAACAGAACAGAGTGAGTGAATGTGATCCTCTAATGAAGATGGTGGATGAGGATTAAAACGCTCAATTCTACGAGGATATGAGATGAAAATGTCGTGTAGAGGATATGTAGAACTGAACCTAATGTCGGAATGATATGGAGTCAGCAATGGTTTTGTGCTGACATTGGATCAAAATAGAAGACAAGAGGGATTGAGAGGAGAACGGAAGAGGAGGAAGAGTAATACAATATGATGATCTACCTAGAAATGATGTATTAGATTTGATGGATGAGTGCATGTGGATAGAGCTCGGCAGAGCTCCATGGTGATGGCCTCGACGTGGCAGAAGCACGGAGGCTGAACGTGACGGCAGAAGCAAACCTCGTTGTGGCATGGATTTGATCGTACCTCTCCTCTAACCTCTCACTCAACAGGGAGAAGACCGGAGTCTGTCACTCTCAAGACCTCTCTCGACCTGGGAGCTAGGAAGAAGTGGAAGCTAATGGTGGATCTGGGAAGCTCGATGGAGGAGGGTTCTTATATATAGAGAAGAAGAGGGAAGCTTGGACGAACGACCACACAACAACCTGGGCCTACCAAGTTGTTGGAGGCATTGGAGGAGAAGAGAAGGAAGAGGAGGTGACCGGCAGAGGAAGGAAGGAGGAGGATGCGGGGAAGAAGAACGGAGGGAGGAGAGAAAAAATAAATAATAATTAAAAAGTAAGTTAATTATATTAATCGAAAAAAATTTAAAAAAGTTAAAAAGTTAAATAAATATATAAATTATATGTATATATAACTATATAATTACTTAATTTAACTATTTATATAATTTTATTTTAAATAAATTTTATTTTTTTAATAAAGCATTAATAAAATAGTAACAAAGTACAATAAATACAAGAAATAACAAAAATGAAATAGAATAAAATTAAAATACATTGTGCAATTATACCAATAGAATCTCAAAACTTACTTTTTGCATATTAACTTCGATTTTATTGAAATCACTTTTATTTGATAGATAGTTTTATAAAACAAACTTTAAAAGTGAGTATGCCCAAATCGAAGTTTATATGGTTGAAATATGAGGTTTGAAAGTTCGACTTTACGGCTTTCTGATTTTGAGATATATTGGTATTTATTAATAATTAATTTCAAGTTATATTTTCTATTGATTTTTGTAAACGATTAGAAAAAGAATTAAATTAGACGGAGTTAGGAATAATTAAATAAAAAACAAAGAAGATTTATATACATATAATGCCTATATACAAAGGTGTCCAAACATCAAAACTCGCACATTTTATTCTAATATTTTTGGTATTTTTAATAAATATTATTTATTATAAAATGATGTTTAAAGTGAGTTCAGTTAATTTAGAGTTTTTTTATAAATAGTTATGAACCTATAAAGTAGGATTTTATGATTTTTTAGGTTCATTATATTTATTTAGGTTTATAGTTAAATATTTTTCTAATATTTTTTATAAATTAATATATTATTATGAACAATTGTCATGAAGAAAATATTTTTGAGTTTGGAATTTTTTGAATAATAAATAAAAAAGGTAAACATATGTACAAGGTGAAAATTGTGTAGATGTACATTTGCTTTCTGACATTTTTATAGATTAGATCCTTATCTCCCCCTATTTATTTATTTTTATCGACCAATTCAATATTGATCTGGTCTGGGGTTAGGATTAGTCTGTACATATTTACATATCTAGATCCTTCTGTCTTTTATTTTTCTTTTTTCTCTTTATTATTTTATTTTGGATAAAATAAGTGTTAAATATATAATATTAAAAAATGAGATTAGGATGTTAATTAATGAGAATTAGTGAATATTTATATGTATTTTACTAAGAATTTTAGCCAAAACGAAAGAATAGAGGTGATAAATCATGGATTCATCAGTCCTTGATGCCTATAGAAGCCATCATGATCCAAACATCGTAGAAGCTCTTATTTGCATACAAGACTTGATTTATGAAGGTTGTGAGTCAGTGGGTGATGAAGAAGAGGATGTCGATGCCAAGTTTAATATAAATTCATCTGGTTAGTGTTCATTCATTATAATCATAAATATTATCATTTTTCATACATATTTTCAAGTGTAGGTTTAGAAACAATGTTTGAGTGGTGTTGTGCATCTACAGATATGGTTGGAGACTTGGGGGATGGGGATTTTGAAGAGTTTATTTACCAAAGTAAGAAATTGAGAAATCCTCTACATTCAACTACTTTATACATTCGCAAATAGGAACCACGTTGATTTTTCTTGTAATACATTTGCACTTGAAGATTGTTATTTTGCATCGCTTTGGGTAAGCCTCGAGACTCATATGTCTTACTCTCATTTTTTGGGAACTATAACATTTTTAAGTTGAACAATATTATCGGTATCATACTTGGTCTTGTGACTTAAGTCCATTTTTATAGTTTAAAAACTTTGTACAAGTTATGTACTTTCTACTTATTTCTTTTGAGGAATTTTATGTCATTAGTAATTTAATAGGGATATGCTAGGTTTCATGATCTTTGTGGAACAACGAACTTCATTTAACTGCAAACTACAGATCAAGAAAGAAATGAAGCAAGCTGCGAGCCTATTGCTTTGCTATTTCTTCATTGCCTTCTCCTTTGCCTTTCTAAATTTTGGAGTGCGCAACTTGAGTTGATCCAGGATAGTAAAATCTGTTTCAAATTCAAATTGAAATCAGATTTTTCTTGAGTAGACATATGGTAGATGGTATAGCATAAATCTCTTTGCTTAGTATCTTTAGATCTTTCTTCAGTAGAGATATGGTAGATGGTACATTATAAATCTATTTATTTTGCATGCTTTACTGTTGCTGTGCCAATCCAAAATGTTGCTGGGTGGAGGTTTGTTGTTGGACAGCACTTGGAGTTTTCTTTTTGCCCTTCCTACAGACGACTGACAATCTTTTAGTTTCATCTTTCTTCTCTATTTTCTTTTGTATTGAATTAGAGGCTTGAAGGAACTCCTGGATCTCTTTCCTTCTTTGCATTGACAAAGGAGGAATCACAAAAGAATCTAACTCCTCTTTAGCCCCTGCTTCCTTATGTTGTTGATTAGAAATTATATTAGAAGTGTGTTGCTTTGGAAATGAAATAATCTGGCAGCTGCTGTAACTGTGGGATATTTTCCAACGCCAAAAGAAGATGGGCAATACTTCTCCATTCCAACCCCTTCAGATGACTGCTGCACCAACTCCAAAAAAGAAGCTACAATGAGGTTTTGCTGATGCGTTTTTTTGCATCCTCTGAAATGAATCAGTCTCAATCTGTGATTGTATAGGATGCTCTTGTTGTGATATATGGTGCGCACTCTGAATCTTGTCATTTTATTTTGATTCATACAGTTTCTGTTCCTGCTATATTTAATTTAGTTGAGCTTATGCCTTCAAACTTTTTATATGTCTATTGAATCCAGAATAGTAAGAATCAATGTTTTGAAAATTGGATCGGACCGGTCGGTGAACCGGACCAAGACCGGTCTGGTAACCGTTTATGCCGGTTCGGTTCGATTATTCAAATTTTAATTAACCTGTCCGATTCAACTTATTTTTTGACCTGATTTAACCAGGTTCAACCGAAGTTGAACCACAGTGGGAGTTGAACTCATAACCTTTACTTACCTATTTCAAACTTCTAACCAAGTATACTAACACAACTTTTTGCAAGTATGGGATTTTAAATATAATTATACTACTATAATGTTAATGTTATGGAGCAACTACTCTAAAAACTACATATATATATATATATATAATAGAGAAAAGAGAGTATGTTCATTGGGTGTAGCTAACTTATATGCTCCCACCCCTTTTCTCCTATATTTTTTTATTTTTTGAAATGAAATCTATTGGCATTTAGATCACAATATGTCGTCAAGGTGTCATTAAAAATCCGAGTTGATTCGAGACTTCTATCTCTACATCAAGACTATCAAACTTTAACGGTCTTAGAATTGTTGAAATTGACCCCCTTCAGATGGAGGATATAGGAGTCTCTATTTTTGATGAAATTGGAATGACGTGTTAGGGGGATATAGTGATGAATACAGATATTCCCATATTCAAAAAAATAAAAAATTTGAGGGAAAATGGGAGTGGGAGTAACAAATGGCTACACCCAAGGTGTAGCCTCCTTTAACCAACACACACACACACACACACACACACACACACACACACACACATGATATGTATGATATTTGATAGTGTATACGAAAAAAATTATGTATAGTGTGAAATATATACATTATCTAAGTATTTTATTTATATTTAAATGTATTTAAGTGTATATTATATAAATTTTATTTCATTTCAGTTTGTTTACTCGAATCAGTCATTTTTTCATCAGTCCGATTTAACCCGATTTTAAATAATGATGGCATCATCATCCGGTTGAAACAATTTGATTACATGGTTCAACCCGATCCGACCATTTCGATAAGGTTTTGGGTTCGTTCTATGGTTCGGTTTCAAAAACATGGGCAGAATGTATTAAAAACTTACATTTATTTTTTATAATTCATGTCTTACTCATATCGTTTAAAAAAATTAAACTAATCATTTCTTAATATGACAGGCGGAGCTGGGTCTACAGACGAGTGGGCTCGGGCAGAGGGATGAAGCTAGAAAGATCTACTAGGAGGGGTTGGGATATTATTTATGTAGTTCATCTTACCATAATTTATTATATTCACGGTCAATTTGTGTTGCATTTTAAAGATCGTATAACTTGTAAGAAAGAATGGCAAAAAAGTTTATACAAAGATTTTTTTAAGGATTTTATATAAATACACTTTATAAAATTGTGATTTTACGTCATCATCTTTACAAAAATTATATTAAAATAATATCTTTATAACATTCTTCATTTTATATGAATGCCCTTCATATAGTATGTCGTCGTTTTTTGCGAACTTTATTTTTGAGGAAAGAAACTCCGATCGTTTATCAAAAAAAGTCTGTCGTTAGATATCACCATCAAATTTAATTTTTTAATATAAAAATATATTTTTCCTGTAGTTATACTCTTCCTTAATAATTTATTTTTTTAAATACTTTATTCTCAACATTTTTTTGAAAGAACTTTATTCTCAACATACATTTCAATAACTTTTTCCTCACGCTCCAACACCATCATTAACCTCATGTTACAGCTTCATGTCACTGCTACAAGCTCGTCTTTAGGTGCCTTCTCTTCTCCTCGACATTAAGCTTGAGAAACTCGTTGATTCTCTTCCTATCATCTTGCCACTATAAGCTCATCATGTAAGTTGTTTGTGAACTTTTTATTGGATTACCTTCTCACCCTCCACAATAATATTGGGATCACAACACTTACATATATATTTAAACATTTTCGAATGGTCAACAAATCAAATCACAAATTCAGTTACATATAGGTTCTAAAATCTTATCTCGAAGTGTCACTATGTTAAAGCTAAATCTATATATAGCTTTTTTTTTTGAAATAAAGCGAGGGTGATATCCCGAGATGGGATTCACCACCTTATGGAATTTCTATTAGAAGAACATGTGTAGAGTACAAAGAACCGCAAAATAGCCCAAAGAACCGCAAAAGGTAATGTGCAGTCATCGGAAGAGTTACCCCCCCACTGACCTTACCGACCTCCAGAAGTCAATGATCCCCCCAGTCGAGATCCACGATGTCCCTACCTCCTTCCACACCTGCTCAGACGTCGGACATTTGAAGAATAAATGATCTCCATCTTCCACATGCTCTCCGCATCTGTCGCACTGAGTGTCTGGAATACCAAATATCCTTCTCCTCCTTGCTTTGTCACACAACCTACCCCTTCTCAAGCACCATAGGAAGATCTTGACCCTGCACGGGATCTTGCTAGCCCAAATAATCTTCATATCCTTGCATAGATATGCGTCCATGGGCGGCGTGTTACAATTAAACTCCATGTACGCCTTCTTTGTCAAGAATCTGCCTCCGTCCCACTCGAAATGGTCCCTGCCCTGTGTGATGCAATCCGTAGATGGGAGCTCCGACTGCATCTTGACTACCTCGTCTGAACGCCGGCTAGAGAGTACCGACACGAACTGTGGGTCCCAAGACCCTGATATCCCAACATGCCCCAAGGTACAATCCTTCGATGCCGCCAATGCGAATAGCCTTGGAAACCTACTGCTTAGTGCCCCGTCACCCGTCCAATCATCTCTCCAAAACTTAAACCCATTCCCATCCCCAACCCTCGGACACAATAGATTTTGATATATGTATTCTTATCCAATTCAAAATAGATATATAATGTGAATAGCATTTAGATATCTATATATCCTTTTAATGTGTAAATATAATTGTAGATTCTTTGTACTCTATATAACAACATTTTATGTCTTCTTTCACTACATTATATATTTATTATTATATAAGTACATTTTCCATATTTGTATCATGTCTAAACCATCCAATACAAATATATTTATACTAATCTATCAAACATTTCTTATATTACCTTCTTCCACTAAAATTTATGTATTTCTTATATTACTCGAAACTATTTTTATATACTGTAACATAACTTTCATATCCGTCAACATATCGATCCTCATGTATATTTACATTTTAAATAGGACTAAAATATATTTATTATCTATATTTGTATCTAATCATTTGGTACTAGGGATACAAACAGATAGAGATATATCTATAACTGATCCATCACCTTATCCGTTTAATACAGATTTTGATATCGATATTCATATCCGTTTTAAAAATAGGTACGAATAAGGATATTACTTTGATATCCGCAAACATATGTATCTGTATAAGTGTTTTCATATATAAATATAGTTGTAGATTTATTTTTAACCATATATAACATAATTTTCCACCCGCTTTCATCATATTTAGTATAATTTTAATGGTATTGGCATATTTTCTACGTTTATATCTTATGTATTCCATCCAATACATGTATATTTAAGCTAATAAATGGAGTATTTCTAATATTACTCGTATGTGTTCAATATCTAGTTTATATTCGTATCCATTTTAAGGATATGGTATGATAATTTTTAATATATGTCAATATTTGTATTCATATTTAAAAATGGATAGGGATATAGTAACATTTATATCAGTATCCGTAACCATCCGTTTGCATCCCTATTTGGAACCCTTTGGTGACTTATAGAGTACAATTACTTTCCATGTAATAAGTTTTGATTATTATTTTAATGAATCTCAATCTATAGATATATTGATACATGTTGAAATTAGTTTGCATTTAAATATCAATAAGATCAATTATGTATATAATATTTTAATGATTGTATTTTCCCATTCAGAAACATTTAAAATGAGCTAAGCACACATCCACCCCCCTCCTCTCTGTCACTGCTCGGGCATGGTCTGTATATTCAGAAATTTAACGGCTTAGACCCGCCCCATGGGCCCACAAATTGGAACTTGGCTCGAGTTGGATTGGACTGGGCCCGGACGGATGCTCATCCCTAGGTAGGTCCCTGCAAGGCGAGTTGGGGATATATTTGGTATTTCGAGATGGTATGGGTCTTTTAGACATTTTCCCTCAAAGTCGTATCCTAATTACAAATAACCCGTATAATTTTGTAATTGCAATACAACCATTATATCCCACTATTATAAGCCACAAACTTTGAACCGACGCATGCATGTTACATGCAGTCATATTATAAGGGGGACTACATAGACTTTATGGTATACACGTATAAATTAAAAATTTTGTTGGGTCCTACCTTTTGTTTTCGGTATTATAAGATTCTGGACTTTCACACCATCAATCCCGAAATCTTGTTCAAGTACACCATAGCTTTTAAAGTTTTTCTTATTACACCACGACCCTTGCAGCTACACGACGACCTCTTTAATCTTAACCCGTACACATTGGCATATATGCTTTAAGCAAAGTAAGATTATATCAATATGGGTCAATATTCTGCAATTACAAAATATTACATGAATTATGATCTTTGAGATACATTTTTTTTTAATAATGCGAGGGTGACATCTTGATATGGGATTCACTGCGTTAAGTATATATTACTAAAAAAAATAGAGTACATTATCGAGTCCCCCAGAAACGATACAGAGATTTAGAAAGGCTGAGTACATTCTTTTTGTATAAAATCTTTGATTTTTGAAAATGAGATCATTCCTTCCTCCTAAATAGACCAAAGAACTGCAAAAGGCAATGTGCAATCACCCGTGGAGTTGCCCCCCACCGACCTTACCGGTCTCCCGAAATCTACAGCACCTCCCGACAAAATCCATGGCACCCCAACCTCCTTCTAGACCTTCTCAGATGTCAGACACTTAAAGAAGAAATGATCTGTATCTTCCACCTGCTCTTTGCATCTATCGTACTGAGTGTCGGGGATGCTACAGAGCCCTCCCCACTTGCTTTATCGCATAATCTTCCCCTTCTCAAACACCAAATGTAGACTTTAAACCTACCCAAGACTCTGCTAGCCCAAATAATCTTCATATCTAGGTCGATGTCTAGATCCAGGACATTTGCGGTTCTCTTGAATTCCTTGTACGCCTCTTCCTCGTGAAACTACCTCCCACCCACTCAAAATGGTCCTTTCCATGTGTAACGTAATCTAGTGATGGCAGCTCCAACTGCATTCTGGATAGCTCCTCCAAATGTTGATTTGAAAGGACTGATACGAACTGCGGAGCTCAAGACCCCAATGCCCCAACCTGCACCAAAGAGTACTCCTTCATTGTTGCTAATGCAAAAATCTTTGGGAACCTACTACTTAGAATCTTGTCCCCCGTCCAATCATCCATCCAGAACCTAAAGCCCTCTTCATTACTAACCTTCAATTGTAGCCTCGAAGCCAACAAAGATAGAACTTCTCGCACTCCACCCCACAGTGAAGATTCGAACCGCACTCTCCCTGCCTCCAAGGAGCCCCGAACTCTGTAGAGCTCGCACAAGAGTATGGCCACCAACTGTCTGACTTGCCCCAAATCTGAATGACACACTTCACCAACGAATCTTTGTTCATGCATGCCACATCTCGAATACCCAATCCTCCTTCACCCCGCTATTGCATCAGCACTTCCCAGCTAACAAGATGCATCCCGATCCTTGCATCCTCGATCCTTGTTGTTTGCCATCCGACCAGGAAAATCTCCTCATCATGATTTCAATCTTCTTATATACACCCACATGCATCAATCTAGTGGAGAAAAAGAAATTAAGGATTGTCGACTGCACATGCTTCAGAAGGATCAACTTTCCTTCTCTAGATAGAGTAATTGCTTTCCACCCAACCAACCTCCTCTCTAGTCTACATAGAACCATGTCCCAATGTGACCTCTTGAGCTTGCCTGTGATAAGGGAAAGACCCAAATAAGAAATCGGCAACTCACACATCGGACAATCCAACATTTCTACCATTATGCCACCTTCGTCAGCCTCCAACCTAAACGGAATCAAAACCGACTTATGCTTATTGATCTAAAGACCCAAAAGACTGCTAAAGACCTCCGCAATCTTCTTTGTCCTTCTAGTCATCTCCTTCGACCCACTCATAAAGAGCATTGTATCATCTGCATATTGCAGGAGGGGCATAGAGATGGTCCTACAGTGGAACCCTCGAACCACTCATCTTCTACCGCATCCCTGAACAGAACGGCTAAAGCATCCGCTACCAGGACAAACAATATCGACACCAACGGACAACCCTGTTGAACTCCCCTCTGAGGTTGGAAGTACCCCTCTTCAGGTCTCCCATTTACCATGATTGAGTCAGAAGAGGTTGTGATGCATCTCTTCATCCATGCAATCCATCGATATGGAAATCCTCGACGTCTAAGACATACCCATAGAAAGATCCAACACACACAACCCTAAGCTTTCACGTACTCAATATTCCAAATCAAACCTTTCTTCTTCGTCTGCTTCCACTGAAGGCAGATCTCAAATGCCATTATCAAATTGTCGGCTATCTGTCGATCGAGTATGAAAGTATATTGACCTTGAAGGATCACCTAGTCAAGGACACTCTTAAGTCTATTTGTCAGAACCATTACCCCAATTAAGTAAATACCATTAGACAGCGTAATCGCTATGTAGTTTTCCACTCTCAACGGATGATCTTACTTAGGAAGAAGGACAAGTAGCACCATGTTGACTTTCTCGAAACCCATGTTCCTCTCCCTAAACTCATTGATCATAGCTAGAATCTCCTCCTTCAACAAGTCTCAGAACTCTCTATATAAGAAGACATGAAATCCATCGGGACCAAGGGCGTCATCTGCATTCTGCCTCCAACCCGCCTTTTTAACCTCCTCCTCCTCCTCAAAATCAGCCTCAAGCCCCTTCGCTTGCTCCTACGACAACACCTACACCCCTCTCCCAAGCCACCCCAGCCTTCCCCCCTCCTCCTGAAAGCTTCCACAAAATGTTCCCCGAGAGCACACCCCAGCTGTGCGTCCCTCTGCACTCTCACCCCTAACCTCCAGTTCTTGGATGAGATTCCATTTTCTTATTCCCCAACATCATGGAATGGAAAAATATTGTATTTGTGTATCCTTCCCGCAAACACTTCTGTCTCGATCGCTGCCTCCATTTTATCTCCTCTTTCCTGTCTTCCAACAATAACTCTTCCAGTAGCCGCGTTCTCTCCGCAAAATCGTCATGGTCTAGTTATATGGTCATCTAGCCCGTCCATACGAACAACCCCCTCATGGGGAACTTCTCTCTAGTCCCTTCATCTTGCTCTCACATCTTTCCCGTAAATCAATAGGAATTTTTCAACAGAGACAGCTTGCTTTCTAGGCGGACCATAGTCGACCCCTCTGATCTCCACCTGATCCAACGCAATGTCACCTCATCCTTGAATTCGTCTTCCAATAGCCATGATCTCTCAGTCCTGAAGTAAAATCTTGTCCTCTTCTGCTCCTCAGAAGATCACATAATCTACGTATGATCCAAGTGGGCTAGAGGTAAGGCCCAAGCTCGAGAACGAGGGAAGAGCTTCATCCCTTCGGGAGAAATAAGAAGTCTATCTAGTCGAGATCTCGATCTGATATTGTGCTAAGTGTAGGCGTAACCTGCTCCATCCATGATCAACATCCCTCGCGAATGAATAAATTCTCAAAGGCTTCAGATCCTGGATCACGATCCCCACCATGTCTAGGTCGATCCTTCGAAAAAAGAGTTAAGTTGAGATCCCCTCTAATGAGCCATATACTGTCCTCCAAAATTGAACTCGCCTGGACCAGATCGACTGTGAGTGATACACAATCACTCCCAGTAGGACCATACACATTTGTCACCGTAAAGGAAATCCCATCATGACGGTGCTTCAGGCATACTGAGATCGAGTAAAGTGAACGTTGCTCTCCCACTTTCTCGAACATATCCTTCTTCCAGCCTGTAAGGAGGCCACCTGTTGCTCTATGGGCCTCTACCTTGGCAAACTCAAAAGCATCCCCACCCTCAAGTCTTGCCACAAAGCATCTCTACCCCTTGACACTTTCATCTCTTGCAACAACATAACATTTGCATGTGCTTCAGTAAAAAGATCCATGACTCTGAGTTATTTCTCGGAGAGGCCTAGACCCCGTACATTCCAAGATAGCACCTTCATAAAGACAACTATTTTTTTCTCTTCAAAGGGGCCACAACCTCCAGACTTTCTGCAAATCTTCTGTCCAATAAGCTGAAGTAACTTGGATGCTTCATAGGAGATGCCGACTCAACGACTTCTGTAGTTGATTTCTGCACTCCCAAGCTCACCCCCGTTGAGGACTGTACCACCATACCCCCTCCTCTTCCTCACCGCCACCCCCTTCCTCTCAAAGTACCAGATGAACTACCAAGTATCCCCCCTCGCGAATACCTCTACTGAGTTTCCTCAGCTGCAACACCAGCCTCCATGCCTTCCTTTAGGATCACCACTAACCCAACCCCTTCACCCCTCCCCCTCGACTTCCTCCTTCCAACTCCTGTTGTCGCCCCTCCTCTAGAGAATTTAAGCACACATCCAACGCCATCCCTGACACCGCAGACGAAGTCGCGGAGACCCATAGCTGCAGATCCCAGGCCAAATGCCTGGCCTCCTCCACTGGAAAGCACGTCGTCCCCCTGGCCCAGATGTCGACCCCCTGGCCCAGATGTCGAGACCTCTTTATCACGATGAAGATGACGTTCTGAAATGTCTGTGAGTGCCCTGGGAGATGTCCTTCGATAACTTGATAATGATTGATTGCATGTGTCCTTAAGATGAGTCTGGTGAACCCCGATTCCCTCACTCTCCAAACCCGGGTCCTCCACACCCGACAAGTCTTGTGATCGGGTTCTAAAGATGTGGAGGATATTGACCATCTTTTCTTTACATGTCCAATGTCAAAAGTGGTATGGATGGAGTTAACTCTCATAGGGGTCACGACAGATAACTTTCATTATTTCTGGAATTCAGTTCACTTGTCGGGAAATGAACAAACATATGTAAGGGTTCTAATGACCGCAACACTCTAGATGATATGGCTCGCGAGGAATGGGGTATTATTTAGGAGAGAGAGAGAGAGAGAAATTTTATGCGGAGAATGTTGTACATCATGCCAAAATCCTTCGGGATTCTTGATCTTTGTATTTATGACCTTTAACCAGTGAATATAAAGTTTTTGGGTGCTTGCATCTACAGCTTTGCACCCTTTTCCTTTAAAAAAAGTCCTGTAATTGGGTTTGCACCAGTGCACTGCTTCCAAACTCGGGTCGATCAAAATGGGCCTCCATACCCATATCGGTTGCCCGACCTAGAGGGAAAAGAGCAGGGATTTTCAAAACCAATCCCTGAGAATCTTGCATTTGAGCTTCCACAAGACAGATGGAACGGGATCCTATGGAGTAGGTTGTTCCATATGTTGGACATGCGAGCCCACAGCGATCCATTATGCAATAAATGTTATTGCACATATCACTCCCTAATCTGAAATGAAGAATAAATAATTTGCATAATAGGTCCCTTAGTAAAATGAGGGTTATGTACCATGGCCATCTTAATGATCATACAGCTGTTGATTCAATAATTGAATCATAGAGGTTGGTGCTTGGATGAATATTTAAAGAGTTAGATTGAGGACTCATCAAGCACCGATAAATGATTGTTAAGAGATGATCTCCAGCCTGAGTAGGAGATGGCAATCCTTTCTCAATTAGGCTAATATCTGATCGACCTATTGATGCAGGTCCTATGCATAGGAATAGAGATTTGGAGGTGTCAGATTAGTTAGGTCAAAGAGTTGACTCTATGAGATCGAGATAACCAAAGTCCTATATCGTATGTTGTCACGATACATGCATGCATCCTCTGACCGGAGATAGATGTGTTACTATATGTCTGAGTATGTACATTTCGCAGACCAATAGGTTGATGATCTAACCAAGGTCTATACACCGGCGCGCTGGTGTGCATATAAGGGCATATGAGTAATGCGATCTCTCAAAGGGATCATACAGGTTCATTTACTAAACCGGAAGGCGTGAGCTCACTCGTGATATATTGGGAAGAATCAAATTCCGTGCACGGTCGTCTTGCTTTGGAAGCTTGACTGAATTTGTAGGTTTGATATATACTTCTGGAAAGTATATGATCAAGACCTAGGTATGATATATGCTTTTGGAAAGTATATGATGGATACCAACTCCCAATGATCGAATGAGAAACTTACTGATAAAAACCCCGAAGTAGACGGTATAAAGTTGATCTAGTACTTCGGGTTTATTCTGAGTCTTCCAGTATACAGGATGTACGGGTATTGGGAATACCTGAGGGTGATGCGATCATAAATGATTGTATAACCATGACGCTTTCATTCCTAGGGAGTGATGAAATGGATATGGATTTTAGTGACTCCTCTCAATAGAGAAGTAATTTGATCTTGGTCCAAATGTTGGACATTGATCTGAATGTGATTCAGATGCAATGAGAAGATTAGATTTGCGATCTTGATTTAATCAAGCATCTATGGGAGGCCCACGATCTGGATTTGAGATATGACCTCAATATCCAAGTCACTATACGTGGAACAATACAATCTCCCTGTCCTTATCTTCAAGTATCCACGGAGAAAGGGCATTATCCTTGAAAGAGTTCAGGATAATTTCATTGTTGATATGTGTATCCGAGCATCGAGAAAATTGATAATTAAATGTGATTTAATTATCATGAGTTATATGAATTTGATTCATATTATAAAAGGAGTTATCTTAGATAATTAAATGTGATTTAATTATCAAAGATGTGAATAATGTGAATGTGATTCATACTATTAGGACACATGAGAATAAGAGATCCAAGATGATTAAATGTGATTTAATTATCGTGGATATGAATAAAGTGGATAGAAATATCCATATTAATCATATATATTATAAATGTTATTTATAATATATAAGAGAGAGCTATTTGTAATTTACATTTGTTAATTGAATGTTGATGTGAATTGGATTCACATTGGAAAATTAATTGAAAATGTAATTCACATTTTATTTTGGGTTGTGAATGTGATTCACAATTTTTCAATGACAAGATTGAAATATTCACAAAATATTTATGAATTTTTTTAGAATAATTTACAACAAGTGTGAAGACCGGAAATCCCACAAAACCCGGGTAAAGGTAAAAACAAGGGTCGTTGCAATCCGGATCTCGCGGTTCGATCAATCAAGAAAAAAAAGAGAGACCACCAAATAGAGAATCAAGCAATTAAAACAAGAAGCGGTCCTTGCTATTTTTATTAACCTGGTATAGCAACCAGGGTCGAACTCAATTAGCACGGGTTGGCCTTGTGGCCTACGAAGTAGTCAAAAATCAAAAATAAAAGGGAAAAATATTTTTGGAGAATTTTTAGGGTTTTTAAATGTTTTTTGTATTTTTAATTTTATAAGAAAATGTCAAAACAAGCAAATACAACAAATTATTAAAGCACAAAAAATGATCCAAAAATTAAAATAAATATGTTTTTGTGTTTATTAGGTTTTTTAGTGTTTTTGGTTAATTTTTCAGAATTTTTCAATTTTTATATGATTTTCTAAAAATCGAGAAAGGAAAAATAAGAGCTATTGTGCAGCCAGACTTGAAAGATCAATTTAAAATATAAAATTGACTATAAAAGTTTGGAAGCAATTTTTTTGAAAAATATGTGTAAAAACTAAGCTACAGGAAAAGAGTTTATATTTTTTATTTTTACAAAATTTTTTAGAATTTTATGAGTTTTTTAGGGTTCTGTAATTTTTAAGGTTTTTATAAATCCAAAAAGCACGAAAATTGTAGAGAAACTAAAATACACTAAAACGAACTAACACTAATTTTTTAGAATTTGTAAAGGGGTTTTTATATTTTTCTTTGATTTTATAATTCAGACAGTACTAAAAATCACTGTTTTTGAATTTTTTTAAATATCAAAGAGTCAAAAATGTCCCAAACATTTAAGTAAATTTTACACAGTGGCAGGATCCACGTGTCCAAATTTCACCTAATTTGGATTTAATTTACTATTTTATTCAATCAAAACAAGGCACACAGTACACATGGACCTAAATGCAAGGAAAAGTATTTCTAGGGCTTAATAGCAACACGTGTTAAAAGCTCAGGATAGAAAGTGCAAAAATCCCAGATAAATCAGCACATGTTTAATAAAACCACGCACATGGGTATAAATGCAAATATCAAAAACTTAATTCCATTTCATAATAGAACATAAACCCCAAGCCCATACATGCAAATATCCCAGAATAGCACGTGACGAAGCACGTGTTCCATGTAGACAGGGATGAAAATGCAAATAAAATAAACACAAGGTCCTTAGTGCAAAATATCCAAAATAGAAACAATTAACTAAAATATTTACAGGACTAACTCGAAATATCAAAACAGAGGAGGGCCTAAGTGCAAATTACCCTCTTATTAACGATCGACGATCGAGGGTTCACCACGTATAGGATCTGACGGTGCTGGATCGTGGGAAACCCTTCGCTGGATGGACGGTCCGGATCGAACCTAAACAGATTGGGCGGTAGACGTGTCTCGCGAATGGACGGCCACGATCACAACTGGCGTTGGGGGCTGATCGAACGGCAACTGGAGCTCCTACAAGAACAGACCTCCGGCGAACTTCATCGGCTCAATGCGTGCAGTGGAGCGATCCTCTGGTGCTGCTGGAATGGTGGAAGTGATCGCCGAGGTGATCCGCAGCTGGTGGGCTCCTCCGATGAGATCGGGAAGCTCCAAGGAACTCCGGCGACGAGGGAGGAGCTGAGCCTCTATGCTTGAACTGTTAGACCCTCAAACGGGGTCTTTTGACCTGCAAAATGGCACAGAGCAACTCCTGGGTCGAGGACAAAGTGCCTCGACCCGTCAGGGGGTGGAATGGGTGGTCGGGAGCGTCGAAGCGGAGACCTCCGGCGAGGCGACGACGAGGGAGGTCCGACTCTTGGTTCCTGGGCGAACCAAGTTGAACGAATGGGTGCATAAGGTGGGGAGAGGTCTCGTGAGCGTGAAGGGCGAGTCGGATGAGCGAACATATGATCGAATCGATGTGAATCAGCCAGCGTCGGCCGGCGGTGCGATTTGGGTGTAATTGGAAATTAGAGAATCCTAGGGGAAATCGAAGATACCTGACGGAGGATGTCGACTGTGGATGAGCTAAGGAAGCTCTGGGGATCTTTGCCTCAAGGAATCGTCGGTGTTCGAGGCTCGGCACACCTCGCGACGGCGCACGGCGATGAGCTCGCTGGATCAGTGGATGGAGGCACTTCCTCCTCACTACGACATGGCCCTCGGCTAGCTGTCACTCTAGGGAAGGCAGTGGAGGTCCTGGGATGGGAAGGCGGAGCCAAAGATGGAGTGGAATTGCGGCCGGAGGTGAGACTATATACAAGGAAGGGTCCGAGAAGATGGGGTCGGGCGGAGCTCGGTGAAGCTCGGATCCCTAAAAGGGTGATCGGGCGAGGTTCTCGGACGTATCGAGTGTAATTAGGACCCGACGTTTAGGCGAATAGAGGTCAGGTTAGATGGAGAAAATTAGGAGAAGTCGGATCGAGGCGCAAGATCTGCGTTGGGTGGTCCTGGGTGGAGAGTTGACCGGGGGTCAACAATCCCCCGTGGACCAATGGGAATTCACCATTTATTAATTATTTGGAAATTTGATTAAAATTAATAAATGATTTTATTTCGAAAAAGTCAAAACATGAAAAATGTTTATTATTTTTCAAATTATTTTTTTGATTTTTATTTATTTTTTTGAAAAATATATAACATATTTACAAAATATTATTATTATATATAGGTATATACATATATGTATTTTTTATTTTTTTAATTGTTTTTTGTACATTTATTCCAATTTTATATTTTATTTATTTATAACATAAAATTTAGAATAATAAGGTATTTTTATTTTATTTTTATGATGTATTTACATGGGTTAAATAAATATGTGTATATACATATGTACATGGCATATATACAGAGTGGGAAATGATTTTTATTGTTTTTATTTTTATTTTATTTTTATTTTCCTGATTTTTATTTTATTTATTTACACCATGAAATCTGAAATACAGAGATAATTTTATGGGATTTTTATTAATTATTTACAAGGAGAAAATAAGTTGGTATGTTATTTTATATACATGGTTTATGTACACTGGTGAGAGGAAGTTTTATTCAATTTTTTTATTTCTATTTTGTTTTTCTCATTTTTATTTTAATTTTATTTTTATAAATATGTAAAAAATATAAGAAACACTTTTTAATTTTTATTTTGAGGAAAATAAATTTATTTAAATATATAGGGGTATGTACATGTATGAATGACCTTATCTCTCTCTACTTGGGTTATTTTGCGGTTAGGCCCATGTTGAGCCCTCCCTTGGGATTAGGTCACTCAATATTTATTCTAGATATTTCCCTCTTTTTCTTGTGTTTCTTTATTCCTTTATTTTTGGCACAAAAACATGCTAATTATGCATATTTACATGATGCATGTGTTTTAACAATTTATGATATTTACACATATTTACAAGGTATTTTGCTCAAGTTTCTAGCTAAAATAAAGGAATAAAGAGTGATGAATTGGGATTCATCACCCCCCCTATACTTTACTTTTGCAAGTCCCTTAGCAAACACTTATTTGAAAAAGAAGTGCAAAAGAGAAAGAAAAAGAAAAAAGAGGAGAAATCAGGATTGATTATTAAACTTTCCTTCATTAAATTGAAATATGGAGCTCAGTCAGACCTTTAGATTATTAATTTATCAGAACCTTATTTGGACTTAAGCTTAAAACTTAACAGCCTCTAAGTTCCACCAATCTATGGTCAAGACTCCTCAATAAACCAGATCAGAACAAGCCTACATACACAAACTCTAATGACCATGAATCTTTCCTTGTACGGTATAAGTGATATGTAGCTCCCCACCTCAGAAGTAACAAAGAAACAACCTCCCTCAATCTGGTAACTCTAATGCCTCAGTCTAGCAACTCTTTCCTCGAGAAGCGGGGTATTCCCTTCTAAGTACAAGTGCAACCGGCTCAAGAAGAGGGGGAAGAAGAGAATGGATCATGACTAGTGTAACCATGTATCCTTGGGAGCTCTAACCAGTGTAGCTGAGTCTCCCGCTGCAAGCTTCATGAGATTGGAACATGTATACCATAAGCTTTGGCTTTATTTGACTATATACACTCCGGTGGGATTATTAAATTTTCAATCCGACCCACCACTTTTTTGGAGTTCTTTTCTTTTTTCACATTTTTTATGCATCTGTACAACATATCTACATGGTGCAGCATATATACAAGGAATTTTTCCTCTTGAGCCAGTAGACTATCCTTCTTTTGAAGCTTTATTGTAACCCACGACTTCTGTCTTTAGACTTCATAACCACCAGACCAAGTTGAGACGCACTTCCTTCACTATAAGAAGAAGAGAGGTTCCGCCTAGAAGTACTACCCTCATATGCTACCCCAAGCCAAAGGAAACTGCCTCCTCACCACCTCATCCGTAGAGAGCTGTGTAAAGTGCTGGTGCAAGTAAAGCAATTGTCTCTGAGAGTCATGCGTGTCTTGTTAAGTGCTCTACTTAGGCTCATCAAGATGACATATGCTCATAGCCTAGTGGACTCAAAGAATTAAGTCCCAATGGACCTGAAAAGTCTCAATCCTAAGCCCTATAAGGTTCCTCTTATTATTAGGTGGATTAAGGTCTTAACCAAGCTCCATTTGTCAATTTAATTCGAGGCCAGTTTAAATGTCAACTATGATTTGGAAAAACTATGCAAGTATTTACAAAGATGCTATTTTATAAATATTTACAATTGTGCAAAATTTTTGAAAAATGTTTGAAAACATGGATGTATGCATGAATGCGAAGTTTTGCAAAATATTTACAAAAATTTACATGAGGTTTTTGCAAACTTTTTGTTTTCAAAATATTTTATAAAAATTTTGTACTATATACATAATTTTGGTATGAAAATATTTACAAGCTATTTACACAAAAAGATTTTACAATCATTTGTACAAAGATAATTTTATAAATACATAGGTATGTGCAAGAAGAATTTTATGTACAAGGGAAAATTTTTTAAATTTTACGGATTTTAGCCATTTTTATTTATTAACACACTCACACAAAGTACGAGTTATGGCTAAAGTATATATGAAATATATACACACCTCCCTATACTTAGCTCGAACGATGTCCTCAGAGTGATCAAGAGCGATGAAGAAGACATAACTCGTGCTTAGTATAGGGAAGTGAAAAGGAATGGTATATACAAAGACGAATCAAAGAATAGAATGAAGAGGACTCGGTGTTTCCCCCTATACTTAGGATCAAGTAATCCTAAGTATAGCAAGTTGTACATGAAGGGAAATTCGAGTGGAAGGATGGACAGGGTCTACCCCCCCCATACTTAGGGTAAAATATCCCTAAGTATAGGAAGCAAAACAGGGGTAGAAAGAATCAACAGAATACCCAAGAATCCTACATCTCCCATATACTTAGGGTAAAGTACACCCTAAGTATAGCATATTCATAAGATGAGAAAAGGGATGTGGGACTAAAGAATAGAGTGATATGGACAATTGTATCTATACAAGTCGAAAGAACAGTGATAATCAGGCGTGAGATGCAATAGATGTGAGTCAAGAGACCACATCTCACGCAAAGTGAATAGGGGCAACATCAACGACCCACGGCTCATGATCTAGATAGGGCTTGAGCCGCTGACTGTTCACTCTAAAGGTAGCATCAGAAGACAACTCAGATATATCAATACTCCCATTGTCATATACCTTTCTAACCAAATAGGGTCCCTTCCATTTGCTCTGTAGCTTCCTTGGAAATAGACGAAGCCTGCATCAAACAACCATACTCTCTGTCCTGGCTCAAACTACTTGTGGCTGATATGAGAATCATGCCACTCCTTCACTCTCTCCTTATAATGTAGGCTGTTTGAAAAGGTGGTATCACGAAGCTCCTCAAGGGCTGCTAACTCTACCCTCCTCTGATCTCCTACACTCTCTGAATCCAAAAGTATATCAGTGACTGCCCAAAGTGACCTATGTCTCAGCTCAACAGGTAAATGGCATGGCTTGCCATAAACGAGGCGAAAGGGAGATGTACCCAAAGGTGTCTTGAAAGACGCCTGATATGATTATAAGACCGAGTCCAAAACCTGTGACCAATCCTTTCGGTCAGGGCGGACGACTTTCTGCAATATAGTCTTGATCTCCCTGTTCGACACTTCAGCAAGACCATTCGTCTGAGGGTGGTATGGAGTGGCAACTCGATGGTCTATGCTGAACTCCCTAGCAAGGGCCTTTACCTTGTCATTGACGAAATGAGACCTCCCGTCAGATATCAACACTCGAGGTACCCCGAACCATGAAATGATATTCTTCCTCAAAAATCTGCATACAGTCCTAGCATCTACGGTTCGGGCGGGGATGACCTCAACCCAACGACTCACATAATCGACGGCCAACATAATGTACTCAAATCCCTGACTCCTAGGGAATGGACCCATGAAATCGATGCCCCATGCGTCAAAAACCTCACAGAAGTGTATGGGCTGCATCGGCATCATATCACGTTGTCCACAAGTTCCCATCCTCTGATAGTCAGTACACCTCTTCACGAACTCATCAGAGTCCTTGAAGAGAGTAGGACACCATAGGCCGGATTGGAGCACTTTCTGTTCCGTTCTCCTCCCTGAGTGATGTCCTCCTGCCTCAAGTTTGTGGCAGTAAGTAAGGACGTTGTGGTGCTCCTCCTGAGGAATGTACCTATACCAGATACTATCCCCTCCCTCGTGGTAAAGGACGGGATCCTCCCAATGGTAAAACTTGGCCTTCGCGAGGAAGGTCTCAAGTTTCTGCCTGGGCCAATCTTGTGGAACTTTCTTGGCGACAAGATAGTTCACAATATCGGCATACCATGGGAGTGAGGCGATAGCAAGAATCGCCTCATCTGGGAAGGTCTCATAAATAGGCTCAATCTGCTCAGAATCCTCAAGATACTCCAATCGGGAGAGATGATCAGTCACCACATTCTTGATTCCAGGCTTATCCTTAATCTCTATGTCAAACTCTTGGAGTAGAAGAATCCATCTGGTCAATATAGCTTTGGCGTCCTTCTTTGCCATGAGGTACATGGTGGCGGTATGATCAGTGTAAATGGTCACTCTAGATCCAATGATGTAAGATCTGAACTTATCTAGGGCGAAGACTACGGCTAGCATCTACTTCTCTGTGGCGGTATAGTTCCGTTGCGCGGCATCCAATGTACGGCTAGCGTAGTGAATGGAAAATGGGACTCCATCCCTTCTCTATCCCAGCACGGCCCCCACGGCAAAATCAGAGGCGTCCGTCATGATCTCGAACGGGAGAGACCAATCGGGTGGCTGGAGAACAGGAGCCTCAATAACACAGCTCTTGAGAGTCTCAAACGACGATAGACACTTATCATCAACAAGGAACTCGGTGTTTTTCATTAGCAGATCAGTCAACGGTCGGGAAATCCTGCTGAAATCATGAATGAAGTGTCGGTAGAAACCGACGTGCCCTACAAAAGACCGTAACTACCACAAGTTGGACGGTGGATTGAGTTTTCTAATGACATCCACCTTGGCCGGATCAACCTCCATGCCCCTGTTGGAGATGATGTGGTCAAGCACCGTCTCTTGAGTCACCATGAAGTGACTCTTCTCCCAAGACATCACAAGGTGAACTTCTATGCATCGCTGAAGGACTCGGTCTAGGCAGTCAAGACAAGAATCGAATCTGTCACCGTAGACCGAGAAATCATCCATGAAGACCTCCAAGCACTCCCCCACCATGTCCGAAAAGATGGATAGCATGCATCTCTGGAATGTTACCGGAGCGTTGCACAATCCAAATGGCATGCGTCTGAAAGCATATGTCCCGAAGGGACAGGTGAAGGTGGTCTTGTCCTGGTCCTCGGGCGCGATGGCCACCTGATTATAGATGGAGTACCCATCCAAGAAATAATAATGTCTCTTCCCTGCCAGCCTCTCAATAATCTGATCAATAAAGGGCAGGGGAAATGATCCTTCTTGGTGGCCTGGTTCAATCGTCTGTAATCCACACAGACCCGCCAAGAAGTGGGTATCCGGGTAGCGATCTCCTCTCCAGACTCCGTGACAACTGTAGTGATGCCCGTCTTCTTGGGCACCACATGCAAGGACTGACTCACTTGGAGTTGGAGATGGGGTAGATAAAATCGGCGCTCCACCATTTCGAGATCTCCTTCATGACAACCTCTCTAAGATTCGGGTTCAGCCGCCGCTGGAACTCACGCGACGGCTTTGCCTCATCCTCGAGATAGATATGGTGGGAGCACAGAGCCGGACTGATCCCCTGAAGATCAGCTACACTCCATCCTATCGCCTTGCGGTTCTTTTCAAGAACCCCATCAGACGGGATTCTTGCTCTCCAGTCAAATCAACGGAGATAATGACTGGGTACATCTCATGCTCAATCGCAAGGAACCAATACTTCAGCGATGCTGGTAGTAGCTTCAGCTCTGGACAAGTAGGTGCTGGCAAATCTGGCTTCTGAAGAATCTGAGTGTATACTGCCAAATATGCACGGGAAAATGAGAACTCTCTCTCAGAAACTGGATCTGGAGAAGGCTGCTCAGCTGGATTGTCTCTGCTCTGCATGGAATCAACCTCCTCTCTGGCTGTAGGCTCAGTGGAAGTCAGCCACGGTGTCAAATCATCAGACTCTGCCCAATCAGTATCAGACTCTGAGGGATCATACTCACAAAAATATGTATCGCGATCAAGAACCGAATCTGCTGCCGAAAAAGTATCCTGGACCAGGAATGCGCTCTCCAAGCTCTCCTCTGCTGGCGTCTCTGCATCAGTGAACTCTGAAGGTGAGAGGATGTCTTGTGCGACTGGATCTGCCCAAACTGCCTCAACATCTGTGATCACAAAGTCACAGTCCTGGTGGATGTCTCGCCCTGCCTCTGTCATCTGCTCTAAATCTATGGTCGACTCTGAGCAATCTAAATCTCTAGCTCTAGTCTCCTCAACTGTCTCTATTTGTATACTCTCGCCCTCGACGCGAAAGTACACCTTCCCGCTATCATGGTCAGACACTGCCTTGGCTGTGGCCAAGAACGGGTGTCCTAAAATGATGGGGGCATCGATCACTGACTCAGGGATCTCCATGTCCAACACAACGAAGTCCACGGTGAATTTTTGGCCCTGAATCATGACGACAATATCCTTCAGCAACCCCTTCGACCTCTTGATAGATCGATCAGCAAACTGAAGGATCGTCCTGCTCTGTCGGAGAGTGCCCAACACGAAGCGGTCGAGAAGGGCTGCCAGAAGTAGGTTGATCGAAGAACCATTGTCTAATAGAGTGCGGTCGAAACTCTACTCATGAATGTGGCATCTGACATACGGGGCTCTTGCATCTGGCCTCTTGGCTGGCAGACGGTTTTATATCGCGAAACAAGTGGCTCTAGTAAGCACATGGATCTCAGACTGATGGTTCCTCCTCTTCCTCTTGACTGTGGTACTGTCTCTGAGTGATCTCTTGAGTAAAGGGATGTGCTCCAAGGCCTCCTGTAGAGTTAGTTGAATATGGAATCGACCTATCATCTGCTGGCTGACTCTATCTGGTGATTCTTTTTTAGATTTTCTATTTTCTTCCCCTTTGCCATGTGAAGTGCTCGTGGAAAGGGGATCAAAGGATCCTTCTCAGACGAAGGACTAGGAGAGGGTCTGGCATGCTCATGAACAACAGAATCCACTCAAACATCATCAATCAACACATGTGGATCCGAAAATAACATACCCTTTCCTTTATTTCCAGAAACGTCCTGAGATACATGTATAGAAGGAAAGACAACAGGACTAGCAGAAGTGAAAATGGTGGCCTCAGTACCACCCTCGGCATGTCGTCTCGCGGCATCAGTACCGCGCTCTGGCTCAACAACTGGGGTGGCGTCAGTACCACCTCCTCCATCTGGTGAAATGACGGCCTCAGTACCGTGGGCTAGATCAACGTCCATGGTGGCATCAGTACCACTGTCATCATATCTCGCGGCGTCAGTACCGCTCTCCTCCTCGTCTGGCACTCCTAGTTTGGCATGGGATCGTCGCTCAGACGAGGCACTGCCTGCTGGCATCCTATCGCTCCTAAGTGTGACAAAATCAGCATCAAACATGTATGCAGACAAATCACCAAAAGAATCACTAGGAGTGGTAATCTCTGTAAACTCTACCTGCTCAGACTTCCTCTTCAAGTTGTTCGGGTTCGGCTCAATCTGGGCAATGGCGGACTTCCCTCTCACTATCTCCCGCATCTCCTCGCGGAACTCGTCCATCTCCCGTCTGAAGGTAGCCTACTGCTCAGTCATGAGGCGGGCTAAGTCATCTAAGGAGGGGTTCTCATAGGCTGGCCCATGAGAACCTGACGGGTGGCCTCGCTAGTAGTGAGGTTGCTGCTGTGGATGGTGCGGGTGAGGAGGGTACTGCTGGGGATGATGATGCTGCTGAGGAGGCTGATCACACCTCCAAGAATGTCCCTGCTGATAGGAACGAGAACGATACTGGGATGATTGGTGCGGCTGTTGCTGTTGTACTAGGGGATGGGGCTGTTGGTGCTGCTCTCGCTGATGGCCGTACGGGCCACCCTGAACTGGAGGCTGTTGCTGGGAACTGGCAGCTCCGGTCGACCAACGGAATCGGGGATGGTCTCGTCGGATACCAGGCTGGGGTCGGTCGTACCAAATCCCGTTGACATCCAACAACGGCTCTGGCTTGTAAGGGGGTGGCGGGAGTACTACCAGAGGTTGATCCGGCTGGTAGACCACCATTTGAGTGTCTGGGGATGGTGGTGTCTGGTAGTACGGCTGCAGCTGCTGGTACGGCTCCGCCTGTACAAGGTGAACCTGTCTAGGCTTAGTGGAGAGTGGGATAAGCTGCCACTGCTGCTCAGATCTCCTCGTGACTGAAGACGGGGCTGAGAAGCCGTCTGTGCCTCCTGGAGACGCATGACATGTGTCTTCAGATCACTCAACAACTGTGCCATCTGCTCCATCTGCGATATGCTCTGGCACTGCTTCTTCTCGATCAGCTCTATCCGGTCCAGCTTCTCGCTGATAATGCCCATGTCGGCGGCTGTGGACTCGGCCTGTGCGGCTGCCGCTGACGAAGTGGAAGGACCGACGTCGACCCGTTCTATCCTCTGAAACTGCACATTCTGTGGCTGATGGCGTCCCTGAGTGTAGAGTTGGGTCTGGGACATCACTGTATAGTTCTCGGCCATCTCCTCGTAGATGGCCCAGACCTGATCCTCATCCTTGGCGAAGTAAGAACCGCCACAAGAAGCGTTCACCAGGACCTGCAGCTCTGGTGTCAACCCACAGAAGAAGCTCTGAACTAGGTCCGGCTTTGTGATATCGTGGTGCGGGCATCTGTCGGTCATCTCTCTGAACCTCTCCCATGCCTCATGGAATTGCTCGTTGGGGAGCATGGAGAAGTTTCTAATCAAGGCCCTCGCTGCATTCGTCCGCCCGAGTGGATTGTACTTGTACAAGTACTCGGTGCGGAGCTGCTCCCAGGTGTAAACAAACTTCCCCAAATGCTTCAGCTAGGTGGCTGCTCTATCTGCCAGTTAAAAGGGGAAGGCGATCATCCGGATGGTGTCCTCATCCACCTGTCAGTCGTGGACGGTGTTGCAGATCATCAGAAACTCCTGGAGATGAAGATGGGGCTCCTCAATGGCGAGCCCGTGGAAGCGGGGAAGAAGCTGAAGTGTATTCGGGGGGAACTTGAAATCCCCCACGATCGCAAGAAGTACCACCCAGCTGTATGTCTGAGTCGATCCGGGGTTGTGCAACTCCCGCATCGGTCTCGGCGGCTCTGCTGCTGCTGGCTGCTCAGGGTCTCTCCGTCCCTCGTCTCGCAGCTAATCTCTCTGCTCTCGGAGCCGCTCCGTCTCTCTCCTCATCTCCACCATGAATGCCCCCCGGTCTCGTATTTGTCTCTGCATCGTCTCAAGGGAAGCTAGCATGGTGGTGTTGATCGCACCCTGGTCCAGAATATATGTGGTCGTCTCTGACCTCGGACCATCGGTGCCTCCTCGTTGTTGGCCATTGTCTCTGCAAAGGCAAAAGACCCAAACTCAGGTGCCGAAATATCATCTGTCTGTCGACTCGCATCTGACACTGGCATCTCAGGACAGGAAGAAGGGTGGTCAAGGGGGGAACATGGCAGAATCGAACTCGGGTTCGAAGAGCGAGTCTAAGCTCTTGCGAACCAACCTAGATGAACGGGCTGGAGTGCGGTCAAGAGGTGCAGCCAGTGGCTGCCTAAGGGACCTCCTGCCCATCATTTCGATCTGTCGAGTCTGGCGGATGAGATCTGGAAACAAACAAGATGAGCAATACAAACCCCGAATTCACCTACTCCACGCTGAGTTGAAGATCGTAAGGGTTCGATCAATTATCTTGTCGATTTTATTTAGGTGACCATGTCAGGATATCAGAGCGGTTACGTGACCTGGTAGGAATCCAATCCACCAACCAGACTGTCCCGTATAAAAGGCCGGTTGTCTGATCGGGTTCGGATATGGCTCTAGCCTAGTGTGCGGGTCACTCTCTCACGCAATCAAACCAGACAATGAGGGGGTTTCTCTCCCCAAGACAGACTTTTAGGTGAAATGTCTTTTTGGGTCAAGTTTGTTTAGTAGTCCCAATTTTATAGTTTTTCTTGTTTTAGTATTTTTCAAATCAAACAATGCCTAACGAAATTTTCGATTCTCCTGATTATTTTAAGTCCAAAATAGGGGGAGAAGACGAAAAAGCCGATGCACGGGAATCAGTGATGCATGCAGAGTAAGAAATGCATACCTGACTCCAACAGTCTACATGCAGGGTGATCCACATATAAATAAAAGATTGAATATAAACTACCTATATGATGCACACGGAAAACCGATCCTAGCAGAGCAATTTCTACACGAGAGAACAGTAGCCGGGTACTCGAGCCTAGGTCCGGAGTCCTATCTTGGGAGCCACTCGGTGTCTGCCACAAAAGATCCTGCACGCGTTGTATGTGACTCCTCAAGGCACGTGGACCAGAGCCCAAATAAGCCGAATTTTTCTTTGTGATTTAATTAGTTAGATCTAATTATTCAAGCTATAGGTATAGGCAGATAATTAAGTGTTTGGATCCTAATTAATTACGTCATAATCAATGAAAATCCTAAGCTAGGGTTAAAAACCACGTAAATCAAATAACAGTAAATAAACGGTCAAAATCGTGAAAAGCCGCGAAAAACTCGGTGACGTCCCCCGAGCACACCAGTGCTCAGCAAAACAGACCCTGAAAACTGTCAAGTGTCCAAGTTTGTCCCTATATTATTACAACTTAATAAATCTGCTGAAAAATAAATCTAAACTAAGCTAAGTTAAGCTACGGTTATTTTACGGCTATTCCGCGGCTCCCGAACTTAGGCTCTACTCCTCGCGCTCTCCTGTGGCTTTGTGAAGAAGGAAAACGCCTCCGACTCCCACGGTTGCTTCAGCTTCTGAAGAAGCCGCCTCGATCCTCGGGCCCTCACAAGAAACAGAACAAAAGTGTCAATCCAGATAGATGTCTAAATAAAACAGAGAAAATATATCTACAAAAATATCTACAAAAAGCCGCGAAAAAGAAAAGCCGCAGAAAAAGCAAAAATGACTACTAAGCCGTGCTCCCCGGCAACGGCGCCATTCTGAAGACCAGAAATCCCACAAAACCCGGGTAAAGGTAAAAACAAGGGTCGTTGCGACCCGGATCTCGCGGTTCGATCAATCAAGAAAAAAGAAGAGAGACCACCAAACAGTGAATCACGCAATGAAAACAAGAAGCGGTCCTTGCTATTTTTATTAACTTGGTATAGTGACCAGGGTCGAACTCAAGGAGCACGGCTTGGCCTTGCAGCTTACGAAGTAGTCAAAAATCGAAAATAAAAGGGGGAAAATATTTTGGTGGATTTTTAGGATTTTAAATGTTTTTGTATTTTTAATTTTATAAGAAAATGTAAAAACAAGCAAATACAACAAATTATTAAAACACAAAAAATGATCCAAAAATTTAAATAAAATTGTTTTTGTGTTTATTTGTTTTTTTAGTATTTTGGTTAATTTTTCAAAATTTTTCAATTTTTATATGATTTTCTTGAAATCGAGAAAGAGGAAAAATAAGAGCTACTGTGCAGCCAGACTTGAAAGATCAATTTAAAATACAAAATTGATTTATAAAAGTCTGGAGGCAATTTTTATGAAAATATGAGTAAAAACTAAGCTACAGGAAAAGAGTTTATATTTTTTATTTTTTAGAATTTTTATGATTTTTTTGTGTTCTTGCAATTTTTAAGGTTTTTATAAATCCAAAAAGCACAAAAATTGGACAGAGACTAAAATACACTAAAACGAACTAATACTAATTTTTTTAGAATTTTGAAAGAAGTTTTTATATTTTTCTTAGATTTTCTAATTCAGACAATACCAAAAATCATTATTTTTTGAATTTTTAAAATATCAAAAAGCCTAAAAAATGTCCCAAAAATTTAGGAAAATTTTTCCACATTGGAAGCAGTCGCGTATCCAAAATTCATCTAATTTGGATTTAATTTACTATTTTATTCAATCAAAACAAGGCACACAGTACACATGGGCCTAAATGCAAAGAAAAGTATTTTTTAGGGGCTTAATAGCAACACATGCTAAAAGCTCAGGATAGAAAGTGCAAAAAGCCCAAATAAATCAACACATGTTTAATAAAACCATGCACAGGGGTATAAATGCAAATATCAAAAACTTAATTCCATTTCATAACGAAACATAAACCCCAAGCCCATACATGCAAATATCTCAGAATAGCACGTGACGAAACACGTATTCCACGTAGTCAGGGATGAAAATGCAAATAAAGTAAACACAAGGTCCTCAGTGCAAAATATCTAAAATAAAAACAACTAACTAAAATATTTACAGGACTAACTCGAAATATCGAAATAGAGGAGGGCCTAAGTGCAAATAACCCTCTTATTAACGATCGACGATCGAGGGTTCTCCACGTGTAGGATCTGACGGTGCTGGATCGTGGGAAACCCTTCGTTGGATGGACGGTCCGGATCGAACCCTAAACAGATCGGGTAGTAGACGTGTCTCGCGAATGGACGGCCACGATCACAACTGGCGTTGGGGGCTGATCGAACCGCAACTGAAGCTCCTCCAAGAACAGACCTCCGACGAACTTCGCCTGCTAAATGCGTGCGGTGGAGCGCTCCTCTGGTGCTGCTGGAATGGTGGAAGTGATCGCCGAGGTGATCCGCAGCTGGTGGGCTCCTCTGATGAGACCGGGAAGCTCCGAGGAGCTTCGGCGACGAGGGAGGAGCTGAGCCTCTGTGCTTGAACTGTTAGACCCTCATACGGGGTCTTTTGACCTGCAAAATGGCACGGAGAAACTCCTGGGTTGAGGGCAAAGTGCCTCGACCCGTCAGGAGCTGGAATGGGTGGTCGGGAGTGTCGGAGCGACGGCGAGGGAGGTCCGACTCTTGGTTCCTGGGCAAACCAAGTTGAACAAATGGGTGCAGAAGGTGGGGAGAGGTCTCGTGAGCGTGAAGGGCGAGTTGGATGAGCGAACAGATGACTGAATCGATGTGAATCAACCAGCGACAACCGGCGGTGCGATTTGGGCGTAATCGGAAATTAGAGAATCCTAGGGGAAATCGAAGATACCTGACGGAGGATGTCGACTGTGGATGAGCTAAGGAAGCTCTGGGGGTCTTTGCCTCAATGAATCGTCGGGGTCAGAGGCTCGGCGCACCTCACGACGGCGCACGGCGATGAGCTCGCCAGATCAGTGGCTAGAGGCACTTGCTCCTCACTACGACACGGCCCTCGGCTAGCTGTCACTCTAGGGAAGGCAGTGGAGGTCCTGGGATGGGAAGGCGGAGCCAAAGATGGAGTGGAATTGCGGCCGGAGGTGAGACTATATACAAGGAAGGGTCCGAGAAGATGGGGTCGGGCGGAGCTCGGTGAAGCTCGGATCCCTAGAAGGGTGATTGGGCGAGGTTCTCGAATGTATCAAGTGTAATTAGGACCAGGGGTTTAGGGGAATAGAGGCCGGGTTAGATGGGGAAAATTAGGAGAAGTCGGGTCGAGGCGCAAGATCCGCGTTGGGTGGTCCTGGGGGGAGAGTTGACCGGGGGTCAACAATCCCCCATGGACCAATGGGAATTCACCATTTATTAATTATTTGGAAATTTAATTAAAATTATTATATGATTTTATTTTGAAAATGTCAAAACATGAAAAATGTTTATTATTTTTTGTGATATTTATTTATTTTTTTGAAAAATATATAATGTATTTACAAAATATTATTATTATATATAGGTATATACATATATGTATTTTTTATTTTTATTTTTAGTTGTTTATTTTTATACATTTATTACAATTTTATATTTTATTTATTTACAACATAAAATTTGAAATAATAAGGTATTTTTATTTTATTTTTATGATGTATTTACATGGGTTAAATAAATATGTGTATATACATATGTACATGGCATATATACAGAGTGGGAAATGATTTTTATTATTTTCTTTTTATTTAATATTTTTTTCCTGATTTTTATTTTATTTATTTATACCATAAAATCTGGAATATAGAGATAATTTTATGGGATTGTTATTAATTATTTACAAGGAGAAAATAAGTAGGTATGTTATTTTATATACATGGTTTATGTACACTGGTGAGAGGAAGTTTTATTCTATTTTTTTATTTATATTTTGTTTTTCTCAGTTTTATTTTAGTTTTATTTTTATAAATATGTACAAAATATAAGAAACACTTTTTAATTTTTATTTTGAGGAAAATAAATTTATTTAAATATATAGGGGTATGTACATGTATGAATGACCTTATCTCTCTCTACTTGGGTTCTTTTGCGGTTAGGCCCATGTTGAGCCCTCCCTTAGGATTAGGTCATTCAATATTTATTCTAAATATTTCCCTCTTTTTCTTGTGTTTCTTTATTCCTTTATTTTGGCATAAAAACATGCTAATTATGCATATTTACATGATGCATGTGTTTTGACAATTTATGTTATTTACACATATTTACAAGGTATTTTGCTCAAGTTTCTAGCTAAAATAAAGGAATAAAGAGTGATGAATTGGGATTCATCAAAGTGTTGTTGGAAATCTTGAAGATTTCCATGGAATAATGTAATCTTGTTAGATCTCATGAGATTACATGAGATTGCCACCAAATCCCATATTATGGAGGGAGGCAATTTTCTTTCCAAAATCTCCATGCTTGATTGATTTAATTTGGGATTAAACCATATTGATTTATCAATATATATATTTAATCTAAATTAAATTAATTGTTGTTTGTTTTTGCCAATAAAAATCTTAGCCATTAAAAGAAACACAAATCAATGAGAGCCATTGGATTTGTGTTGCCCCATAGATAGAGATCCATGGATCCCAAAATATTATAAAAGAAGAGGCACCCCTTGCTCTTCTTGGTTACAACAACAACAACAAGAGAGACAACAACTCTCTCTCTCTCTCTCTCTCTCTACACATCTACTCTCTCTATCTCTCTCATGTGACCGTCCACCATGGATGCCCTAGAGAGATTCTCCATCGTCGTGGCGTCGTCGTTATGCTGCCCGATCGTTTGCTCGTGGATCTTCGTCTCCTTCGGTGCGCCTCGCTCGTGAAGAAGATGTCGGATCTCGTGTGTCGAGATTAAGAGATCCGCCGCTTGGATCATCAACATGGATTACGAGAAGCACGCGATTCATCCCCGCGCTCGCAAGCGTCTCCTCCGTCGGATCAAACTTGAGACAGGAGGTCTCTTCATTTAGAGACTCGATCGCAACCACGCTTCAAGATGTAATCCTATTACTTATTTGTGGTTTAGACAAAATGATCCGAGAAGTGTTCTTGGATCATGTGGTTTCGTCGCATGAAAAAAATTTAATTTCCGTTGCATAGAACAACTAGTCCGATTAGTCATTCTTCGTCGTATTCGATACGATGCCCATGCTTCCGTGATGCGCTTGAGGATCTCAGCATATCTTTCAAGTGGTATCAGAGCCTTAGGTCGGTGGTTTTGGATACGATCCATTAACCAAGGACGACTTGGGTTCATTAGGGTTTGCAAAAGTTTTCTTGCATTTCATTTTCGCATCTCTATTTTGAGATTATTTTAGACACTATTTAAATTGTTTAAACATGAAAATAATCATTGTATTATATTCCCCATTAAGTAAGGAAACTATAAGATCTGAGTTTACGTAATTTGGATTCCGTATGCTCAAGTTATGATCATTTTAGTGAACATGTATTCACAGTTTCGGGGACTGCGAATCTTAACGTAATTAAAGAGTTAATTACGGATTCCAGATGCCTTGAAATGCTGAAAATCACTTAAGTTCTATTGTAAAACAAATTAGCAAACTTTTCGAAACTTTTTTTTGCTTAATTTGGGTTTAAATTGATTGAGATATGGTATTTTTAGTAAGTGAGGATCACTGCTGGAAGTACTTTCCTAATCAAGAACCTAGTGATTGTCATTTAATCAATTAGTGAAATTAAATTATTTAATTTCTTGGAATAATTGTTCATAAATATTTGTGAAATATTTGATGATAATTATTTCTTTAGATGACATTGCCTTAACCAATATTTGATTAGATGTGATCTAGATCACTAATTGGTTACATGATCTACATGATCTACATTCCAACAATATGTTGCTTGAATAGGATTTGGGATTTGTTTAGCAAATCTATTATAATATTAATCAAAATGGTTTTGATTATTATTATATGGTATAATTTTGTTTGAAAAATTGATGATCATCTTAAGTACAAAGTGATCTATTTTGCATTATCCTTTCCCGAGGCGGATATGGTGTCTAGTCGGGGAGCGTTAGGGTAGCAGGTTGCACCGTGTGCGGTCTGTCATACTCCCGTCAGTACTGGCCATGACAGCGGGTAGGGTTGGTATAATGCTTAAGAAATCATGATGTATTTCTAATTACTAATTTAAAATAATACATATGTGAGATAATGCCATAATTCAAGTAACAACTAAGAATGTTTGTTGGATTTTAATTGGATCATTAATTTAATATGATTAGATTAATTGGAATCCAATAAAAATTGAAACACTGTATCATAAATAGATGAGTTATTTCCCTTATAGAATTAATTGAAATGAATATTATTCATAATGATTTATTAGAATATGAATATGATATGGAGGATCACATAAGTGACATCCATGGTCTCCCATCAAGGTGAAGGGTTCCGTCACCAGATATTGTATGTAGGAGATGCCTGTCCGAAGTGACACCTGCTGCATACAATCCATTTGGATCGGGCTCTTTGCTTCTCGAAAGAGTAAGGACGTATGCGTAGTGATCTCAATATCGGGTCCTCATATTATTGGAGCGATATTGGATTGCGCATAGCTAGTTGTATTCCTGTTGATGGTTGGTTCAATGAATGATGGGTCAACATCGCCTTAGGGTGGTGGGCTCGGGTGTTAAAGACCGAATTGGGAGATGCAGGTTGGACTTGCTGATGAATACTCATTCATCACTCTTTATTCTTATATTTTAGCTACAAAAACCTTTGCAAATGCATGTATATTCATGTAAATACAAATAATTGTCAAAAGCATGCATTGTATAAAGTTTAATAATTAGCATGTTTTTGTGCAAAAATAAAAGAATAAAGAGTAAAAAGAAAAAGAGGGAAATATTTAGAATAAATATTGAGCAACCTAATCCCAAGGGAGGGCTCAGCATGGGCCTGACCGCATAAAAGCCAAAGTAGAGGGAGATAGGGACTCATGTGTAGATATTTATGTAAATAAAATAAAAATATTTTCCTCCCAAAAATAGATTAAAAGAGGTTTGCAAATATTTATATATATTTAAATATAAAAACAAGATAAAAATAGAAAAATTAAAAAGAAAACAAAAACATCACTCATGTACATAGTCACCTTGTATATAGTCCACTCATCCCTATTTATTTAGCTTTATAAATAAATAAAATTAATTTCCAAATATTTTGTAAATATTCTATATGATATGGTGTAAATAAATAAAATAAAAACAACTAAAACAAAAACAAAATAAAAATAACAAAAATTAAAAATCCAAAAATACTTTGTAAATATACCATGTATATACATGTACTTATATATTTATTTCACCCTTGTATTTAAATAATAAAAATAAAATAAAAATATACTTGTATTCCTAATTTTATATTATAAATAAATAAAATATAAAGTGGGAATAAAAATGCACAAAAATAATAAATTAAAAATCAAAAATAAAAATCTATATATTGTATATATACCTATATATAGCCCTACTATGTAAATACACTATTTTTATTTTGAAAAATTAATTAAAAATCACTAAAAATAGAAAAAAATTAAAACAAAAATATTTCATGTTTTGACTTTTTAATAATTCGGTCGCTTTCTATTTTTAATTTAATTTCTAAATATTTGCCACGCGGTCGCTTCCCATTTGTCTAGGGAATTGTTGACCGCCCGGTCAACTGCCCCCTCAGGACCACTTCCCACGGGTTTTGACACCCGGCCAGATTTGTCGCATTTTTCGTGTCTAAACCCGATCATCCTCCCCCCAAACCCTGGGTCCGCTTTGATCACGTCAGATCCGGCACCCTCGCCGGCACATCCGTCTCGGGATCCGCACACTCCATTGCCCTACCCGCGCTCATCTTCCCGGACCCTCCAACGTATATAGCTCGAGCTCCGCCACCTTCATTCCGATCTTTGGACCTCCCCCTCGATGCCTGTGACCTCCTCTGGAGTGCCTGAGTGACAGCCGAGTGCTTTAGAGTAGCAGCGAGGCCCGGGAAGCCGGGAGCCACTGATCCGGTGGTTTTCACCGCTGTGCGCCGCCGCGAGCGCGCTCAGCCTCGGGGAGACGACACCCCCTTGCAGGCAATGACCCCGGAGCTCGCTGAGCTTCAGCCTAGTCAACAGCATCTGCCAGGTAACCTTCTTAGTCCGTAGATTAGCTTAGATTAGGATTTTTAGATTCAGGTAGTCGTAGCTCCGCCGGCTCCGTTCTTCGTCTCCGTCTACTCATTCACCCATCCGACATCGCCACCACCTTTGCCAGACTTCTCCGCACATTCTTCGTTCATCCACCCTACCCTGACTCGCCCCGGAGCAGGGACTTCGGTCCTCTTCCTCCGCCGCTCGCCGGAGGACCTTCGCCTCGACGCACCAGCCACCCATTTCCCGCTCTGACGGGTCGAGGCAGTTTGCCCTCGACCCAGCTCTCTTCCTGTGCAGGTATCGGGCCTACTCGACCTCATCTGGAGGTCGAAACTTCCGAGCACAGGAGCTTCAGGCCACCGCCGTCGCGGGGCCATTCTGATGACCCTCCTGACCACTACGGTATAAGGTGCTAAATGGTCGTTGCGACCCAAGCAATCAGGCTCGATCAATCAAGAAAAATAGACCACCAATATAAAAATCAACTCGAAAATCAATAGCTGTCTTGCTATTATTTTAACCTGGTATAGAGACCGGGGTCGAACTCAAGGAGCACGTAATGGCCTTGCGGCCTACGAAGTAGTCAAAAATAGAATGAAAGAGAAGAAAAGAGTATTTTTGGTGGTTTTTAGGGTTTTTATATTTTTTTTGGATTTTTAATTAATTAAGAAACTAAAGAAAACAAGTACACAAGGCAATTCAACTATTTATTTAATGTATGAAAAATCAGTCAAAAATTCCAGTAAAAATATTTTTGGGTGTTTTATGTTTTTTACTGTTTTTATGAATTTTTGGGATTTTTCTGATTTTTATATGATTTTCTAAAAATGAAACAATGAAAGGAAAAGAAGGTACTGTCCAGCCGAGCTTAAGGTACCTAGATAAAATATCTAGAAATCCCCAATAAGCCTGGAGGTAATTTTCCTGTAAACTAGAAAGTTTAAGGAAAATTAGAGCCCTGGATTTTTGATTTTTGGATTTTAAATTATTTATTAGAATTTTTATAAGGTTTTAGGGGTTTTTCAATTTTTAGGAGTTTTAGATAATGAAAAATGGCCAAAATTGTCCAGAAAATCAAGCATACTAAAATCAACAGTAGCTAATTTTTTTGTGATTTTTAGACGAGTTTTAGTATTTTTTGTGATTTTTCAAATCAGGCAGTAACGAAAATGGATGTTTTTGAATTTTTAAAAATATCAAACAATGTCTAAAATGTCTCCAAAATTTATAGAAAATTTTACACCATGGCAGGAGCCAAGTGTCCAATTTTCATCAAATTTGGAGTTGAATTGCTATTTTATTAAAATCAAACACAAGGGTACAGTGCACAGGGACCTAAATGCAATTAAAATAAGTTCCAGGGGGTCCGGTGAAAAATTCCCAAGGATCCACGTGTGACCTGAGGCACTCAGGGACCTATTTGCAAGAAAAATTAAGTTCCTGGACTAATTAGTAACACGTACTAAAAGTCCAGGGGCTTCAGTGTAAATTACCCACTATATAACGCACATGAACAATCAAACCATTCACAGGGGCATATTTGCAAATCTTAGAAACTTAAATTCATTCAGAAACACCCTGAAACTATAGGTCTATATATGCAAATAACCCAATAAAGTTCACGCGACGAGGCACGTGATCCACGTAGACAGGGGCTTAAATGCAAATACCAGAAACTATAAGGTCCAAAATGCAAATGTACCAAACTAAAATAAACTATCTAAAATATTTACAGGACTCAATAGTAAAGACAAAACAAGAGGGGGCCTAAGTGATATTTACCCCTTATTTATTATCCGAGGAGCTGGATGTGCGCCACGTGTCTGATCGGTCGGTGGAGGATGCGCGGCGCACGACGAAGGGAACCCTCGGCGAGATCCGACGGCTGGGAAGAGCCCACGTGGATGATCGAACGGCCGAGCTGCGACGTGGGACTGCGAAGGTGCCTGGCTCGGATCGGACGGAGGAGGTGAAGCCACGTGTTAGATCTAACGGCTGCAACACGGCTTGGCTAAACCTCGGTGAACGGACGGTTGCGATCGAACCCCAAAGGATCTGGCGGTGACTGCAGCTCCGCAAATGGACGGACGTGATGTGTTCTGGAGCGTCGAGGCCGATCGAACGTCTGGGGAGGATGGTGGAAGAACACTTGACCAGCGAGCTTCGCCGGCCCGATACACGCGCTGAGATCCTCCCCTGATTCTCCTGAGGTGCGGAGAGGTTCCGCCGTGAAGCTCCGCAGCTGATGGCAGCCTCCGATGAGTCGGAGAACCACCAGAATGGCCCCGCGACGGCGGTGGCCTGAAGCTCCTGTGCTCTGAAGTTTCGACCTCCAGATGAGGTCGAGTAGGCCCGATACCTGCACAGGAAGAGAGCTGGGTCGAGGGCAAACTGCCTCGACCCGTCAGAGCAGGAAATCGGTGGCTGGTGCGTCGAGGCGAAGGTCCTCCGGCGAGCGGCGGAGGAAGAGGACCGAGGTCCCTGCTCCGGGGCGAGTCAGGGTTGGGTGGATGAACGAAGAATGTGCGGAGAAGTCTGGCGAAGGTGGTGGCGATGTCGGATGGGTGAATGAGTAGACGGAGACGAAGAACGGAGCTGGCGGAGCTACGACTACCTAAATCTAAAAATCCTAATCTAAGCTAATCTACGGACTAAGAAGGTTACCTGGCGGATGCTATCGACTAGGCTGAAGCTCAGCGAGCTCCGGGGTCATTGCCTGCAAGGGGGCGTCGTCTCCCCGAGGCTGAGCGCGCTCGTGGCGGCGCACGGCGGTGAAAACCACCGGATCAGTGGCTCCCGTCTTCCCGGGCCTCGGTGCTACTCTAAAGCACTCGGCTGTCACTCAGGCACTCCAGAGGAGGTCACAGGCGTCGAGGGGGAGGTCCAAAGATCGGAATAAAGGTGGCGGAGCTCGAGCTATATACGTTGGAGGGTCCGGGAAGATGAGCGCGGGTAGGGCAATGGAGTACGCGGATCCCGAGATGGATGTGCCGGCGAGGGTGCCGGATCTGACGTGATCAAAACGGACCCGGGGTTTGGGGGGAGGATGATCGGGTTTAGACACGAAAAATGTGAGAAATCAGGTCAGGTGTCAAAACCCGTGGGAAGTGGTCCTGAGGGGGCAGTTGACCGGGCGGTCAACAATTCCCTAGACCAATGGGAAGCGGCCGCGTGGCAAATATTTAGAAATTAAATTAAAAATAGAAAACGACCAAATTATTAAAAAGTCAAAACATGAAATATTTTTGTTTTAATTTTTTCTATTTTTTTTAGTGATTTTTAATTAATTTTTCAAAATAAAAATAGTGTATTTACATAGTAGGGCTATATATAGGTATATATACAATATATAGATTTTTATTTTTGATTTTTAATTTATTATTTTTTTGCATTTTTATTCCCACTTTATATTTTATTTATTTATATTATAAAATTAGGAATATAAAGATATTTTTATTTTATTTTTATTATTTAAATACAAGGGTGAAATAAATATATATGTACATGTATATACATGGTATATTTACAAAGTATTTTTGGATTTTTAATTTTTGTTATTTTTATTTTGTTTTTGTTTTAATTGTTTTTATTTTATTTATTTACACCATATCATATAGAATATTTACAAAATTTTTGGAAATTAATTTTATTTATTTATAAAGCTAAATAAATAGTGATGAGTGGACTATATACAAGGTGACTATGTACATGAGTGATGTTTTTGTTTTCTTTTTAATTTTTCTATTTTTATCTTGTTTTTATATTTAAATATATACAAATATTTACAAACCTCTTTTAATCTATTTTTGGGAGGAAAATATTTTTATTTTATTTACATAAATATCTACACACATGAGTCCCTATCTCCCTCTACTTTGGCTTTTATGCGGTCAGGCCCATGCTGAGCCCTCCCTTGGGATTAGGTTGCTCAATATTTATTCTAAATATTTCCCTCTTTTTCTTTTTACTCTTTATTCTTTTATTTTTGCACAAAAACATGCTAATTATTAAACTTTATACAATGCATGCTTTTGACAATTATTTGTATTTACATGAATATACATGCATTTGCAAAGGTTTTTGTAGCTAAAATATAAGAATAAAGAGTGATGAATGGGTATTCATCACCCCCCTATACTTAACTTTTGCTAGTCCCTTAGCAAACACTTATTTGAAAAAGAAGTGAAAAAGAAAGAAAGAAAAAGAAAAAGAGAGGAATATACATGGATCAAGGTTGAATATTAAACTTTCCTTCATTAAATTGAATTATGGAGCTCGATCAGATCTTTGGATTATTAATGTGTCGGAACCTTATTTGGACTTAAGCTTAAAACTCAACAGTCTCTAAGTTCCACCAATCTATGGACAAGACTCCTCAATAAACCAGATCAGAACAAGTCTACATACACAAACTCTAATGACCATGAATCTTTCCATGCAGTGTAAGTGATATGTAGCTCCCCACCTCAGAAGTAACAAAGAAACAACCTCCCCCAACCTGGTAACTCTAATGCCTCGGTCTAGCAACTCTTTCCTCGAGAAGCGGGGTATTCCCTTCTAAGTTCAAGTGCAACCGGCTCAAGAAGAGGGGGAAGAAGTATAGACTTTTGGGCGCTCAGCCAGTGTAGCTAAGTCTCCCGCTGCAAGCTTCATGAGATGTAACATGGATACCATAAGCTTTTGCTTTATTTGACTATATATACTCCGGTGGGGTTATTAAATTTTTAATCCGACCCACCACCTTTTTTTGGAGTTCTTTTTGCATTTTTTTCAAGTGCCTCTGTACAACATATCTACATGGTGCAGCATATATACAAGAAATTTTCCTCTTGAGCCAGTAGACTATCCCTCTTTTGAAGCTTTATTGCAACCCACGGCTTCTGTCTTTAGCCTTCATCACCACTAGACCAAGTTGAGACGCACTTCCTTCACTAGAAGAAGAAGAGAGGTTCCGCCTAGAAGTACTACCCTCATATGCTACCCCAAGCCAAAGGAAACTGCCTCCTCACCACCTCATCCGTGGAGAGCCATGTGTAAAGTGCTGGTGCAAGTCAAGCCATTGTCTCTAAGAGTCATGCACGTGTTGTTAAGTGTTCTACTTAGGCTCATCAAAATGACATATGCTCATAGCCTAGTGGACTCAAAGAATTAAGTCCTTATGGATCTGAAAAGCCTTAACCCTAAGCCCTATAAGGTTCCTCTTAAAATTAGGTGGATTAAGATCTTAATCAAGCTCCATTTCCCAATTTAATTCCAGGCTAGTTTAAATGTCAACTATTATCCAGGGAAAAACTATATACATATATACACAAAAATGCTATTTACAAATATTTACAATCGTGCAAAATTTTTGAAAAATGTTTTGAAATCATGAATGGATGGATGCATGAAGTGCAAGTTTTGCAAAAGTATTTACAAACATTTACACAAGATTTTTGCAAACTTTTGATTTTCAAAACATTTTGGAAAAATTTTGTACTATATACATAATTTTGATAAGAAAATATTTACACAAACTTTACACAAAAACTTTTTGAAAACATTTTTACAAAAATAATTTTGTACAGTAGCTATGTATGTGCAATAAAAGAATGATTATTTACAGGAAAATTTTTTTAATTTTTGTGATTTTTACGGTTTTAGCCATTTTATTCATTAACACACTCACACAAAGTACGAGTTATGGCTAAAGTATATATGAAATATATACACACCCCCCTATACTTAGCTCGAACGATGTCCTCAGAGTGATCAAGAGCGATGAAGAAGACATGACTCGTGCTTAGTAAAAGGGAAGTGAAAAGGAATGGCTAGGTACAGAAATGAATAAATGAATAGAATGAGGCGAACTCGGTGGTTTCCCCCTATACTTAGGATTAAATAATCCTAAGTATAGCAAGCTGTACATGAAGGGAAATCCGAGTGAAGAATGAACAGAGTCTGCCCCCCTATACTTAGGGTAAAATATCCCTAAGTATAGGCAGCAAAACAGGGGCAGAACGAATGAAAAGAATACCCGCAGGTCCTACATCCCCCCTATACTTAGGGTAAAGTACACCCTAAGTATAGCATAATCATAAGATGAGAAAAGGGATGTGGGACTAGAGAATAGTGTGATATAGACAACTGGATCTATACAAGTCGGAAGAACAGTGATAATCAGGCGTGAGATGCAATAGATGTGAATCAAGAGACCACATCTCACGCAAAGTGAATAGGGGTAACATCAACGACCCGCGGCTCATGATCTAGAAATGGCTTGAACCGCTGGCCGTTCACTCGAAAGGTACTCTCAGAAGACAACTCAGATATATCAATGCTACCGTTGTCATGTACCTTTCTCACAAGATAAGGTCCCTTCCATTTGCTCTGTAGCTTCCCTGGAAATAGACGAAGCCTAGCATCAAATAACCATACTCTCTGTCCAGGCTTAAAATGCTTGTGTCTGATATGAGAATCATGCCACTCTTTCACTCTCTCCTTATACTGAAGGCTGTTTGAGAAGGCTGTATCTCTAAGCTCCTGCAAGGCTGCTAACTCTGCCCTCCTCTGGTCTCCTACACTATCTGGATCTAAAAGAATATCCGTGACTGCCCAAAGTGACTTGTGCCTCAACTCAACAGGTAAATGGCACGGCTTGCCATAAACTAGGCGAAAGGGAGATGTGCCCAATGGTGTCTTGAAAGACGTCCTATATGCCCCACAAGACCGAATCCAAAAGCTGTGACCAATCCTTTCGGTCAGGGCGGACGACTTTCTGCAAAATAGTCTTGATCTCCCTGTTCGAGACCTCGGCTAGACCATTCATCTGTGGATGGTATGGAGTGGCAACTCGATGGTCTATGCCGAACTCACTAGCAAGTGCCTTCACCTGGTCGTTGATGAAAGGAGACCCCCCATCTGAAATCAATAATCGAGGTACCCCGAATCGCGTGATGATGTGCTTCCTCAAAAATCTGCAAACTGTCCTGGCATCAGCGGCTCGGGCGGGGTTAGCCTCAACCCAACGACTAACATAGTCAACGGCCAACAGAATGTACTCAAATCCCTGACTCTTAGGGAATGGACCCATGAAATCGATACCCCATGCGTCAAAAACCTCAAGTGCCCATCCTCTGACAGTCAGTACACCTCTTCACGAACTCATCAGAGTCCTTGAAGAGGGTAGGCCACCACAAGCCGGATTGGAGCACTTTCTGTGCCATTCTCCTCCCAGAGTGATGTCCTCCTGCCTCAAGCTTGTGGCAGTAAGTGAGGACGCTATGGTTCTCATCCTGAGGGATGCACCTACGCCAGACACTATCCCCTCCTTCGTGGTAAAGGATGGGATCCTCCCAGTGGTAAGACTTGGCCTTCGCGAGGAAGGTCTCAAGCCTATGTCTGGGTCAACCTTGTGGGACTTTCTTAGTGACAAGAAAGTTCACAATATCGGCATACCACAAGAGTGAGGTGATAGCAAGGATCGCCTCATCTGGGAAGGTCTCACAAATGGGATCAATCTGCTCAGACTCCTCAGGCTGCTCTAAACGGGAGAGATGATCCTCCACCACATTCTTGACTCCGGGCTTATCCTTGATCTCAATGTCGAACTCCTGGACTAGAAGGATCCATCTAGTCAGTCTGGCCTTGGCATCCTTCTTTGCCATGAGGTATCGGATGGCGGTATGATCTGTGTACAAAGTCACTCTAGATCCAATGATGTACGATCTGAACTTATCTAGGGCGAACACTACTGCTAGCATCTCTTTCTCTGTGACTGTATAATTCCGCTAGGCGGAATCCAAGGTGCGGCTACCATAGTGGATAGCAAATGGAACTCCATCCCTCGTCTGTCCCAGCACAGCCCCCACGGCAAAATCGGAGGCGTCCATCATGATCTCGAATGGGAGAGACCAATCTGGTGGCTGGAGGACAGGAGCCTCAACAATACACTGCTTGAGAGTATCGAACGACGAAAGACACTTATCATCGACAAGGAACTCGGTGTCTTTCGTCAGCAAGTCAGTCAACGGCCGGGCAACTCTACTGAAATCACAGATGAACCGCCGATAGAAACCGACGTGCCTCAGGAAAGACCGTAACTGCCGCAAGTTGGACGGTGGTGTGAGTTTTCTAATGACATCAACCTTGGCCGGATCAACCTCCATGCCCCTGTTGGAGATGATGTGGCCAAGCACCGTCCCTTGAGTCACCATAAAGTGACTCTTCTCCCAAGAAAGAACCAAGCGGACCTTAATACATCGCTGAAGTACTCGGTCTAGGCAGTCAAGACAGGAGTCGAATCTGTCGCTGTAAACCAAGAAATCATCCATGAAGACCTCTAAACACTCCCCTACCATGTCCGAAAAGATCGACAACATGCATCTCTGAAAAGTCGCAGGGGCGTTGCATAGCCCAAATGGCATGCGTCGGAAGGCGTATGTGCCGAAGGGACAAGTCAAGGTGGTCTTCTCCTGATCCTCAGGAGCGATGGCCACCTGGTTGTAGCCCGAGTACCCATCCAGAAAACAATAATGGCTCTTCCCTGCCAGTCTCTCAATAATCTGATCAATAAAGGACAGGGGGAAATGATCCTTCTTGGTGGCTTGGTTGAGTCTCCTGTAGTCAACACAAACCCGCCAAGAAGTGGGTACTCATGTAGCAATCTCCTCTCCAGACTCGCTAATCACTGTAGTGATGCCCGTCTTCTTGGGCACCACATGCAAAGGGCTGACCCACTTGGAATCGGAGATGGGATAGATAAAATCGGCGCTCCACCATTTCGAAATTTCCTTCATGACAACCTCTCTCAGATTTGGGTTCAGCCGCCGCTGGAACTCACGCGACAGCTTTGCCTCATCCTCGAGATAGATATGGTGGGAGCACAGGGCCGGACTAATCCCATGGAGATCTGCTACGCTCCATCCTATTGCCTTGCGGTTCTTTTCAAGAACCCCCATCAGACGGGATTCCTGCTCTCCAGTCAAATCGGCTGAGATAATGACTGGGTACATCTCATGCTCACCCGCAAGGAATCTATACTTCAACGACAAAGGAAGTGGCTTCAGCTCTGGACAGCTGGGTGCTGGCAAATCTGGCTTCGAAAGAAGACGCGTGTATGCTGCCAAATCTGTCCGGGAGACTGAAAGTGTACTCTCGCAAACTGGATCTGGAGAAGGCTGCTCAACTGAACTATCTCTGATCTGCTCGGCATCTACCTCCTCCTCAACTGTAGGCTCAGTGGAAATCAGGTCTAGCATATAATCATCACAATCTGCCCACTCAAACTCTGACTTCGAGGGATCTGCATCGCACAAGGTGGCATCAGTACCACCAATATCACAAAAATCCGTGTCGCGGTCAAGAACCTGCTCTGCTGCCTCTAAAGTATCCCGAACCAGGAATGTGCTCTCCAAGCTCTCCTCTGCTGTCATCTCTGCATCAGCGGTGTCTGAAAATGAGAGGATGGCATGTGCTGCTGGGTCTGCCCAAACTGCCTCATCGTCTTTGATCACAAAGTCACAGTCCTGGTGGATGTCTAGCCCTGCATCTATTAGCTGCTCTGTATCTGAAGTGGTCTCTGAGCATGATCTCTCTCTGGCTCGGCTGTCCTCGACCGTCTCTATTTGTACACTTTCGCCCTCGACGCGAAAGTATACCTTCCCGCTATCATGATCAGTCACCGCCTTGGCTGTGGTCAAGAACGGGCGACCTAAAATGATGGGGGTATCGGTCACTGAATCAGGGATCTCCATGTCCAACACTACGAAGTCCACGGGGAATTGCAGACCCTGAATAGTGACGACAACGTCTCGCAACAACCCCTTCGGCCTCTTGACAGATCTATCAGCAAACTGAAGGACTGTCCTGCTCTGTCTAAGAGTGCCCAACTCGAAGCGGTCGAGAAGGACTGCCGGAAGGAGGTTGATAGACGATCCGCTATCCAATAGAGTACGATCAAACCTCTTCTCACCGATATGACATCTGACATAAGGGGCTCCTGAATCTGACCTCTTGGCTGGCAGACGGTTCCGGATCGCGAAACACGTGGCTTTCGTCAGCACATGGATCTCAGAGTGGTGGTTCCTCCTCTTCCTCCTGACTGTAGTCCTGTCTCTCAATGAATGCTGAAGAAGGGGAATGTGCTGCAAAGCCTCCTGAAGAGTCAGCTGTATGTGAAAACGATCTATCATCTACTGGCTGAACTCTTCCTGGTCTCTTTTTTTTGGATTTTATGTTTTCTTCCCCTTCCCCATCTGAAGGGCTCTAGGGAAGGGGATCACTGGGTCCTTCTCAGATGAAGGACTAGAAAAGGGTCTAGGCGGTTCGACGACCGGATCCACACATACATCATGCACCACAGTGGGACCAGAAGAAAATAAACCCTTTTCTTTATTCACAGAACTGTTCAGAGATACATCAGGTGAAGGAAAAACAACAGATCTCTCTACATGAACTCTGGTGGCCTCAGTACCACCATCGACTGGCTCAGCTGAAAGACTCGCGGCCTCAGTATCGTGCTCTGGCTCGGCATCAGGAGTGACCTCAGTACCACCTCCTCGAATTGGTGAAACAGCGGCCTCAGTACCGCCGGTGGAATCAGCATCCTTGGTGGCATCAGTACCACCGTCATCATCCTCCTCGTCGGGCGCTCTAGGTGGATCCTCATGATGTAGCTCAGACGAGGCACCGCCTGCTGGCATCCTAACGCTCCTAAGTGTGACAAAATCAGTATCAAACAGATATCCAGTCATATCAACAAATGCATCACTAGGAGTGGTATACTCAGTACAAACTACCTGCTCAGATTTCCACTTCAGGTTGTTGGGGTTCGGCTCGATCTGGGCAGGGATGGAGGCCTTCCCTCTCACAATGTCCCGCATCTCCTGGCGGAACTTGTCCATCTCCCGTCTGAAGGTAGCCTGCTGGTCCGTGAGGAGGCGAGCTATGTCATCCAAAACAGGGATCTCATGAGAACCCGACGGGTAGCCTCTCTGGTAGTGAGGCTGCTGGATCTGCTGCTGCTGTGGCTGAGAGGGGTATGAGTGATGCTGCTGCTGGTGGTGAGGCTGCTCACGCCTCCAAGACTGTCCCTGTTGATAGGGACGAGGACTGTAGGACGACTGCTGCTACTGCTGTGGATGGTACACTGGGGGTTGTTGCTGCTGGTGGTGCTCTCTCTGCTGGCTGTACTGGCCTCCCTGACCAGATGGCTACTGCTGGGCCTGGGTACCTCCACTCCCCCACCTGAATCCGGGATGGTCTCGTCGGATTCCAGGCTGAGGGCGGTCATACCAAATCCCGTTGACATCCATCAACGGCTCTGCATCGTACGGGGCTGGCGGGAGTACTGCCAGAGGCTGATCAGGCTCGTATACCACCATCTGCAAGTCTGGAGATGGTGGTGACTGGTAGGTGGGTTGCGGCTGCTGGTACGGCTCCGCCTGTACAAGGTGAACCTGTCTAGGCTGCTGGTGTGAGCTGTAGCGCTGGGACGAGCTGCTGCTGTTGCCGTGATCGCCTCGCGACAGAAGACGGGGCTGGGAAGACGTCTGTGCCTCCTGGAGACACATGAGCCGGGTCTTCATGTCGCTCAGAGTCTGTGCCATCTTCTCCATCTGAGTGATGCTCTGGCACTGCTTCTTCTCAATCAGCTCCATCCGATCCAACTTCTCGCTAATGATGCCCATGTTCGCAGCTGTGGACTCTGCCTGTGCTGCTGCTACTGCGGACGAACTGGAAGGACTGGCGTCGACCCGTGCTATCCTCTGGTACTGCACGGGTCCTGGCTGCTGGGGTCTGCCCTGAGTGTACAACCTGGTCTGGGACATCACCATGTAGTTCTCGGCCATCTCCTCGTAGATGGCCCAGACCTGGTCGTGATCCTTGGCGAAATAAGACCCACCACAAGAAGCGTTCACCAAGCTCTGAAGCTCTGGTGTCAGCCCGCTGAAGAAGCTCTGAACAAGGTTCGGCTTCGATCTGTCGTGGTGCGGGCATCGATCAGTCAGCTCACGGAACCTCTCCCATGCCTCGTGGAATTGCTCGTTGGGGAGCATGGAGAAGTTGCTGATGAGGGCTCTCGCTGCATTGGTCCGCCCGAGTGGATAGTACTTGTGCAAGTACTCGGCGCGGAGCTGCTCCCAAGTGTAGATGAACTTCCCCAAGTGCTTCAGCCAGGTGGCTGCTCTGTCTGCCAAGGAAAAGGGGAAGGCAATCATCCTGATAGTATCCTGGTCCACCTGACGATCGTGGACAGTACTGCAAATCATCTCAAACTCCTGCAGGTGGAGATGAGGCTCCTCTGTGGCCAAACCGTGGAATCGGGGAAGAAACTGCAAAGTTTTCGGGGGGGACTTGAAGTCCCCCACGATGGCTGGAAGTACCACCCAGCGGTGTGTCAAGGTCGACCCGGGATTGTGGTTCTCCCGCATCGACCTAAGTGGTGGTGGTGCTCCTCCTGCTGCGGCTGCGGCGGCAGCTGCCTCATCGTCGGGTCCTCCTCCTCCGCGGTTCTCGCGGTTGGCTCTCATCTGCTCAAGCTCTCTCCTCATGTCCATCATGAATGCTCCCTGATCCCTCAACTGCTGCTGTACTGACTCGAGGGAGGCGATCAGGGTGGAGTTGATCGAACCCTGGTCCAGAACGAAATGCTGCTCTCCCTGTGGACCTCTGGTGCGATCATCAGAACTGCCGGCCATCGTCTCTGAAAAACCAAAAGAACCGAACTCAGGTGCCGATAAATCGTCTGTCTATCTCTCCTCTGGCACTGGTATCTCTGAATCAGAAGAAGAAGGGTGGTCGAGGGGGAACAGGGTGGAGTCATACTCGGGTTCGGAGAGCGGGTATGAGCTCCCACGAACCGACCTAGATGAATGGTCAGGAGTGCTAAAAAGCGGTGCAGCTAGAGGCTGCCTAAGAGACCTCCTGCCCATCATCGTGATCTGGCGAGTAAGGCGGATGAGATCTAGAAAAACTATGATCGAAAACAAACCCTCAGTTCACCAACGCAACGCGAGCTGAAGACCGTAAAGGCTCGGTCAAATTATCTTGTCAGTTTTTATTTTGGTGAACAATCAAAATATCAGAGCGATTACACGACCTGTTGGGATATCCGATACTCTCTCAACCGACTGTCCCGCACAGAAGAGTCGGTAATCAGTTGAGATGAGCACCGGAGGGCTTTACCTAGTGTACGGGTCACTCTCTCGCACAATTAAACCAAACAATGAGGGGGTGCTCTCCCCAAGACAAATTTTTAGGTGAGGTGTCTTTTAGGGTCGATAGTTTTAGCAGTCCCAATTTTATGGTTTTCTTTTTTAGGTTTTTTAATGCAAGCAAAAACGCCTAACGAATTTTTCGGTTCTCCTGGTTATTAAGTCAAAAACAGGAGGGAGAAGACGAAAAAGCCGATGCGTGAGAAATCAATGATGCATGCAGAGATAGAAATGCATACCTGACTCCAGCAGTCTACATGCAAAATGATCCGTGCAGAATTTAAAGACAGAAATAAAACTACCTAAATGGTGCAGGCGGAAAACCGAGTCCCTAAACAGCAGTGTTACTCGAAAGAACGGCTAGCCGACCACCAGCCTCCAATCCAAAGAGTCTGGTCTAGACCCACCCCTCCTCTTCTCGACAGGTCAAGTTCAGGAGTAGCGCTTGACGGGGCGGGCTCGCGGCGCGTAGGCTCGGAGGTGATGGAACGGCTATTTTATTATTTTTTTATTATAGGTCCAATTACCGCACTATAGGATCAGGCAATTATATTAGGGTGTTTGGATCCTATGAATTACGTCACAATCAAGCAGAAAATCCTACGACTAAGGGCTCGAAAATCCACGTGAAACCGGAAAAGGCAGTAAGGGAAAACCACGTAAAAACCGCGAAAAACCGAACTAGCTAAGGGGTCCCCCGAGCACACCGGTGCTCGGCGAAACAGACCCCGAAAGTTCAAGTCTCTGTCTGTCCCTGTATTATTACAATAACAGTTCAATTATTGCGGAAATAAAACCTAATCTAAACTATGCTACTCCGCGGCAATCCCGCGGCTCCCGCACTCCTGCTCGTTCCTCGCGCTCTCCTGTAGCTCTCTAAAGAAAAGAGCCGCCTTCGACTCTCGCGGTTGCGCCGGCTTCTGAAGAAGCCGCCTCGATCCTCGGGCCCTCGCAAGAAAACAAACAGAACGTCAGACCAGATTATTTAAACAATTATGCAATTAAATGATCTATACCAAATATGCACAAAAAGCTGCGGAAAAGAAAACCGCGGGAAAAATCGAAAACCGACTACTAAGCCGTGCTCCCCGGCAACGGCGCCATTCTGATGACCGTCCTGACCACTAGGGTATAAGGTGCTAAATGGTCGTTGCGTCCCAAGCAATCAGGCTCGATCAATCAAGAAAAATAGACCACCAATATAAAAATCAACTCGAAAATCAATAGCGGTCTTGCTATTATTTTAACCTGGTATAGGGACCAGGGTCGAACTCAAGGAGCACGTAATGGCCTTGCGGCCTACGAAGTAGTCAAAAATAGAATGAAAGAGAAGAAAATAGTATTTTTGGTGGTTTTTAGGGTTTGTATATTTTTTTGGATTTTTAATTAATTAAGAAACTAAAGAAAACAAGTACACAAGGCAATTCAACTATTTATTTAATGTATCAAAAATCAGTCAAAAATTTCAGTAAAAATATTTTTGGGTGTTTTATGTTTTCTACTGTTTTTGGTGAATTTTTGGGAATTTTCCGATTTTTATATGATTTTCTAAAAATGAAACAATGAAAGGAAAAGAAGGTATTGTCCAACCGAGCTTAAGGGACCTAGATAAAATATCTAGAAATCCCCAATAAGCCTGGAGGTAATTTTCCTGTAAACTAGAAAGTTTAAAGAAAATTAGAGCCCTGGATTTATGATTTTTGGATTTTTTATTTATTAGAATTTTTATAAGGTTTTAGGGGTTTTTCAATTTTTAGGAGTTTTAGATAATGAAAATGGCCAAAATTGGCCAGAAAATCAAGCATACTAAAAGCAACAGTAGCTAATTTTTTGTGATTTTTAGATGAGTTTTAATATTTTTTGTGATTTTTCAAATCAGGCAGTAACGAAAATGGATGTTTTTGAATTTTTAAAAATATCAAACAGTGTCTAAAATGTCTCCAAAATTTATAGAAAATTTTACACCATGGCAGGAGCCATGTATCCAATATTCATCAAATTTGGAGTTGAATTGATATTTTATTAAAATCAAACACAAGGGTACACTGCATAGGGACCTAAATGCAATTAAAATAAGTTCCAGGGGGTCTGATGCAAAATTCCCAAGGATCCACGTGCAAAGCGCGTGACCAAAGGCACTCAGGGACCTATTTGCAAGAAAAATTAAGTTCCTGGACTAATTAGTAACACGTACTAAAAGTCCAGGGGCTTCAGTGTAAATTACCCACTATATAACGCACATGAACAATCAAACCATTCACAGGGGCATATTTGCAAATCTTAGAAACATAAATTCATTCAGAAACACCCTGAAACTATAGGTCTATATATGCAAATAACCCAATAAAGTTCACGTGACGAGGCATGTGATCCACGTAGACAGGGGCTTAAATGCAAATATCAGAAACTATAAGGTCCAAAATGCAAATGTACCAAACTAAAATAAACTATCTAAAATATTTACAGGACTCAATAGTAAAGACAAAACAAGAGGGGGCCTAAGTGATAATTACCCCTTATTTATTATCCGAGGAGCTGGATGTGCGCCACGTGTCTGATCGGTCGGTGGAGGATGCGCGACGCACGACGAAGGGAACCCTCGGCGAGATCCGACGGCTGGGAAGAGCCCACGTGGATGATCGAACGGCTGAGCTGCGACGTGGGACTGCGAAGGTGCCTGGCTCGGATCGGACGGAGGAGGTGAAGCCACGTGTTAGATCTAACGGCTGCAACACGACGTGGCTAAACCTCTGTGAACAGACGGTAGCGATCGAACCCCAAAGGATTTGGCGATGACTGCAGCTCCGCAAACGGATGGACGTGATGTTATCTGGAGCGTCGAGGCCGATCGAACGTCTGGGGAGGATGGTGGAAGAACACTTGGCCGGCGAGCTTCGCCGGCCCGATACACGCGCTGAGATCCTCCCCTGCTGCTCCTGAGGTGCGGAGAGGTTCCGCCGTGAAGCTCCGCAACTGATGGCGGCCTCCGATGAGTCGGAGAACCACCAGAATGGCCCCGTGACGGCGGTGGCCTGAAGCTCCTGTGCTCTGAAGTTTCGACCTCCAGATGAGGTTGAGTAGGCCCGATACCTGCACAGGAAGAGAGCTGGGTCGAGGGAAACTGCCTCGACCCGTCAGAGCGGGAAATGGGTGGCTGGTGCGTCGACGCGAAGGTCCTCCGGCGAGCGGCGAAGGAAGAGGACCGAAGTCCCTGCTCCGGGGCGAGTCACTTGCAAGGCGGAATATGTTCCTGCTTCTTTTTATCAGAGTCACAGGTTCTCATATTATTGGGATGCGACAAAGATAAGGAAGGAGATCCCAGATCTTGCTGAGATATAATGGTAAGTATATCTCTTACATTGAAAGTGATTAAGGGAATGAACTTTCAGTGTTGACAAGGCAAGACAACTTTGATATAAAAATTCCTAAATCAAAGTAAAATATGTATATGTATATATAAATATATACACTTATGCAAATTTCTTATTTCAGATAATCCTTCATTAAATCCACTAATAACCAGTATGATATCATGGATTGGACTCATGATCCAGATATTGTACTTGCAGTTGGACACATAATGTATGTGGTTGCAATGTGTAAATTTCCTCATACTAATGAGGAATGACAATTAAATAGACAATAGATCTACAACCCTAGGGTTTGTATGTCTCTATAGTCTTGATTTCATCAAATGTACTTTGGAAGTGACATGTCAATGATGATCATAATTGTCAATTAATCTTTATAAAAATCTAAGAAGATATCCTGGCATATATATGTGCTCTTGACATTTATCATGAATGACATGGTTCACTGCATCATGCAGAATGGTAGCTCTATAAGAGATGATGTATTCAAAATGTTTGAATACCTACCTGAACCAATGTTTTAAGAGTCTAGATGGATGTAGACATGATGAGTGTCATCATTCTACTGTCTATACTATAGTCATTCATGAAGTTACATAATATTCATATTGTATGAATTTAATGAAGCATGTATAAATGTTGAAATACTCTTACATTGAATTCATTTGAATTTAACATAAGAGATCCTTAGTCTTAAGCAATGGTTGTTTATAGATAAAGGGAGCGCAGTGGAAGCATGGGTCAGACCCAAGATGAGAAGAATAGTCAAAGAGTTGACCGTACTTCTATGACTTCCATATGACATCCAAAGAGTTGGATGAATGCATGTACTGCAATAAGCTGATGTGTTGATAGTATAACTATCAAGCCTATCTAGAATCCTTAGAGAATGACTCAGATAGTGCATCATAATAATCTATATCTACATTTGATCATTGAAATTGACTTTCTTATTTGATAAGATAAAGTCTAATAATTATATCACAATCCTCTAATGACACTTGCAATTGGTTGCATATATATTAGAATATTAGAAATTTGATCTTAAGGTTTAATGGTCATCCATGTTGGAATTGATGTAATTGTTGCAACAATTTCCATTGGATCAATAGACGTCATAATTTCAGTGGGAGAGCCATTGGTCTTAGAGAATGTCTCTATGGCCTAGACATTAGAATACACTCAATGTTTGTCTCTAAATGTTGGAAATAAACATGAATTCTGGAATGGACCTATCATAAAGAGTTATGATGGATTTTTTTAGAAAGTAATCTGACATCCAGAAGACTATACTGAATTAGAAAATTAATGAATGGTTCATTAACATTTCTAATAATGAAGTTAAATCTTTAAAGATCAGTAAGAGGATAAAGATCATTTGACAATGATCTGGCATCAAGATTTGGACGTTTGCCTGTTGATTTGATCAATAGACACGTAAGAATAAAACTTTAGAATGTCTAAAATTTCAAAACATACATACTTATGAATATTGTATTCAAAAGTAAAATATGTCCAATACATCCTTGAAAAACACCACCTGATCAGACTCTCGAATCCCTGCGAAGAAATTAGAGAAAAAGTATCTTGGTCGTTGTCGACCAAGTGAGTTTTACCCGAAAAGATTAAGGTTTACTTAATCTTCTTATTTTTATTTATACTCCTAAACAAATGTATAGCGGATTCGTACGGGGGTGTCAAACTCAGGGAGGCAAACTGTATTAAACTAAGGAAAATCGGTAGAAAACTTAGGCTAAGGGTTTTCTAATTTTTATTTTATTTTTAATAATTTTTCTAAATTTTTATTTGATTTTTATGAATTTTATATTGTTTTTTGTATTTTTAATTATTTTATGATTTTTTATTATTAGAAAATATTTAATTTTTTTATTTGATTTTAGTTTTGTTATTTTTATTTTTTTTAGTATGTTTTACTGTTTTTATGGATTTTTAACGGATTTTTACAATTTTTAGGAGTTTTGGTTACTTTCCAATGTAAAGTGTAAGTGTTTTTTCAAAACTGTGATGTATTTTGGATTTTTAAGAGTGAAAACAGTGACGAAATCTTTTTATTATATTTTCTGTAGAAAGTAGATGAAAATACCTCAAAATGATAGGTTGTGCGTTTTTGGGAGATTTTTCTTGAGTTAGTTATGAATTTTTGAAGTTTTTATCAATTTTGTATTTTTTTATTGATTTTAATATTTTAATATTTTTTTAATTTTTTTAAAAAACGTATTTATACTGTATATTACGTAAAATATAGTATTTTTGAGTATTTTAGTGTATTTTTATATTTTGTATTATTAGGTATTATGTATGTAGTATGTATATTTGTATTATGTACGGGGGTATATGTGGATGGTAGGAAACTGGGGGTATGAGTGTAATTCTCTGGAAAGGTAAAGGGTGTGCGAGTAATTAGAAGGAAGCTTTGGGCCTAATCGCGCAAATTTCCCGAAATCACATGGTGAACTCGTGAGTCTCCTGCAGTCTGGACCTGTTTTGTGAAATAAGAAAATGCAAGGGTTGTTAAGCAAAACCGCCGGAAAAAAATATCTTCTCGCGCACGCACGTCGCGCGTGACCGTGCTAGAACGGTGTGGCGGTGGCCAGTGGGGACACTTTGATGCCTACACGTGGCGTGTTCCCGTCCACTTGATCGAGATAATCGAATGGTTGTTAAATGATCAGGAGACAGGTCCCTGCTCTTCCCCTTTTCAACGCGACTGGTCTCAACCAGATCCTGTTCTTCAGAGACAAAGGGCCTGTTTGGTTGCAGGGTTGGGCAGGGTTGGCACAACCCTGGTTACTATTCACAAGGGTACTTTCTCCTCACAGATTACTATTCACCCATCCCAACCCAGCCCAACCCAACCCAGTCCAACCCAGCAACCAAACAGGCCCAAAAGGTTTTCCAGCAGCCCGTGGTTGAAGATCATGCACGGCGAAAATCGACAAGTAAATGTGCTTGATCACGCGGATGTTGGAGAGTTGCTCTGTTCTCCAAGTGCTTCGTCTAGATGAGACCGATGTTTTGATCAGAAACTTGTTATCGTGAAGGCTTTAAAAACCTCGCTAATGCTAGAAGGCGATTTCCAGATGCACGCGCTCAAACCTCCATTTGCAATGGAGAACGAAGATGCTCCAGTGGAATGCTCATCATGCGATAGATGGAAGAGTCTCTAAGCAAGTTAACAATCATTCGATAAGGCTCTTCACAGATTAGGCTTCAGATGTGGTCTCAGGCTCGGATTCTCAAGCTGATGTTGATCTCCAGGTTGCAGCGTAGCTTCTCGTCGCGCTCCCGAACTAGAACTTATTCCTGTAATGGCACAAATAGACTCGAGCTCGCGGCTCGATCTCCTGATGTTCGAATTGATGAAGATGTGTGCGATTCTATTTGCAATAGCATCTGGATCTCATTTCGCAGGTGTTCTTCGAGCAGTTAAATCAATGCTCTCGGCAGCGATAAATCGAGAGGATGTGTGTTCCCCGATTTGATCGATTATACTGTGGATGCTGACTGACGGATAAGGATTGATCTCGGAGGAGTCTCATTTTGCGTCAGATGGGGATTCGATTCTCAAATCCAATTGGTGCATGAGATGATAAGAATCGGGATGCTATTTGGATCAAGTCAGAATAAAAAAAAATTGAACAGAAGGTAGAGAGAGGGTTTGAGAAGAGAGAAAAGTGCAGAGATGGAATGTGAGATAGAAACGTAGATGGAGGACGGATATCACATTAAATTGGAAACAGAGGGAAGAGAGGGGAGAGATAGAATAGAAGGGGAGAAACGAGGAATCGAAGCAGAGACGAGGACACCTACTTGGATGCGAATGCAGTGGTTGCGGATGATGTCGCCTGGGACAAAGCTCGCAGCGGAGCTTCGTGGGAATGACCTCTACGCGCGGCGGACGCGGAGATTCCTCGCGCGGCGGAGCAGAGCTTCGACGCCGACGATGGATGATCGCGCCGAACTTCACCCTCCTCGCTCGACGGTGGACGAGAGCTGTCACTCTACTCTCTCTCTCTCTCTCGGAGCTTGCAGAGGAAAGTCGAAAATGGCGGATGGATTGGTGAGGGGGGGTTGACGCCCTATATATAGGAAGATGGGGATCGGGTCACCGGCCATGGGTGACGGGATGCGCGATGGTTGAAACAACGGCCGGCCAACGGCCGGCCGTTGGGTAGTTGGCGTAACGACCGAGCGGTTGGCGGACTTGGGTTGGCTTGGGGAAGAAGGCGAACGGGGAGGAAGAAAGGGGAAACGGAAAGGTAGAAAGAGAAAAGGGGATGAGAGAGAAAAATAAGATTAATAAAATTAATAAATAAAAAGTAAATTAAATAAAATAAGATTAATACAATTAATAATAAATATAAATTAATTAATATCTAATTAAATTCGTAATTAATTAAATAAATAATAATTTAAGTGATTAAGAAGATAATTAAATAATTAAGTATTAAATAAATAAATATATAATGTAATTAATTAAATAAATATTTTAAATAAATAAGTATTTTAAATAAATTAACAAATAAAGTATTATTTTTTTTGAATAAAAATAAAGGGTTAATTTATTAAATAATAACATAAGTTACGGTTTATTGTACAAGTATACCAATACGGACCCCGAAACCCGCATTTTTCGCATTAACTCCAATTTTAGCGAAACTAGTGTTATTTTGTAGATAATTGAAAAATATAATTTTAGGGACTGAGTTTGCTTAATTCGGAGTTCATACGGTCGAGTTATGAGGCCCGGACGAAAAAAGTAGCGGCTTCGGGCCTCCGGATTTTTTTGGATATTTTGACTCTATTATATTTTTATATTTTTATATACAATTTTAGATGATTTTAGGAAAAAGAATTAAGTTAATAGGATTTACGGTTATTTAATTAAAAATCCGGGAAGATTATACATATAGTACAAGTATACAACGGGTCCAAAAAGCCGAAACTCACCGATTTTATCCGAATATTTTTCTGATTTTTTTAATAAATAGTATTATATACAAAATGGATTTTAAAAGTGAGTTTGGTCATTTTAGAGTTTTCTATAAATAAATATGAACCTCGGAAAATGGCTTTTACGGCTTTTCCGGTTTATTACGGTTATCTTATTTTTAAGCCGAAATATTTTTCTAATATTTTTATAAAATAATATATATTTTTGTGAACAATTTTTATAAAAGAAGTGTTTTGATTTGTGATGGTTTTGATGATAAATAAAATAGGTGAAGTATTTAAATGGTGAAAATGGGTAATTTATATTTTTGGTCTTGATTTTCTTGATATTTTTATAAGTTAGGATCCTTATCTCCCCCTACTTATTTCTTTTGTCGACCCGATCAATATTGACCTGGTCTCGGGGTTAGGATCAGTCTGTATATTTTCTATATACATCCTTCTTTTCTTTTTATTTTCCTTTTTCTCTTTATTCTTTTATTTTGGATAATTTAAGTGTTAATTATATAATATTAATATTTATGTTTAGAATGTTAATTAATTGGAATTAGTGGATATTTACATGTATTTTACCAAGGATTTTAGCCAAAATGAAAGAATAAATGCGATGAATTGGATTCATCATTCCCCTATACTTTACCTTTGCTAGTCCCTTAGCAAACACTTATTCTATAAATAAGTGCAAGCAAAAAGAAAAAGAAAAAGGAAAATAAAAGAACTTAGAACATGCTTGTTTCTTTAAACCGAATCTCACTTCACCCGAAATCTGAAGCTTGGATTTAAACCTTTGGATTAATAGTGTGTCGGGACTCTATTTGAATTAGGATTTAAGCCTCGACAGCCCTCAAGTTCCACAAATCCTTATCCAGATCCACCTCAACAGCCAGCTCAGATCCACCTATCCATCACGCAAACCTTTCGGCTTTGAAAACAACTTGACTGTGTGTGAAAAAGGTTTAGCTCTTCCCACTTAAAGAAGCGAAGGAACCGCCCATACGGCTACACACTCCCATTGGGCCCTTGTCCAACAGCTCAGTCCTCGAGGAGGGAGGTTTTTCCTTCTAAGGTCAGGTCGTACTGTGTCCACAATCGAATAAGAGAGAAGGTAGAAGAAGGAGAAGAGAACTGGAGTGTGATCGATGTTATCACATGTCTGGTGAAGCCTGGCCAGTTTAGCCAAGTCTCCACGAAGACATGCAGGCTTTTCTGAAGCTCGGACCATTGTGGTCATTTTTGGTACTTGGTGTATTCAGCTTCTTTTTGGTAGTAATGATTGTTGCACTGCAACGGTCTTTTTGTGCCCCGACAGATATAGCATCTTTTCATTCCGCCCATTTTTTGGGGTCTTAGAATAAATTGTGCCAGCAGATCCTTCCCTCATCCGAAGTTTTATTTCAACCCCATCTCTCCCGTCTTAAGACCTTATCACCACCAGACAAGGATGGAAACGCACCACCGAAATGGATTGCCCTTCGCAGCCCTAGGCAGGTCGAGCTAAGTGCAGAGTGCATGAGTTCAAATTTGGTTCAAATGGAGAATAGTTTAACGGATGACACCAGGTGTCCTACTTAGGCATTTTCATGTTGAATTCCGAACACGGTCTCATGGAACCCAAAGAATTAAGTCTACAAGACCTAAAGAGTCTCAATTCCCGATCCTAATAAAGTCCATTTAGAATTAAGTGGATTAAGGCCTAAACCAAGCTCCATCTCTCGGACTTAGATCCATTCGGTTCAAGAATCGAACTTGTTCTGAAAAATGCTAATGAATGCAACAATTTTTTTTATGAGATATATTTTTCGGCTTAAGTGTTTTAAGTGGTTTTTAAAGAATTTTGTAAATTTTTATTGGATTTTAAACTTTTCAATTTTTAGGGGTCTTTTTGTAAAAGTTAGTGGATTAATTCGATTTACACAAATTTTACACGAATTTTTGTATATTTTACAAGGGATTTTATACAAGTTTATATACAAGTTATACGGCTTTTATACATGATTTTACACGGTTTTTATTTTCAACTTTTTAAGGATTTAATCAAAGTATTTTACAACTTTTTTTATATACAAATTTTAAGCTATTTTTTATAAAACATTTTTACGGTTTTCTTGCGGTTTTTAGAAACCCAAAATATACACCCATACTTTTAGTAAGCCTTATTATTAAAAATACGAGAAAATACGAGTTATGGCTTCTAAAGTATATATAGCATATATATACGACACCCCCTATACTTAGCGTGAACTATGTCCTCATAGTGACCAAAGAAGCAATTAAGGAAGACATAACTCGGGCTAAGTATAGATCGATGAAAAGAATTCTATACTACAACGACTCAAAGAATAACGAATAAATAATAGAAGTCGATCATCCCCTCTATACTTAGGATCAAGAAATCCTAAGGATAGCCGATTCAAAAACTGAAGATGATCGAGGTCAAGAGAATGTACACACTCAACGGCTCGGCTTGTCCCCCCTATACTTAGGGTAAAATATCCCTAAGTATAGAGATGAAGATCAAAAGGTGAGGGACAAGCGAGGGAGCAGACGACAACGATCAAAAGGGGAAATGAGCGAGATCACCCCCCCTATACTTAGGGTAAAGCACACCCTAAGTATAAGCAACGACAGGGGTGATCGAACAGGACGAGAAGAACAACACGGTGTCTACACCCCCCTATACTTAGGATAAAGCACATCCTAAGTATAGCAAAATCTAGATGAACCTAAGGGTGTAAGACAAACAGAAGGAAGAATGATGAAATCGAACATATATACAAGATCTGGTAAATCAGGTATGAGATGCAAAGTGTAAGAGTGAAAAGATCATCTCATACAAAATAGATGGGAGCAACTTCAACGGCTTGCGGTTCATGATCGAGAAAGGGTTTCAACCGCTGACCGTTGACTCGAAAGGTGGACTCAGAAGACAACTCAGATATGTCGATGCTACCGTTGTCGTACACCTTTCGCACAAGATATGGGCCTTTCCATTTGCTCTGAAGTTTCCCTGGAAATAGTTTCAGCCTTGCATCGAATAGCCATACTTTCTGATTCGGTTCAAACTGCTTGTGGCTGATGTGAGAATCATGCCACTCTTTCATCCGCTCTTTGTAATGAAGGCTACTCGTGAATGCTTGATCTCTCAGCTCTTCTAGGGCTGCCAATTCAGTCTGCCGTTGATCTCCCGAATCATCTAGACCAAAAATCACTTCCTTCACTGCCCACAAGGATTTATGCTTGATCTCAACAGGTAAGTGGCATGGCTTGCCATAAACGAGTCGAAAGGGAGATGTGCCCAATGGAGTTTTGAAGGATGTTCGATATGCCCAAAGAACCGAGTCCAAAAGCTGTGACCAATCCTTTCGGTCTGGGCGAACAACCTTCTGCGAAATCGTCTTAATCTCCCTATTTGAGACTTCGGCTAGACCATTCGTCTGAGGATGATACGGAGTAGCAACCCGATGGTCTATACCGAACTCGTTAGCAAGTGCTCTTACCTTGTCGTTGATGAAGTGGCTACCCCCATCTGAGATCAGAACACGAGGAACCCCGAACCGTGTAATGATATGCTTCCTCAGAAACTTGCAAACCGTGTTTGCATCTGCGGCTCGGGCAGGAATAGCCTCTACCCAACGACTCACGTAATCCACAGCTAGAAGGATATACTCGAACCCCTGACTTTTCGGAAATGGACCCATAAAGTCGATACCCCATGCATCGAACACTTCACAGAAGTGAATCGGTTGCATCGGCATCATGTCTCTATGTCCGCAAGTGCCCATCTTCTGGCAGTCTGTACATCTCTTTACGAATGCGTGGGCATCCGCAACGAGCGTAGGCCACCAAAGGCCGGATTGGAGCACCTTTTGTGCTGTCCTCTTCCCTGAATGGTGTCCTCCAGCTTCTAATCGATGACAATACATGAGGACACTCTGGTATTCCTCCTGAGGAATACACCGACGCCAGACGGAATCCGCTCCTTCATGATAAAGGATCGGATCCTCCCAATGATAAGACTTGGCTTTCGCGAGGAAAGTCTCAAGCCTATGTCTGGACCAACCTTGCGGGACTTTCTTAGCAACAAGAAAGTTCACAATGTCGGCATACCATGGCAGCGAGGCGACAACAAGAATCGCCTCGTCGGGGAAGGTCTCGGTGATTGGTGCATCAAACTCAGAAGTCTCGGGTGTTTCTAATCGGGAGAGGTGATCCGCCACCACATTCTTGACTCCAGGCTTATCCTTGATTACGATATCGAACTCCTGGAGTAGAAGGATCCATCTGGTCAGACGCGGCTTCGAATCCTTTTTATCCATTAAGTACTTGATGGCGGTGTGATCAGTGAAGATTGTAACTTTGGATCCTAAAATATGAGACCTGAATTTATCTAAGGCAAATACTACGGCTAGCATTTCTTTCTCTGTAACCGTGTAATTCCGCTGCGCAGAATCCAAAGTCTTGCTAGCGTAGTGTATGGCGTATGGAAGGCCATCCCTCCTCTGTCCCAACACAACCCCAACAGCAAAATCGGAAGCGTCCGTCATCATCTCGAATGGAAGAGACCAATCAGGTGGCTGAAGGACAGGAGCCTCTACAACCATATTCTTGAGAGTATCAAAAGCCGAAAGACACTTATCATCGACGATAAACTCGGTGTCTTTCGCAAGAAGATCAGACAACGGTCGGGCAATCTTACTGAAGTCTCGTATGAAACGTCGATAGAAACCGACATGCCCGAGGAATGACCGAAGCTGTTTCAGATTGGACGGTGGATTGAGTTTCTTTATGATGTCCACCTTGGCTGGGTCCACCTCCATACCCCGGTTGGAGATGATGTGACCAAGGACTGTCCCCTGAGTCATCATGAAATGACTCTTCTCCCAAGAAAGCACGAGGTTAACTTCCGTGCACCTCTGAAGCACGCAGTCTAGGCTTGAAAGGCAGGAATCAAAATCATCGTCGTAGACCGAGAAATCGTCCATGAAGACCTCCAAGATATCTCCTACCATGTCCGCAAATATCGAAAGCATGCACCTCTGGAATGTAGCCGGAGCATTACATAATCCAAAGGGCATCCGTTTGAAAGCATACGTTCCGAACGGACAGGTAAACGTCGTCTTTTTTTTATCTTCTGGAGCAATGGCCACTTGATTATATCCCGAGTACCCATCAAGGAAGCAGTAATGGCTCTTCCCGGCTAACCGTTCGATGATCTGATCGATGAATGGTAGCGGGAAGTGATCCTTCTTAGTCGCCTGATTCAAGCGTCTGTAGTCCACGCAGACGCACCAAGAAGTCGGTACTCGGGTAGCGATCTCCTCTCCGTCCTCATTGATCACTGTAGTAATACCCGTCTTCTTGGGTACTACATGCAAAGGACTAACCCATTTCGAGTCGGAGATGGGATAGATAAAATCGGCGCTCCACCACTTGGATATTTCCTTCATAACCACCTCTCGAAGATTTGGGTTCAGCCTGCGCTGAAACTCACGAGATGGCTTGGCGTCATCCTCGAGAAAGATGTGGTGGGAGCAGAGAGCCGGACTAATCCCATGAAGATCGGCTACTGACCATCCGATCGCCTTGCGGTTCTTTTCAAGAATCGCCATCAGACGGGATTCTTGATCTTCGGTCAGATTGGAAGAGATGATGACCGGAAACATTTTGTCTTCACCCGCAAGGAATCGGTACTTCATGCTTTGAGGTAAAGGTTTAAGCTCAAGGGAGAAGGAGCAGGGAGGGCGGGTTTGATTAGAGCCTGGGTGTAGGCTACTAGATCGAGATGTGCGAGTTCTGCCTGCTCTGACTCAAAAAAATCTGGAAATGATTGGATGTTCTCAATTGATTCTGTCTCCAGGTTGGTTGTAGGCTCTGTAGATGAAGTCTGAAGTGATAGGAATTCGGCAAAACACTGCCAATCAGCATCGTCGGAATCGGAATGATCTGCGGGTGACTGACAGCTATGAGTGTTCACTTCTGACTCGGAGGGATAAAGAATATCTGAATTATCTGAGAAGGTATCAGAATCGTCTCTGTCAAGATTCTCGCTACTCGGCTCTAGGATTGTGCTCTCCAATCTCCCATCCTCGGAAATCTGAATTTCGGCTTCGACTGAAGGAGTAATAAAAGATTGGGTACTAGGTTCGGTCCAGACGGCCTCATCATCGGTTTGAACGAAGTCACAATCCTGATGACTATCAGGTTCGTCATCAGATGCTCGCTCTGATCCAGCTTCTCTAGAGTTCTGATCTTGGATCGTCTCTATATTTATACTTTCACCCTGGACGCGAAAGTACACCTTCCCGGTACCATAATCGGAAATGGCCTTCGTTGTTGCTAGAAAAGGCCGTCCTAATATGATTGGGGTATTGGTCTCACATTCAGGAACCGCCATGTCTAACATGACGAAGTCCACAGGGAATTTCAAACCCTGAATGGTGACGATAACATCTTCGATTAAACCCTTAGGCCTCTTGACCGATCTATCAGCAAACTGCAAGACCGTTCGGCTTGGTCGAAGAGGCCCGAACTCGAACTTGTCGAGTAAGGAAGATGGAAGGAGATTAATCGAAGATCCGCTATCTAATAGAGTACGATCAAAAGTCTGATCGAGGATCTCGCATCTGACATACGGTGCTCCCGAATCTGATCTCTTGGTTGGAAGACGGTTCTGAATCGCATGGCAAGTTTCCTTGGTCAACACGTGTATCTCAGAACAGTGATTGCGTTGCCTCTTCTTTCTGCGGACGGTGGTTCGTTCTTTAACGCCTTTCTGCAGAAGAGGGATGTGAGCCAAGGCTTCCGAAAGAGTGAGTTGGATCGTAAACTTCTCGAGCATCTCTTTCGTCAGATCATTCATCTGAATCTTTTTTGTGTTTTCTTTTTTAGCGCCTTTTCCTAAGCAGAGTGCTTTCGGAAAAGGAATCTGTACATCCTCCGAGTTAGTCTGTACAATCAGAGGATCAGAAGAAGAAGAAGAAGCAAATGTTTTTGTAAAACAGGGTCTGGCTTTCTGTGAAGTATCAGAAAGAGCAGGATCTAGATCAACAATCTTTTTATTTCGTTTTTGGTTTCTTCTCTTTTGTACATTTCTTTGTGATTTTCTCTCATCATCACTAGAAATGAAAAACGGTAAAGCAGCTGCATCGCCATTCAGCTCTGACTGTTCTTCAGACTTGGTGGTTTCAACACCTCCATCTCCACCGTCAAATGTCGCGGCTTCAGCACCGCCATCTATGTCGTCTACAGGCTCGCTTGCATGATCTGAGGTATCGTCCTCGAGCCTAGTAGAGTCTCCACCTTCTGGAATCCTACCGCTCCTAAGAGAGATGAAATCAGCGTTATCACAGTAAAGATCGTCATCAGAGAATACCTGTGATTGGAGGGTGGTCTCTATCAAATCTACCTGCTCTGACTTCCGCTTCAAATTGTTCGGGTTTGGTTCTATCTGAGCAGGCAAGGCGGACTTCCCTTTCACCATGTCGGTGACATGAGTTTTAAACTCATCCATTTCTCGCCTAAAAGAAGCATGTTGATCAGTGATCAGGTTAGCGAGATACTCTAAAGCTGGGTTGTCATGGAAAGGTCCATGAGACCCGGATGAGTCGCCTCGGTGATACTGAGGCTGCTGCGGAGCTGGCTGCTGCTGCTGAGGCTGGTAAGTGTTCTGCCTCTACTGAGGTTGCTGCTGGTACTGACGAGGACTGTAATGCTGCTGCTGCTCTCTGCTCTGCCCCATCTGTGCCTGCGGTTGTTGCTGGAAAGAGGCACCTCCTGTAGACCATCGGAAACCAGGGTGATCACGATGGATCCCTGGTTGCTGCGGTCGATCATACCAAATCCCATTGACCTCAGTCAATGGTTCATGCATCTCAGAGTATGCTGGGGGCATAGATGTCAAGGGCTGATCGCTCTGATACACCACCATCTGAGTATCAGATGATGGTGTCTGCTGGAGTTGCGGGTACATCGAGGGATGATGAGCAGACTCAGAATGCACATGGTAAATGTGCTGAACTGGAGGCCTAGGAAGTATACCTCGATCTCAGCTACCTGAGTCAGCCTGTGATCTCGAAGACCGGTTGGAGTCTGTCTGTAATTCTTGAAGGCACATAATCTGTGTCTTCAGATCACTCAGGCATCGTTCAAGCTCATCAATCTTGTTGAGCTTGTCTAAGTTCTGGCACTTCTTTTCAATTATCTCCATTCGATCCAACTTCTGGCAAATGATCCCCATATCAGCTGATGAGGATTCGGTCGGAATCGAAGCAACAGAAGATGGATTCCCTTCTATTTGTGCCACTCGGGAATGCTGGTGATAGGTTGGTGGCTTCGTTTGGTTGTATACCCGAGTCTGAGACATTGTAGTATAATTCTCTGCCATTTTCTCGTAAATGGTCCAGACTCGGTCTTTGTGCATCGAAAAGTATGAACCACCGCAGGCGGCATTCACCAGTCCCTGTAATTCTGGTGTCAGCCCACCGAAGAAGCTCTATACAAGAGTCGGCTTCGAAAGGTCATGGTGGGGACACCGATCAATGAGCTCTCGAAATCTATCCCATGCCTCGTGGAACTGCTCGTTCCCGATCATGGTGAAGTTACTAATCATAGCTCTAGCAGCATTTGTTCGACCAAGAGGGTAATACTTATTCAGATATGCGGTTCTCAGCTCTCCCCAGGTCGAAACATATCTCCCTAGATGTTTTAGCCAGTAGGCTGCTCGATCAACAAGGGAGAAAGGAAACGCGATCAATTTGATCGTGTCCTCGTTTACTTCAGCATCATGCACCGTGCTGCAGATCAGCTCGAACTCCTGAAGGTGCAAGTGCGGCTCCTCAGTAGATAGCCCGTGAAACTTGGGCAACAGCTGGATCGTCTGAGGTCGGAACTCGAAGTTCCCGCGGATGACAGGGAGACGGATCCATCGGTGAGTCGTAGTAGCTCCAGGGTTGTAGAGTTGCTGCATCGTGCGGTTTAGGTCCTCTGGAGCTCTCTCTGGTCCATCTTGCGGCTCCTGATCCTCAGGTCCTGGGTTCTTAGCTGCAAGATGATCTCGTTGTGCTCGCAGTTGAGTTAGCTCAGCTCTGACATCAGTCATCATTCTACCCTGCTCCCTAATCTGATTCTGTATTGCCTCAAGGGAAGCGAGTAGACCGCTGTTGATCGCAGCCTGATCTATAACAACTGAAGTGGTCTGCGGTCCTTTGCCAGCCATGTCGTCTGGAAAGGAAAAGGAATCTAAATCAGGCTTTGTCAAATCAATATATAGCTGCTGATGATTATCTGGAGATGATGATGGTAGAGAAGGTTTAGGAGAAGAAGTCGACGACGAACTTCCAAGGTTAGAGTCACGCCTGGAAGTAGCAACTCGAGTGGATTTCGGTTTGGGACGAGAGTCTTCCCGAACCGATCTAGATGAACGGGTAGGCTCGCGAGAGAGTGGATCGGTCAGAGTCGACCGAAGCGATCGCCTTCCCATCATCTTGATAATTGATGATCAGATCTAGAAGATTAGACTCACACCGCAATCAAACACAAAACAAACCCCCAGTTCACCAACACAACCCTGGTGATGACCGTAAGAGTTCGGTCGTTTATCTTTTCGATTTTACGATTGTTTGGCAAACAAATTCTCACAGATTAGCGAGATCAGATAGGTGCCTGAGACTTCGACGTCGTACTGTCCCGAGTTCTCGCTAGGAATCACCTAGTCTCAGCCAGTATGGAAGTAAGTACGGACCGTTTCCGGCTACCCGTATTCCTTAAGGACCGAGCCTTACGCAGTGTCATTTGAACCTCCCACTCTGCTAAGTAAACTCGGACCGTTTCCGGCTACCCGAGCTTACCCACTGAAGATAAGGTGATTGAAGGCGTGAACTAAATAGTATTTCGATAAAATCCCAGACTCTGGCTCTGCCTTATGTGTCGTCCCTCTCTCACTGATCTGGAGATGAGATCTGAGATGTAATTTTCGGGGATTGCTCTCCCAAGACAAGTGGAGTCGTTACGTTTATTTTAAAGTCAGATAGAATTAGCAGTCCCTGTTTTAATTTTCGATTTTCACTTTTTTTGGATATTTTCAGAGAAAACGTCTAACGTATTTTTGTCTTTTTCGGTTTGGCCCTAGATACAATCACCTAAGTGTCGTATCCTAAGCAAGCATCTAAACTAAGCTACGATGCGCAGAGAAGGAAAAATCGTAAAACACCTAACAAGCACCTAACTCGGAAAACCGCAGAAAAACTGTCGAGAAAAATCGCGATCGAAAAAGCCGCGGTGGGTGCCCTGCTCCCCCAGGAGTACAGCCCTGGTGAAACAGACCCCGAGAAAGACTACAAGTCGGGATGCCTTTACGAGGCCCCTTTCTACGACACTTTTTTTATATGTTTTTTTACAAGAAATTACAAAGAAAGAAAACTTTGCGGCTTTGCGGTTCTCAGATATGCGGCTCAACCTGTGCTGCACAACTCAGAAACAAAAAGCCATGAGGTTAGAGAAGTAAAATGACGTAAAAAGAAATCCTAAACCTAAGTCTACGGTTGACCTGGGTTCGATCCCCGGCAACGGCGCCATCTGAAAAACACGACCTGATCAGCTTCTCGAATCCCTGCGAAGAAATTAGAGAAAAAGTATCTTGGTCGTTGTCGACCAGGTGAGTTTTACCAGAAAAGATTAAGGATTACTTAATCTTCTTATTTTTATTTATACTCCTAAACAAATATATAGTGGATTCGTACGGGAGTGTCGAACACATGGAGGCAAACTGTATTAAACTAAGGAAAATCGGTAGAAAACTTAGGCTAAGGGTTTCCTAATTTTTATTTTATTTTTAATAATTTTTCTGAATTTTTATTTGATTTTTACGAATTTTATATTGTTTTTTGTATTTTTAATTATTTTATGATTTTTTATTATTAGAAAATATTTAATTTTTTATTTGATTTTAGTTTTGTTATTTTTATTTTTTTAGTATGTTTTACTGTTTTTATGGATTTTTAACGGATTTTTACAATTTTTAGGAGTTTTGGTTACTTTCCAATGTAAAGTGTAAGTGTTTTTTCAAAACTGTGATGTATTTTTGATTTTTAAGAGTGAAAACAGTGACGAAATCTTTTTATTATATTTTCTGTAGAAAGTAGATGAAAATACCTCAAAATGATAGGTTGTGCGTTTTTGGGAGATTTTTCTTGAGTTAGTTATGAATTTTTGAAGTTTTTATCAATTTTGTATTTTTTTATTGATTTTAATATTTTAATATTTTTTTAATTTTTTTTAAAAAACGTATTTATACTGTATATTACGTAAAATATAGTATTTTTGAGTATTTTAGTGTATTTTTATATTTTGTATTATTAGGTATTATGTATGTAGTATGTATATTTGTATTATGTACGGGGGTATATGTGGATGGTAGGAAACTGGGGGTATGAGTGTAATTCTCTGGAAAGGTAAAGGGTGTGCGAGTAATTAGAAGGAAGCTTTGGGCCTAATCGCGCAAATTTCCCGAAATCACATGGTGAACTCGTGAGTCTCCTGCAGTCTGGACCTGTTTTGTGAAATAAGAAAATGCAAGGGTTGTTAAGCAAAATCGCCGGAAAAAAATATCTTCTCGCGCACGCACGTCGCGCGTGACCGTGCTAGAACGGTGTGGCGGTGGCCAGTGGGGACACTTTGATGCCTACACGTGGCGTGTTCCCGTCCACTTGATCGAGATAATCGAATGGTTGTTAAACGATCAGGAGACAGGTCCCTGCTCTTCCCCTTTTCAACGCGACTGGTCTCAACCAGATCCTGTTCTTCAGAGACAAAAGGTTTTCCAGCGGCTCGTGGTTGAAGATCATGCACGGCGAAAATCGACAAGTAAATGTGCTTGATCACGCGGATGTTGGAGAGTTGCTCTGTTCTCCAAGTGCTTCGTCTAGATGAGACCGATGTTTTGATCAGAAACTTGTTATCGTGAAGGCTTTAAAAACCTCGCTAATGCTAGAAGGCGATTTCCAGATGCACGCGCTCAAACCTCCATTTGCAATGGAGAACGAAGATGCTCCAGTGGAATGCTCATCATGCGATAGATGGAAGAGTCTCTAAGCAAGTTAACAATCATTCGATAAGGCTCTTCACAGATTAGGCTTCAGATGTGGTCTCAGGCTCGGATTCTCAAGCTGATGTTGATCTCCAGGTTGCAGCGTAGCTTCTCGTCGCGCTCCCGAACTAGAACTTATTCCTGTAATGGCACAAATAGACTCGAGCTCGCGGCTCGATCTCCTGATGTTCGAATTGATGAAGATGTGTGCGATTCTATTTGCAATAGCATCTGGATCTCATTTCGCAGGTGTTCTTCGAGCAGTTAAATCAATGCTCTCGGCAGCGATAAATCGAGAGGATGTGTGTTCCCCGATTTGATCGATTATACTGTGGATGCTGACTGACGGATAAGGATTGATCTCGGAGGAGTCTCATTTTGCGTCAGATGGGGATTCGATTCTCAAATCCAATTGGTGCATGAGATGATAAGAATCGGGATGCTATTTGGATCAAGTCAGAATAAAAAAAATTGAACAGAAGGTAGAGAGAGGGTTTGAGAAGAGAGAAAAGTGCAGAGATGGAATGTGAGATAGAAACGTAGATGGAGGACGGATATCACATTAAATTGGAAACAGAGGGAAGAGAGGGGAGAGATAGAATAGAAGGGGAGAAACGAGGAATCGAAGCAGAGACGAGGACACCTACTTGGATGCGAATGCAGTGGTTGCGGATGATGTCGCCTGGGACAAAGCTCGCAGCGGAGCTTCGTGGGAATGACCTCTACGCGCGGCGGACGCGGAGATTCCTCGCGCGGCGGAGCAGAGCTTCGACGCCGACGATGGATGATCGCGCCGAACTTCACCCTCCTCGCTCGACGGTGGACGAGAGCTGTCACTCTACTCTCTCTCTCTCTCGGAGCTTGCAGAGGAAAGTCGAAAATGGCGGATGGATTGGTGAGGGGGGTTGACGCCCTATATATAGGAAGATGGGGATCGGGTCACCGGCCATGGGTGACGGGATGCGCGGTGGTTGAAACAACGGCCGGCCAACGGCCGGCCGTTGGGTAGTTGGCGTAACGACCGAGCGGTTGGCGGACTTGGGTTGGCTTGGGGAAGAAGGCGAACGGGGAGGAAGAAAGGGAAACGGAAAGGTAGAAAGAGAAAAGGGGATGAGAGAGAAAATAAGATTAATAAAATTAATAAATAAAAAGTAAATTAAATAAAATAATATTAATATAATTAATAATAAATATAAATTAATTAATATCTAATTAAATTCGTAATTAATTAAATAAATAATAATTTAAGTGATTAAGAAGGTAATTAAATAATTAAGTATTAAATAAATAAATATATAATGTAATTAATTAAATACATATTTTAAATAAATAAGTATTTTAAATAAATTAACAAATAAAGTATTATTTTTTTGAATAAAAATAAAGGGTTAATTTATTAAATAATAACATAAGTTACGGTTTATTGTACAAGTATACCAATACGGACCCCGAAACCCGTATTTTTCGCATTAACTCCAATTTTAGCGAAACTAGTGTTATTTTGTAGATAATTGAAAAATATAATTTTAGGGACTGAGTTTGCTTAATTCGGAGTTCATACGGCCGAGTTATGAGGCCCGGACGAAAAAAGTAGCGGCTTCGGGCCTCCGGATTTTTTGGATATTTTGACTCTATTATATTTTTATATTTTTATATACAATTTTAGATGATTTTAGGAAAAAGAATTAAGTTAATAGGATTTACGGTTATTTAATTAAAAATCCGGGAAGATTATACATATAGTACAAGTATACAACGGGTCCAAAAAGCCGAAACTCACCGATTTTATCCGAATATTTTTCTGATTTTTTTAATAAGTAGTATTATATACAAAACGGATTTTAAAAGTGAGTTTGGTCATTTTAGAGTTTTCTATAAATAAATATGTACCTCGGAAAATGGCTTTTACGGCTTTTCCGGTTTATTACGGTTATCTTATTTTTAAGCCGAAATATTTTTCTAATATTTTTATAAAATAATATATATTTTTGTGAACAATTTTTATAAAAGAAGTGTTTTGATTTGAGATGGTTTTGATGATAAATAAAATAGGTGAAGTATTTAAATGGTGAAAATGGGTAATTTATATTTTTGGTCTTGATTTTCTTGATATTTTTATAAGTTAGGATCCTTATCTCCCCCTACTTATTTCTTTTGTCGACCCGATCAATATTGACCTGGTCTCGGGGTTAGGATCAGTCTGTATATTTTCTATATACATCCTTCTTTTCTTTTTATTTTCCTTTTTCTCTTTATTCTTTTATTTTGGATAATTTAAGTGTTAATTATATAATATTAATATTTATGTTTAGAATGTTAATTAATTGGAATTAGTGGATATTTACATGTATTTTACCAAGGATTTTAGCCAAAATGAAAGAATAAAGGCGATGAATCATGGATTCATCAATCCTTCCTTGGGAAAGGTGTAAGACGTCAAGGTATTCAGGATTTCATACATATTTATGTATGCGGATCATCTATATCATAGTAAACAATATGGATATGTGATATCTATTTGTAATTATGTATGATATGAGATTTCTTCTCTTCAAACCTTTGAAATGTTTAAAGATTTCATAATTTTGGTTAATAAACAAAGTTTGATGAAGATAAAATGAATTTGATCTAATCTAGCTAGCATGTACCTGTTAGATGAATTCAAAGAATACCTTATGGAGATATGAATATCATTTCTATCTCAATCCTCCTAACACACATTAACTCAATAGAGTTATAGGGAGATACAATTGGATCATGTGTGACATGATTGTATCAATGATGAATTTTAGCATAATTATCCTTTTGTTTCCAAGTATATATGTGTAGTAGAGACTACAATGTATATCCTTAATTATGTTCCATGCAAGTTAGCTGGAATCTAGCACCAGTGAGTGCTACTTCATTAGGGAAATAAAGGATGATATTGATACCTACTTTATGACCTTTAGATTTTTAAAAGATCTTATCTCTGAGAATGTGATTCTTAGAGGATGACTATCTTGAGAATCAAGATGAAAATGAAGTGTAGGAACTCAGTTAATCTTGAGAAGATAATGAGGCTCCTGAAATTGGAAACTGAAGGACAATTATAGATGAAACACTAATACCTCTTCAAATGAGTTTGAGGATGTATTCCATGTGTCAGTTAAGTCTGAAAATGGTCAGATTTCATGTGATGAAACTCCTGAGGATCATAACATGGAAAGATGGATTTTAGCAATGGAAGTCTAAAGTAGACTTCACATACAAGTGTTGTATATGGACCCTCAAGGATCTACCTATATGTATAAGACCCATTAAGGTATAAATAGATCTTGAAGAGAAATGGAACATGATGAGAAGGTAGAGACCTTCAAGGCACGGCTTGTAGCCACGAGCTACATATCGAAGAGAAGACATCGCTTACGATGAGACTTTCTCTTCAGTGACCATGCTTATACTCATCATACTATTGCTAACTATAGCTACACAACTTGACTTTTAAATCTATGAGATGTAAGTCAAGATTGCATTCCTCTATGAATACCTCTCTGAGGATATTCACATTAAGTAGCCTCAAGGCTTCATGGTTGAGAAAAGCAAGATGTGCAAGCTAAAGAAATCCATCTATGGACTCAAATAAACTTCTTATAGATGGAGCATAAGATTTGATGAAATTATAAATATTATGATTTCGGATAGAATCTTGATGAACCATATGAAGCTTAGTGGGAGTGTCATTTGTGTTCATCATGCTAAATGTAGATGATATCCTAATCATTTAAAATGATATAAGGATAATAATAAGTATTTTTATAACCTGGTTGTTCCATAAATTGAGATATGATCTCAATGATACCTCTTGGATCTTAGTTCTGAAGGTGTTCAGAAGCAAAGAGTAGAGGGTATTGGGACTGTCACAATAGTAGTACACCTTGAACATATTCCATTTTCTGGAAAATTTCAAGAAAGACTTCCATCCCGTAAGATATGGTACTGACCTATCTAAAGGGATAGCACCTTAAAGAGTTGAGGAAGTGAATGTTAGAACTGCTTGCACTTGTGCATCAGTTACGAGAAGCTGAGTGTATACTAGATGTGTACAAAAGCCAGATATCTGCCATGCAGTGGGAGTAGTAAGGTGTTGCTAATCCTACTATGGAGAGAAAACACTTGATTGCAGTAATAACAAAATCTTCATAGATGACAAGATTTTTTGAGAAACTGTGGATACCTTAAGAGATAGTGATCTCCAGGAATAAGGGTATTCTGATATGGATTATGGAAATACTGGCTATAATAATTATTAAGCTGTAGTGTCAAGGACACTGTAACTAACAAGATTCAGTATTGGTTGCATAAGATGCAACATTCGTATTAGAAGCAAGCACTGTTACTGGAGATATGCAAGTGCCATAAAAGGACTTGGCATAGTCTCGCGGGAACAGAGTGACTGATCAACTTACCTAACTATATTCTAAATAGCCTATGATTGTCACATGAGTGTGTGTTTAAATGATTAGCCCATTAATGGCTCTTTGGGCTAGTGGGAGATTGTTGGACATGCGAGCCCACGGTAAGCCATTATGCAATAAATGTTATTGCGCATATCATTCCCTGATCTGAAATGAAGAATAAATAATTTGCATAATAAGTCCCTTAGTACAATTAGGGTTATGTACCATGGCCATCTTAATGATCTTACATATGTCGATTCAATAATTGAATTATAATGGTTGGTGCTTGGATGAATATCTAAAGAGTTAGATTGAGAACTCATCAAGCACTGTCAAATGATTGTTAAGAGATGATCTTCAACCTGAGTAGGAGATGACAATCCTTTCTCAACTAGGCTGATATCTGAGCGATATCTTGATGCAGGTCCTCTGCATAGGAATAGAGATTCGGAGGTGTCAGATTAGTTAGGTCGAAGAGTTGACTTAACGAGATCGAGATAACCAAAGTCCTATATCGTATGTTGTCATGATACAGGCACACATCCTCTGACCGGAGATAGATGTGTTACTATATATCTAGGTAAGTACATTTGGCAGACCAATTGGTTGATGGCCTAACCAAGGTCTATACACCGACGCGTTGGTGTGCATATAAGGGCATATGAGTAATGCGATCTTTCAAAGGGATCATATAGGTTCATTTACTGGACTGGAAGGCATGATCTCACTCATGAGATATTGGGAAGAATCAAATTCCGTGCACGGTCGTCTCGCTTTGGAAGCTTGACTGAATTTGTAGGTTTGATATATACTTTTGAAAAGTATATGATCAAGACCTAGGTATGATATATGCTTTTAGAAAGTATATGATGGATACCAACTTCCAATGATCGAATGAGAAACTTACTGATAAAAACCCTGAAGTAGACAGTATAAAGTTGATCTAATACTTCGGGTTTATTCTGAGTCTTCCAGTATACAAGATGTACATGTATTGAGAATACCTGAGGGTGATGTGATCATAAACGATTATATAACCATGACGCTTCCATTCCTAGGGAGTGATGAAACAAGTCTGAATTTCAGTGACTCCTCTCAGTAGAGAAGTAATCTGATATTGGTCCAAATGCTGGACATTGATCTGAATGTGATTCAGATGCAATGAGAAGATTAGATTTGCGGTCTTGATTTAATCAAGCATCTATGGGAGGCCCGTGATCTGGATTTGATATATGATCTCAATATCCAAGTCAATATACATGGAACAATACAATCGCCTTGTCCTTATCTCCAAGTATCCGCGGAGAAAGCGCATTATCCTTGAAAGAGTTCAGGATAATTTCATTGTTGATATGTGTATCCGAGCATCGAGAAAATTGATAATTAAATGTGATTTAATTATCATGAGTAATATGAATTTGATTCATATTATAAAAGGAGTTATCTTAGATAATTAAATGTGGTTTAATTATCAATGATGTGAATAATGTGAATTTGATTCATATTATTAAGACACATAAGAATAAGAGATCCAAGATGATTAAATGTGATTTAATTATCAGGATATGAATAATGTGGATAGAAATATCCATATTAATCATATATATTATAAATGTGATTTATAATATTTAAGAGAGAGCTATTTGTAATTTACATTTGTTAATTGAATGTTGATGTGAATTGGATTCACATTGGACAATTAATGAAAATGTAATTCACATTTTATTTTGGGTTGTGAATTCACAATCTTCCAATGACAAGATTGTAATATTCACAAAATAATTATGAATTATTTTTTGTAGAATAATTTACAACAAGTGTTGTTGGGATTTCTATGGAATTATGTAATCTTATCGGATCTCATGAGATTGCCACGAAATCCCATATTATGGAAGGAGGCAATTTTCTTTCCAAAATCTCCATGCTTGATTGATTTAATTTAGGATTAAACCATATTGATTTATCAATATATATTTAATCTAAATTAAATTAATTGTTGTTGGTTTTTTACCAACAAAAATCTTATCCATTAAAAGAAACACAAATCAACGAGAGCCATTGGATTTGTGTTGTCCCATGGATTGAGATCCATTGGATCTCAAAATATTATAATAGGAGAGGCACCCCTTATTCTTCTTGGTTACAACAACAACAAGAGAGACAACAACTCTCTCTCTCTCTCTCTCTCTCTCTCTCTCTGCACGCCTACTCTCTCTATCTCTCTCATGTGGCTGTCCACCATGGATGCCCTAGAGAGATTCTCCATCGCTGCGGCGTCGTCGTTATGCTTCCCGATCGTTTGCTCGTGGATCTCTGTCTCCTTCGGTGCGCCTCGCTCGTGAAGAAGACGTCGGATCTCATGTGTCAAGATCAAGAGATCCGTTGCTTGGATCATCAACATGAATTGCGAGAAGCACGTGATTCATCCCCGCGCTCGCAAGCATCTCCTCCGTCGGATCGGACTTGAGACAGGAGGTCTCTTCGTTTAGAGACTCGATCACAACCACGCTTCAAGAGGTAATCCTATTACTTGTTTGTGGTTCAAACGAAACGATCCGAGAAGTGTTTTTGGATCATGTGGTTTCGTCGCATAAAAAATTTAATTTCCGCTGCATAGAACAACTAGTCTGATTAGTCGTTCTTCGTCGTATTCGATACGATGCCCACACTTCTGTGATGTGCTTGAGGATCTTTTCATATCCTTCACCATATACCCCGAATATTCCTTCCATGCAATTAAGGCCCCCAACCGTATTCCATGGAGAGGACTAGGGGGGAGCTTTCAAAACCTCTTTCCCTTAATTTTGGAGTGGAGTGAAACGTCCGAAGTAATTATAGCGGAGTTTCATACACCCCGGAAATTGCTCCCCCGTAATGAAGGCTCCGAACTGCAATTCATGCGGAAAAACTCGAGGCGTTTTGACTTCTACTTTGACTGCCACTGTCACTAACTCTGCCGTTGCACCCATCGTCCCAGCCCCTGGCGGCTTCCTCTCCTCGCCGGGGCGAAGGTGACCACCATTGTCATGTTGCCACCGAACATCCAGACCGGACAGCGAAACTCCGATCGTGGCCAGCTCTTTAGGCATATAGTTTGGGATCATAGTGTAAAACTTGTAATTACTTTTACGTAGGGACATCGTTCTCACACCCAAAAGGCCGCTCAAAATCTTATCCATCCTACGTGCATTGTATAACATGTCAGCTGCCGTTTAAAGATCACTATGCTTGTGATGATGGTAGATACATTTTAACGTTTACATCTATGTGCATTATTTTACAACTTCTTACAGCCATTGAACCATCCCATCAAATCTTGGATTAGATTTTGTTTACTCATACTAGTTCCCCGATTAACCTATTTACTAGTTTAGGGACTTGCCATAAATTTAGTTCGCACTCATTTTTAGGTTTTCATGGAACATGTCATGTGTAATCGATTGATGAAAGTTTCTGCTGGATACGTGCAGAGCCTCTGCCGCACAGTAAATGACTGCTCTAAATGAGGGTACGTCCGAGCTATTCCCACAATCCACTGTTGTATAGCAGAAGATTTGCTCAAATATTATTAGTTCCTTTGGATGACATGTTCTAAATTTATGTTATTGTCAACACCACTGTCTCCTTCCTCCCTCACATGCCACCATTGCCTTCTCTGCCATTACCACCGTAGCACTCTCGCCATTACCACTGTCCAGCAACAATATCCCGCGGCCACATGCTTAATTACCGTAATTGCACCACCGTCGTCGCTCGCAACCGCGACAAGCACTGTATGCATGCTTGCCATTCCACCATCGCTCACAGCCACCGCATGCATACCCGGTCTCCACGGCATCGCCAATTTGCATATTGTGCCAAGAAAATGAATGCATTAAATATTGTTTTAAGAAAAATTGTTTTTTTAATTCTTACATGACGAAGTGGATGAGACGTGGAATTTAAGTAGATTTTGAGGTATGTTTTGAGTATATTTACCATATCGCTTTTTCATATAAGTAAATTAGGTAGTGTTGTTAGACCAGAAAGAACAAGGTGGACATGTATTGGAAAAAAAATAGAGAGCTTCGAAGAAGGTCGCAACACGGCGTCCCCTTCCCCACATGCAACCTCAACAACCACGCGCTTTCCTAAATTATTTATAACCCTTTCTCCTCCCCAGCACACGCCATCACCCACATACCACACGCCACCCACAGATCTCCAGCGTCCACAGATAGAGATAGAGAGAGAGAGAGCGCCAGTCTGATGACAATGGTGCTCACCAGGCCCCATGTCCTCCTCCTGCTCCTCCTCCTCTCCCCGCTCTTCTCGCCTTCTGGTGCGCACAGCCATGGCGGAGGCGGCGACGACGACGACGATGGAGGCTCTCCTGCTTCACCCACGTCCTCATCCCCGTGCTCTGCACAGCTCACACTCCCAACATCCACCAGCTTCCCCTTCAGCACCTACAACTTCAGCTGCAATAGCGCCTGGTCCTCCCAGAGCTTCACGTTGATGGTTGACCCCCAAACACCTTCCAAATCCAAAACTCACTAACTAATGCATCCGTTTTTTACGTTCTCTTCTCCCGATCTACTGCAGTATCAGAACACAACTGCGAATCTTTGGAGCTTTGTGCTGACAGCCCCGGACAACAACGACGGCTCCTACATCTCAGTCGGATTCTCTCCCAGCGGGATGATGGTGGGTTCCAGCGCGATTGCCGGATGGATCCCGCCGGGCGGTGCGGGGGTTGTCAAGCAGTATTACCTCGGGGGGACGTCGTCCACCTCCTGTCCTCCTGACCAAGGTAATAATAATACTCCATATTCCAAGTTTCTAACTATATATGAAAACCCTGCGAAATTTTACGTGGTAAGTATACGTGATATAGGTAAGCTGAAGGTGATTCCCAGAACGATGGCGATTATATCCCAAGCTTCGACGATATACATGGGATTCCAGCTGTCAACTAATATGCCGGAGACGAAGCTCATCTACGCAGTTGGCTCGACCCCCAAGGCCGACAACCTCCTGCCCAAGCACTGGAGCAAGACATCCACCACCATCGATTATACCACTGGTCTGCCTAACCACATCACTCTTTTGATTTTCCCTTTGTTTAAAGTGTGTTGGATCTCTGACGGCATATGATGTCGACATGCGCGATATTATAATATCCTTCTACATGTACTATATAGGGCAAACGTCGCCGTCGGGTGCTGCAGGGTCGTCTGCCGGTGGAAACTCAAAGTCGTCGGTAGCATGCTCGTCGAAGCTGGGCGTCAGCAGTGACCGCATCCCCTTCAACACCTCTGGTCTTAGTTGCTATATCGCCTGGGGGTCATATGATTTCACCTTATTCGTAAGTAATATACTTTTTTTTACGTCTGTGAGTAAAATCTTTTCAATTACTTGGTAAGCAGAGTCGTTCACCTACTAAACGATAAACCCTACCCACTGATGGCCCGTCGTCCACAGTGCATGTTGCAAAGATAATAAAATAAAAATGAAAGCTTCAAAAGTCATTTGAAATTGAAAATATATAGAGTAAGAAAAGGACAGAAAAGAAAGATTATTATAAGATCACGGGAGGAAAAGCCAGACATAAAAGCGGCTGGGAGGAGCGGATTCTTCTCTGGTTTCGAAGAGCATCCACTCCTGCCCACAGTAATCTTTCTGACTGATCGGACGTCTGGATTATTCTAAAGAATTCATTCGTCTATGAGGAGAGAGATGTAGAAGTGATCACGGACGGTATTAAGACAAGGACTTTTATCTTTGAATAGGATGCCTTTGGTTAGTGGATTAAGGTAGGTAAAATTGACAGAGAGTAATCTGTTTTTAGGTTTTGACGTTTGGATAGAGGGTTAAATTAGGAGTGGGTTAAAAGTTTGTTTGAAAAAGTGAGTAGTTATTTTGATGTGATTGTATTTAAGTTTGAAAAAGTGAGAAAAGTGAAGTAGTTTATAATTTATATGATATGATGGTATAATATATTATTTTTGATAGGATTGATGATGTAAAATTGATTTATTTAATTTTTTTAAAAAAGAATAAAGTGGGGATCACGTAGGAGAGATGTAGAGTGGGTTAAGGGGGTACCCGTGACCCGAACAAGCCCTTATTCTTTCGAATTTTTTATCTTTCAAAGTGTGATTATTCCTAGGTAACTAGATTTATTTTTCTACATTCAATAGTTAGAATTCCATCACAAATTAATATAATATTACATCATATTTTTTTTATTCCAACTCTTTCTGATCCTCATTACCATCTTAACAGCTATTATTCACAGAAAAATACCCAATCCACCATATCTCGGTAATCAAACAGACCCTCAACGTTTTAGTCTTAAAAGTCGTTCGATTCAGGAATAAGCAGGAATAAAGATAAGGAATACGTTAAAATAAGTACCAATTTTTGTTCGGTTAGAAGGATAAGAATGAAGAAAATAATGTGGAATAATGGCAGGTAAGTGTTAGTCTCCGTTCATTTGGCAAATAAAGGGTAATGAATAATGTTTGTAAGTTAGTGGATAAGGAAAAATAAGGGAAAAGAGGAAGGGGAATAAGAGACTAGATAAGTGGAATAACGGAAAGACGAATAAGAGCTTATTCCTATCACTATTCCCTATCAAACAAACTCTTTGGTTCCTTTTTCTTTCCAATTTCTTATTCCCTCCTAGACGATCAATGTTTTGTTCATAGAGTGAATATTTCTTATTCCTTCAACAAAATTGATTTAAAGTGATGAATAATTTGAATATTCATTGCCATATTTTTTTCATTGCAAATCAAGTTATTTTATGTTATTTAATTAGCAACGAATCTCATGTTTGTTTTTAAAGGTTCATATAATAGTGTTTTTTTGTTAACTTATTTGTTAAAAAAAATATCACTTGTTGCTGAATTTATAACATATTATAAGAAAAAAACAACCAATAATCATTTTTATGACTTGTGACAAATAGAACAACGAAAAAAATAATCGTTATGAATTTAAAAAAACAAACAAAACAATAATTGTTATATATTTAACTAAACAAGAGGTTTCAACGAATATTAAAGTACTTGTCACTTTAGATCATTTTTAATAAAAAAATGTTAAATATGTGACACAAAATCTTATAAGAAAAAAATGGTAGTAGCAAATCTAGAAGGTCCATCTAAAAGATATTAGATCGGAGAAGGTATTGTGCAAAACATCTTACACAAAGGGCTTGTTTGGTTGCAGGGTTGGGCAGGGTTGGCCCAACCATGGTTACTATTCACAAAGGTACTTTCTCCTCATTAATATAAATAACTCGTTTTGAGGTGTATTTATATGGGAATCACTTGCTGTAAGGCATTTACAGCATGACTGAAATACACGAGGAACATCGGATGAGGATTCGACGATCCTTTAGAAGGTCAGAGATAATGGACTCGCCTCTCAAGGTGGAGGATAGGCGATCCAACGCTGCAATAGAGGGTACAACAGACGATCCTCTCTTGTATCCAGATACATAAGTTCTTAATAAGAGAGCGTTGGGTTTGGTCTTTTCGAGTGAAATTAATTAAAAGTTTGTTGCAAAACAAAAATTCGTAGCTAGAATTTTCCGTTTCCACGATTTGACGGGTTATTCTTTTGAGTTGCATAAAGTTGGCACGAGTTCATAAGTATTTGTAGACGAACTGCCGTTAAGGCCAATGCATGATCTAACTTAACGTTCGGTTCTGATTCTGCGACGCGCGCGGAGAGCAGTACAAGAAGAGCGGGCCGAACCTGTGGAGCTTCGTGCTGTCGACGCCGGACACGAACGCCTACGTCTCCATAGGGTTCTCGAAGAAGGGGAAGATGGTGGGGAGCAGCGCCATAGCGGGGTGGAAGCCCACCGGGTCGGGATCGGACACCATCAAGCAGTACTACCTCGGGGGCACCAGCTCCGGCAGCTGCCCACCGGACCAGGGGGACCTCGTCCTCGCGGGGAAACCGGTGGTGGTCTCGCAGTCCTCCCGCCTCTACTTGGCCTTCGAGCTCAACACATCCATGCCGGCGTCCAATCTCATATACGCCATTGGCCCCCAGGGCAACCTGCCCGGATCCGACTTCAAGTTGGCCACGCACCAGGACATGACCTCCACGTACCTCAACTACGTCACAGGTATGCACAGCTGCTTCAATATACGATATATACACATCATTACGCTCGAAAAAGAAATGAGAATAGTTTGTTGCAGGTGAAAGCTCGGCGATATCCAGTTCTACGCAAACCCTAAGGACAGCTCACGGGGCTATGGGGTTGCTGGGGTGGGGCGTGCTGGTGCCCATCGGCGTCATGGTGGCCCGGTACTGCAAGCACTGGGATCCTCTCTGGTTCTACTCGCATATCTCCATCCAAGGGCTCGGCTTCCTTCTCGGCACCATCTGCATGTTCACTGGCTTCAGCCTTGAGGACAAGGTCGGTGTGGACGTGGACACTCACAAAACCTTGGGTGTCATCATCTCTATCATGGGACTCCTTCAGGTAGGTATCATATATATATATGGTTTAAATCTAGAGGGAAAAAATATGGTCATGGAATTCTAATCAGAACCATCCTTCTGCGACAGGTCTTGGCATTGCTTATTCGCCCAGATAAGACGGCGAAGATCAGGAGATACTGGAATTGGTACCATCATAATGTTGGAAGGGTAGCCATTGTTCTTGCAGTGGGCAACATATTCTATGGTATCTCTCTGGCTCATGAGGATCGATCATGGAATGTGGGATTCGGGATTTTCCTCGGCATTTGGGTCTTCGCAAGCATTTGTTTAGAGGCTTGGATGAGACTACGTAACTGAGATCATGTATGCCACGCTTCTCATGGACTTCCTGCTCTGTCAGGAGGCCTTTGCTGCTTCATATATAGTTGCCCTCCTTTTCATTTTCCTGTATGTTTCGATATTTTGGTATAGATGTATTATATCCATCCATTTTATGATAGTAGTGACATTTTTATTGGTTAATGGCGTCGTTTGAATTCTCTTTTTTTTTCGTTGCTTGCGATTTTCATATGGCTGTTTGACATGTTTCTTGTCGATAGTCGACTGGAAATAAACACTCCTTCTGGTCTTCGAGAAGAGTCCTCTTTGCTTGTGCACCACAGGATCCATGGGCAGATTTCAACAGACTTAGACTGAGTCAAATTTGAATTTTCAGTCAGTATACGATAAACATTGATGTAACCCTGATCGGCAGATTGTGATTTTGATCAAATTCCAACAACAATTATCTATAAGAACTTTTAGGAGACATTTGGTTCGAGAATAAGCACGAATAAGATGTAGAAAAAGAAGAAGAATATTATATTCTCTTTTCGGTTGTCGGTTGGAAAGATAGGAATAAGGAGAATAATGTGCACTACAAGAAAAATGGGATGTAATGACGAAATTGTAATTATGTAATGACGACATGTTAGTTCCCATAGTAATACAATATCATAAGAACCCATGCTTGTTAACCTTATATCGAAGAGATCCGTCTCTTACTAAAAAATATAGGGATGCTGTTTTAAAATTGCATATAAAACCATCGTGATGATCCCCCCTTGAAATAATTACCTCATTTCTTCTCTTGGAGGAAAAGCAAAAGGATCTAGGGCTAGGACGGAACTCCAAGGGTGAATCCCGCCATCGTAGGCATCAGGAGGATCTTGATGGTGGTGGGTGTGGGGGGGGGATGAATACATATTCATCACTCTTTATTCTTTTATTTTAGCTACAAAACCTATGCAAAACACATGTATATTCTTGTAAATAGCAATAATTATCAATTAGCATGCACCTTGTAAATATGCAAAATTAGCATGTTTTTGTGCATAAATAAAAGAATAAAGAAATAAAAGAAAAAGAGTGAGATATTTAGAATAAATATTGAGCGACCTAATCCCAAGGGAGGGCTCAGCATGGGCCTCACCGCAAAAGATCCCAAGTAGAGAGAGATAGGGAAGCTCATATGTGTACATCTGTATACAAATAAAAATTTATTTTCCTCTTATTCAAATGTGTATTTATTTATTTGTATATATTTGTAAATATAAAATTAAAATAAATAAGAGAAAAATAAAAGAAAAATAAAAAGAAATAAAATTCCTTCATCATTGTATATATACACCATGTACACAGAACTACACATCTATTTATTTTTCCCTTGTAAATAATTAATAAAAATATAACAAAAATATTTTCAAATTCCACATTCCATGGTATAAATAAATAAAATAAAAACTAGAAAAATAAAAAGAAAAAAAAGAAATAAAATAAAAATCAAAATCCACATTGTATATATACCATGTATATATTTGTATATACCTATTTATTGCACCTATGTAAATAAATAATAATAATAAAATAAAAATACCCCTTTATTCCAAATTTTATCTTATAAATAAATAAAATATAAAATTGGAATAAATATATAAAAATAAATAATTAAAAATCAAAAATAAAAAATACATATGTATATACTTGTATATAATAATAATATTTTGTAAATACCTAATTTATATTTCAAAAAAATAAATAAAAGTCACTAAAAATAATTTAAAAATAAACAAACATTTTTCATGTTTAAAGTTTTTCGAAATAATTTCATTTACTATTCTTTATTGAATTTCTAAATCTTTAATAATTGGCGAGCTCTGATTGGTCCACGGGGGATGTTGACCCCCGGTCAACTCTCCCCCCAGGGCTACCAGACTCGGATTCTGTGCGCCCGACCCGATTTCTCCTACTTTTCCCCGCTCGATCCGATCGCCAAATACCTAAACCCCGGGCTCCATTTGTTCCTTGATCATCTGAGACCCTCGCCCGGGGTGGATTTTAGGGATCCGAGCTTCACAGAGCCATGCCCGATCTGATCTTCTCGGACCCTCTGTTGGATAAAGCTTCAGCTTTGGTCGCATTTCACTTCATCTTTGGCGCTGCTCCTTCGTCCCAGGACCTCCACCCTAATCCCTAGAGTGATAACTATCGATTGGCGTGTCGAAGAGAGGAGAGGAAGCCCTCCGCCACTGATCCGGCGACATCAGCCGCCGTGCGCCGCCACGAGGTGCGCTTAGCCTCGGAACTCGACGCTTCCTCGAGGTCATGACCCCCAGAGCTCCGCGAGCTCATCCCCAGTCGACTGCATCCGTCAGGTAGACCTGAATCCTTCTGGTTTCCCTTAATTTTCGATTAGGCCCAATTCGACCCATCTCCATCTTTCATCGATTCCGTCCACTCCGATCACCGTTTCGCTCAACCGACCCGACCATCACACTCACGAGACCCCTCTCCACCTTCTGCACCCACGCACCCACCTTGGTTCGCCCCGGAACCAAGGCTCGACCTTCATCGTCGTCGCCTCGCCGGAGGTCGCCCATCTCGACTCGCTAGCCACCCATTCCACCTCTAACCGGGTCGAGGCAGTTTGTCCTCGACCCAGGAAGCCTCTTTGTTTATCTGCAGGTCGAATGAGACCTATCTGAGGGTCAGAACATCCAGGCACAGAGGCCCAGCTCCGCCTTCATCGCCGGAGCTCCTCGGAGCTTCCCGGCCTCATCGGAGGAGTCCACCAGCTACGGGAGGTCTCGGCGATTCTGCTCCACGTCTTTGCAGCCCTCGAGGAGGTCCAATGCACCCGTGGTGCTCCGGCGAAGTTTGTCGGAGCTTTGTTCATCCAGGACCTCTCCTCGCCGTTCGTTTAGCCTTGACGCTCCAGATGTGATCTCAGCCATTCATTTGAGGAGCCACTCCACTGTTCGATCTTCCAGAGGCGCGATCAGGACCGTCTATCCGAGCGAAGGTTTTCCCTAGCACCTACATCGTTCTATCTGACACGTGGCGCTTCATCGGCCGTCGGCTTTTAATAAGGGGTAAATTTCTTGTAGGCCCCTCTGTTTATTGCATTTGATAGTTTAGTCTTGTAAATATTTAGCATAGTTGTTTTTATTTTGGATATTTTGCATTGAGGACCTTGTGCTTATTTTATTTGCATTTAAGCCCCTGTCTACGTGGAACACGTGCATCGTCACGTGACTTTCTGGGATATTTGCATGTAAGGGCTTGGGGTTTATATGTGTTATGAAATGGAACTTAGTTTGTGATATTTTCATTTATACCCCTGTGCGTGATTTTATTTGGACAGGTGATGAATATATGGGCTTTTTACACTTTCCATCCTACACTTTTTGCATGTGTTATTATCCAGCCCTCAGAAATAAGTTTCTTTGCATTTAGGTTCTTGTGAACTAGGAGCCTTTTTTTGATTTAAATAAAATATCAAAATTAATCCAAATTACGTGAAATTTGGATACATGGCTCGTGCCACTGTATAAAAATTTCTTTAATTTTTGGGTATATTTTTTAGGCTTTTTAGTATTTTTAAAAACTCAAAAATAGTTGTTTTTGTGTCTGTCCAGATTAAAAAATCATAAAAAAATAAAAACTCTTCTAAAAATTCCAAAAAAATAAGTTTTGTTTGTCTTTGTGTGTATGATTTTTTAGCATTTATGGCGATTTTTGGACTTATAAAAACCTTAAAATTAAAAAACCCTTAAAAACTCATAAAAATTCTAAAAATTATATAAAATCCAAAAAAATCACAAATTCTTTTTCTGAATTTTCTTTGTTGTTTGTAGTTTTCATAAAAATTACTTCAGGCTTTTATAGATCAATTTGATATTTTAAATTGATCTTCCAAGCCTGACTGGACAACAGCTTCCTATTTTGGCCTTCTTTTAATTTTAGAAAATTCTATAAAAATCAGAAAAATCTCAAAAATTCACCAAAAACAGTAAAAAATCTAAAAAGCATAAAAATAGTTTTGTTTGAATTTTTGGAGCTTTTTAGAGTGTGTAAATAATTTTTTGATTGTGCTTGTATTTACCTTTTTATTATTTTCCTTCATTATTAAAAATCTAAAAAAATATAAAAATAATTAAAAACCACCAAAAATACTCGTTTTGCTTTGTTTCATTTTTGACTACTTCATAGGTCGCAAGGCCAATTCGTGCTCCCTGAGTCCGACCCTGGGTGCTACATTAGGCTAATCTCATAGCCAGGGCCACTATTTTTGCTTTTATTGTTTTATCTTGTTGTTTGGTGGTCTGCTTTTATATTTTCTTGATTGAGCTGAGATCTCTCGATCCGGGTTGCAACGACCCGAGAGTGATTATTTTTACCCGGATTGTTTGATTGATTTTTCGGTTCATCAGAATGACGTCGTTGCCGAGGAGCACGGCTTAGTAGTCACTTTTCGATTTTTCCGCGGTTTTCTTTTTCGCGGCTTTCTGTAGATATTTTGGTACATATTTTATCTATCTTATTCTATTTTTATAATAAATTGGTTTGACACTCTGTTCATTTTAATACGAGGGACCGAGGATCGAGGCGGCTTCTTCGGAAGCCGACGCAACTACGAGAGTCGGAGGTGGCTTCCTTCTCTACGAAGTCGCAGGAGAGCGCAAGGAATCGAGCAGGAGTGCGGGAGCTGCGGAATAGTGATAAACACAAATTATCGTAGGTCTAAAGAGTATGTCTCACACAAGGCGGAGACAACCGATGTCGATGCGGCGACCCACAATAAATTGTATTTAATCAACAATTAACCCACACTACAGATCACGGAAATAGAAATAAATGTGGAGTTAAAATTTATTTTTAACTCTGCACAAATGGTGTATAGTGAAGAGTATGCAGAGAGTTTGAACACAGGGAGCAAACAGGGCAATTCACAAGAGTGTGCACAAGTGAGTGTGTGTGTGTGATGTGTCTCTACTAAGCAAGCAAGCAAATACAATTTTGTGGGTTTTTAATTTTTTAAATTTTTTTCTTTATTTTTAATTTAATTTTTGATTTTGTATTTTGATTTTTAATTTTCTGATTTTTATAATTTTATATTTTTTTTTATTTTTTTTCTTTTCTATCTTGGAATTTATAAACAATGTAATACAAGACAAGATAAAATATTTATAAAACTGTGCAAAAATATCCAAAAATTCAGAAATAAAATGTTTTTGGTATTTTTGTGGTTTTCTACTATTTTTGTGATTTTGGGGATTTTTCAAGGTGTTTTTGATATTTTTAAATAGCAAAACAAGGCAAAACAGTGAAATATGTGCTGGTGATGAATACCCATTCATCACTCTTTATTCTTCTATTTTAGCTACAAAAACCTTTGCAAATACATGTAGATATGTGTAAATACAAATAATTACCAAAAGCATGCATTGTGTAAAAACCTATAATTAGCATGTTTTTGTGCAAAAAAATAAAAAGAATAAAGAGCAAAAAGAAAAAGAGGGAAATATTTAGAATAAATATTGAGCAACCTAACCCAAGGGAGGGCTCAGCATGGGCCTGACCGCATAAAAGCCAAAGTAGAGGGAGATAGGAGCTCATATGTATATACTTTTATAAATACAATAAATTATATTTTCCTCACCCAAAAATATGTTGTAAGTATTTGTATATATCTTATTAAAAAAACAAAATACAAATAAAAAAAATCAAAAATTCAAAAATATACCTTCACCATGTGCATAGACCATCACCCATGTATTTATTTAACCCTATAAATAAATGAAATTATTTTCAAAACTTTTTGTGAATATTCTATGGCATATTTTGTAAATAAAATAAATAAAAAGAAACAAAACAAAAATCAAATAAAAATTACAAAATTAAAATACAAAAATACATTGTATAAATACCATGTATATAAATGTATACAACTATTTATTTCACCCTTGTATATAAGTGATAAAAATAAAATAAAAATATTCTTTTATTCCATATTTCATGTTGTAAATAAATAAAATACAAAATGAGCATAAAAATACATAAAAATAACAAATAAAAAATCAAAAATAAAAATCCATATAGTGTACATATACCTATATATAGAGCTACCCTATTTTTATTTCCAAAAATTAAATAAAAATCACCAAAAAATAGAAAAAAATAAAAGAAAAATATTTCATGTTTTGAGTTTTCTTTAATTCGGCCTATTTCTGCCTTAAAATAAATAAACAAAAATTGCATCCACGTGGCCGCTCCTGATTGGTCCACGGGGGATTGTTGACCCCGGTCAACTCCCCCGCGGACTCCTTCCTTTTCTGGAAGACGCGCGCCGCCCCGCCTTCTCCGATCTTCCCACGCGTCTCCAGGCTGTCTCCCACGCATATCCCATGCCCGGATTCTTCGCCGTTCATCCCTCTCCCTCGCCGGATTCTTCGCCGCGCGATCCATGCTTTCCATCGCTGTCGCCACTCAACCCTAAACGCCCCTGTCACCATTTATACCCCCAGCTCCGCCGCCTTCGCGCCCCATCTTTGGCCCTTCTCCTCCTTCCCAGTGACCTCCATAGGCTTCGCAAGAGTGACAGCAAGCGTCTGCCCTTGTTGCAGTGAGGCGAGGAAGCGAATCCATTGATCCGGCGATTCTCGCCGTCCTTGCTCCGCCGCCGGCGTTGAGCATCGAGCTTCAGGCCTTGACGCCCTTCGAAGCTACGACCAGGAGCAAGAGCAGCTCCAGCATAGTCTCCAGCATCCATCAGGTAACCCTAGTTCCTACCCATTTAGTGTAATTTCAGATTACCCCCAAATCGACCCATTGCTGTGTTCCGTTGATTCCGACTGCCACGCTCTATATCTCGATCATCGGACCATCTCATCACCTTCGCCGTATCCCCGTGCACTTTCTACGCCCGCTCATTCACCCCAGCTCGCCACGGAGCTGGGATTCGAGTTCCATCGCCTCCGCCTCGCCGGAGCTCGTCCGCCCCACAGCACCGTCCACCTTCACCCCGCTTTCTTGGGTCGAGGCATTTTGCCCTCGACCCGCGAAGCTTCTTGTCCACTTTGCAGGTCCAAAGGAGGTGTCTGAGCCTCCAGTCCATTCAAGACCAGAGCTTCGCGCCGCCAGGCCTCGCCGGACCCCCTCCAGGGTTCGGCTGGACCATCAGCCATCGTCATCAGCTGCGGGACAGTGCAGCGGAGCTTCTCCGATCAATTGCAGCAGCTAAGGAGGGGTGTAGCGCACGCAGGAGGCCGGCGAAGTTCGCCGGCGATGAGTTCTTGCACCCTCCTCCAGAGCCGTCCGATGAAGACCTCGCTCCAGTTCTAATCCTGAGCGTCCATCCTTGAAGGAGCAGCAGCCATCGATCTATCTGAGGAGACATCTGGACCGTTGTAGCCGAGGAGAGAGGACCAGGAGCCCAGCATCGTCAGATCTTCCACGTGGACCTCTCCCAGCCGTTGATCGAGCCGAAGGGACGAAGAGAGAAGAGGCGCAGCGCATCCGGACCGTCCAGCCTACACGTGGCGCCCATCCGACCGTCGGCTAATAAAGGGGTAAATATCGTAGGCCCCCCTCGTAGTTTGTAGTTTCATTTTTAGTCCTGTAAGTTGTCGAGTCAGTTATTTATTTTCTGGGATATTTGCACTAAGGACCTCGTACTTATTTTATTTGCACTTATACCCCCGCCTGTTGTGAGCCACGTGCGTCGTCACGTGTTATTCTGGGTTATTTGCAATATATGCCCTGTAGTTCTGGATGTTATTCTTTGAATAAAATGTTTTGTTTATTTGCATATATACCCCTGTGAACACTTTATATTCGCATGTGCGTTTTATTTTGGGATATTTGCATATAAGTCCCTGGACTTTTGATACGAGTTATCAATAGGTCCTTGGAACTTATTTTTATTACAATTTGGTCCTTGAGTGCCCCAGGCACGTGCTTGGCACGTGACTTCTTGGGTATTTTGCACCAGGACCCCAGAACTTTTGGGTATTTGCACATAGGTCCCTGTGCACAGTGCCCCACCTTTATTTTTGAATAAAATATCAAACGACCTCCAAATCCAATGAGATTTTGACACCTGGCTCCTGCCATGGTGTAGGAATTTCTATGATTTTTGAGGACAATTTTGATTTCATTTATTATTTTTAAAAATTCAAAAACCCCTATTTTTGCCACTGTTTGACTTTAAAAATACCAAAAAAATATAAAATCACCTTTAAAAATTCTAAAAAAATTAGGATTTGTTGCTTGCTTGTTGTTTGATTTTCTAGCCAATTTTGGCTACTTTTCATCACTTAAAAACCCTAAAAATTGAAAACCCCTAAAAACTCATAAAAATTATAATAAATAAATTAAAAATCCAAAAACAATAATTAGGGTGCCTAAATTTTCCTTATTCTTCCTAGATTATAGGAAAATTACCTTTAGGGCTTTTTGAGATCCAAGAATATTTTATTTTTGGGTCTTAAGCCTTGCTGGACAGTACCCTTTGTTTTTCGCATTGTTTGATTTTTAATAAATAATTTACTCATTAGAAAAATCCCAAAAACAGTAAAAAACTTAAAAAACCTAAAAATCAATTTTCTGGAATTTTTGCATCATTTTTGGGGTGTGTAATAAATTGTTGAAGTTCCCTTGTATTTACCTTCTTTAATTTTCTCATCATTTACAAAATCTAAAAAAAATATAAAAACAAATAAAAACCATTAAAAAAGATTCCCTTGGATTTCTGACTACATCGTAGGCCGCAAGGCCAATCTGTGCTCCTTGTGTTCGACCCTGGGAGCTATACCAGGTTAATCCTCTAGCAGGACCACTTCTCTGTATTTTATTGATTTATCTCCATCTGTGGTTCATTTTTCTTGATTGACACATTCTGAGCGATTGAGGACAACGACATTGTGATTTCTTTTCTACCTCAGTTGTTCGGGATTTCGTGCCGTCAGAATGGCGCCGTTGCCGGGGAGCACGGCTTTGTAGTCATTTTTTTTATTGTCTCTCTTAATTATAACTATTTTCTGACACTCTCTCTCTTTCTAATTTTTGTGCGAGGTACTGCGTGGAGAACTTGGAGTACACTTTTTTGAGGACCCGCACGGGAAGAAGAGCAGGAGGAAGAGAGAGAAGAAGGAGTTTTCATTTCTGAGAGAGAGAGAGAACAATACTGTTGTAATAATTTAGACTTTGGACTTGTGGACACTTGTAACTTAGCGGGTCTGTTTCGCCGAGCACCGGTGTGCTCGGGGGACCCATTTGGATTTTCGCGGCTTTTATCGTGGTTTTGATAGCTAGCTGCCTTTTCCGGTGTTTACGCGGTTTTTCTCGAGCCCCTAGATTTAGGAATTTCTGTTGATTGTGACGTAAATATCTAAGGCCCAACACTTAATAGAATATCTGTTCCTATAGAACGTAATTGGACCTTGATAAAATTCACTGAAAAAGTTAGTTTAATTAGATTTGAGACCACGTGCCGTGAGGAGTCACATACACCGCTGGCAGGACCCGTTGTGGCGGGCACCGAGTGACTCCCAAGATCGGACTCCGGACTCGATTCCGTTGGCTAACTATTGTTCTTCACGATCAATAGAAATTGCTCAGCTAGGACTCGGTTTTTCCTCGTTGCATCATTTAGGTAGTTTAATTCTGTATTTAAATTCTGCGCGGATCACTTGCATGTAGAGTGCTGGAGACAAGGTACGCATTTCTTTCTCTGCATGCATCATTGATTTTCTCGCGCATCGGTTTTTTTTCGTCTTCTCCCCCTGTGTTTGGCTTAATCATCAGGAGAATCGGAAAAATCGCTAAGCCGCTTGTTTTTATTTTTGAAAAAAAAAATTTTAAAAAGAAAAACAATAAAAATTGGGACTGGATAACACTATTGACCCTAAAAGACACTCACATTAAAAATTTGTCTTGGGGAGAGCAACCCCCTCATTGTTTGGTTTGATTGTGCGAGAGAGTGACCCGAACACTAGGTAAAGCCCTCCGGTGCTCATCTCGACTGATTACCGACTCTTCTGTGCGGGACAGTCGGTTTAGAGAGTATCGGGTATCCCAGCAGGTCACGTAATCGCTCTGATATCTTGTGTGTTCACCAAATAAAATTGACAAGATAAATTGACCGAGCTTTCACGGTCTTCAGATTGTGTTGAGTTGGTGAACAAGGGGTTTGCTTTGCGATCATATTTTCTCCAGATCCCATCCGCCTTACTCGCCAGATCAAGATGATGGGTAGACGATCTCTTAGGCAGCCTCTGGCTGCACCGCTTTCAGGCGCGTCTACTCCATCATCTAGGTTGGCCCATGAGAGTCGAGACCAGCTCTCCGGGCCCGAGTTCGATTCCACCCTGTTCCCCCTCGATCCCCTTTCTTCTGCTACTGAGAGACATGAGCCCGAGGAAAGACGGATTAATTTGACAGAACCTGAGTTAGGCTCATCTGATTTTGCAGACATCCCTATGGCTGGAGCCGGCAGTTCAGACGATCGCCAGCCCGAACATTTTGTCTTAGACCAGGGAGCGATTAACTCCACCCTGATCGCGTCATTAGAGACAGTTCAGCAACAGTTACGCGATCAGGGGGCATTCATGATAGAGATGAGGAGGGAGTTGGAGAGACTCCGAAGAGAGCGAGACGAGCCGAGCGAGCCGGAGGACATTCCTGACGCTGATGCAGAGGCAGCAGCCGCAGCAGCAGCTGCCGCAGCAGCGGCAGCCGCTGCCGCAGCAAGACCGATGCGGGAGCTACACAACCCCGGATCTACACTGATGCACCAGTGGGTGGTGATACCTGCTATCGTGGGGGATTTCAAGTTCCCTCCGAACACCCTGCAGATGCTTCCTCATTTTCACGGACTCGCCACTGAGGAACCCCACCTCCATCTCCAGGAGTTTTTGATGATCTGTAGCACTGTCCACGACCGTCGTGTGGACCAAGATACGATTCGGATGATGGCCTTCCCTTTTTCACTGGCAGATAGAGCAGCCGCCTGGCTGAAACATCTAGGGAAGTTTGTTTACACCTGGGAGCAACTCCGCACCGAGTACTTGAACAAGTACTATCCACTCGGGCGGACGAATGCAGCGAGGGCCCTGATCAACAACTTCTCCATGCTCCCTAACGAGCAATTTCACGAGGCATGGGAGAGGTTCAGAGAGCTTCTGGATAGATGCCCACATCACGACATCTCGAAGCCGAACCTAGTTCAGAGCTTCTTTAGTGGGATGACACCAGAGCTTCAGGGTCTGGTGAATGCTTCTTGCGGCGGGTCCTACTTTGCCAAGGACCACAACCAAGTCTGGGCCATCTACGAGGAGATGGCAGAAAATTACATGGTGATGTCCCAGACTCGGTTGTACACACAGAGATCTCAGCAGCCGCCTGGACCCGTGCAGTATCGGCGGATAGCACGGGTTGATGCAGGTCCATCCAGTTCGTCCACAGTTGCGGCCGCACAGGCAGAGTCGGCCACTGCGGACATGGGGATTATCAGCGAGAAGTTGGACCGCATGGAAATCATAGAGAAGAAGCAGTGCCAGGGCATAACTCAGATGGAGCAAATGGCACAAACTCTGAGCGACATGAAGACCCAGCTCTTGTGTCTTCAGGAGGCACAGACGGCTCCTCAGCCCCGTCTTCTGTCGCGAGGCGATTCCGGCGGCAGCCGCAGCTCGTCCCAGCGCTCCAGCTCTTTGCAGCAGCCTAGACAAGTTCACCTTGTACAGGCGGAGCCGTACCAGCAGCAGCCCTCTTACCAGTCACCACCATCTCCAGACTTACAGATGGTGGTATATCAGCCGGATCAGCCTCTGGATGTACTCCCACCAGCCCCTTACGATGCGGAACCGTTGATGGATGTCAACGGGATTTGGTATGACCGCCCTCAACCTGGAATCCGACGAGACCATCCCGGATTCAGGTGGGGGAATGGGGGTAACCAGTCCCAACAGCAGCCAGCCGGTCAGGGAGGGCAGTACTCCCAGCAGAGAGATCACCAGCAGCCCCCTGCATATCAGCCACATCAGCCATCATCCTTCGTACCTCGTCCCTACCAGCAGCAGGGACAGAATTGGAGACGTGAGCAGCAAGCTCACCAGCAGCAGCATCCTTCCTCATACCCCTCTCAGCCACAGCAGCAGCAGGTCCAGCAGCCTCATTACCAGAGAGGCAACCCGTCGGGCTCCCATGAGAGCCCCGCCATGGATGATCTAGCCCGTCTCTTCACAGAGCAACAGGCTACATTTAGACGGGAGATGGACGAGTTCCACCAGGAGATGCGGGACCTGATGAGAGGGAAGGCCGCTATCCCTGCACAGATCGAGCCTAATCCGAATAACTTGAAGAGGAAATCTGAGCAGGTAGTTCACACTGAACCTACCACTCCTAGTAACTCATTTGATGAGATGTCATCGGATTTATTTGATGCTGATTTTGTTACACTTAGGAGCGGTAGAAGACCAGCAGGCGGCGCCTCATCTGAGCGACAACACAAGGATCCATCTAGAGCGCCAGATGAGGAAGAGGAGAGCGGTACTGAAGCCGCACATCATGATGACGGTGGTACTGATGCCACCCGAGATGCTGATCCCACCGGCGGTACTGAGGCCGCCATTTCACCACATCGAGGAGGTGGTACTGAGGCCACCAACATTTATTCTGATAGAAATGTTGTCTTTCCTCGCATGAATGTATCTCAGAACTCTCATTTGAATAAAGGAAAAGGTTTAGTTTCTTCTGATCCCACTGTGGTGAATGATGTTTGTGAGGATCCGGTCATCGAACCGTCTAGGCCTATTCCTAGTCCTTCATCTGAGAAGGACCCTGTGATCCCCTTCCCTAGAGCCCTTGAGTTGGGGAAGGGGAAGAAAAAAGAAAAAGATCCAAAAAAGATAGAGCAGGAGGAGTTCAGCCAGAGCATGATAGACCGATTTCACATCCAGTTGACCCTCAATGAGGCTTTGCAACACATCCCTCTTCTTCAGCGATCCTTGAGAGATAAGACCACAGTCAGAAGGACGAAGAGGAACAAGACCGCAGAAATTCATGTGTTGACCAAAGCCACGTGTTACGCGATCCAGAACCATCTGCCGACTAAGAGGCCAGATTTAGGGGCCCGTATGTCAGATGTCAGATTAGTGAGCAGAGGTTCAACCGTACTCTATTAGATAGCGGATCGTCGATCAACCTTCTTCCGGCAGCCCTTCTCGACCACTTAGAGTTGGGCACTCTTAGACAGAGCAGGACATACCTTCAGTTTGCTGATCGGTCTGTCAAGAGGCCAAAGGGGTTGTTGCGAGACGTTGTCGTCACGATTCAGGGTTTGCAATTCCCCGTGGACTTCGTAGTGCTGGACATGGAGACCCCTGACTCGTTGACCGATTCCCCCATTATCCTCGGTCGCCCGTTCTTGGCCACAGCCAAAGCAGTGACCGACCATGACAATGGGAAGGTATTCTTTCGCGTCCAGGGCGAGAGTATACAAATAGAGACGGTTAAGGACCACAGAGCCAGAGCTAGATCCCGCTCAGAGGACAGTACAGATTCAGAACAGCTGACAGACGCAGGACCAGACATCCACCAGGACTGTGATTTTGTGATCACAGATGATGAGGCAGTTTGGGCAGATCCTGCAGCACAGACCATCCTCTCATATTCAGATACAGTTGATGCAGAATTGATAGCAGAGGATAGTCTGGAGAGCACAGCCTTGGTTCAGGATACTATTGAGTCAGCAGAGTCGAACCTTGATCGCGACACGATTTTCAGTGATGGTGGTACTGAGGCCACCCTGCTTTACGGTGGTACGGATGCCACCGCAGTTGATACAGATCCCTCGGATTCAGAATCTGATTGGGCCGATTGTGATGATCAGATGCCAGATCTGGATCCACCTGAGCCTATAGATGAGGAGGAGGTAGAGGCAGAGCAGATCAGAGACAATGCAGAGGACCCGCCTTCTCCAGATCCAGTTTGTGAGAGTTCTTTATCATTTTCCCAGGCAGATTTGGCAGAATTGTCTGCATACACACATCTTCTTCAGAAGCCAGATCTGCCAGCACCCAGCTGTCCAGAGCTGAAGCCGCTCCCTACTTCGCTGAAGTATAGATTCCTTGCGGGAGAGTCTGAGATGTACCCAGTCATCATCTCTGCTGATCTGACTGGAGAACAAGAATCCCGTCTGATGGAGGTTCTTGAAAAGAACCGCAAGGCAATTGGATGGAGCGTAGCAGATCTCCATGGGATTAGTCCCTCATTGTGCTCCCACCATATCTATCTCGAGGAAGGGGCGAAGCCGTCGCGTGAGTTCCAGCGGCGACTGAACCCCAACCTAAGAGAGGTTGTCATGAAGGAAATATCAAAATGGTGGAGTGCAGATTTTATTTATCCCATTTCCGACTCCAAGGGGTGAGCCCCTTGCATGTGGTGCCCAAGAAGACGGGCATCACGACTGTGATCAGTGAGTCGGGCGAGGAGATCGCTACACGAGTACCCACCTCTTGGCGGGTCTGCGTTGACTACAGGAGACTCAACCAGGCCACCAAGAAGGACCATTTCCCCCTGCCCTTTATAGATCAGATCATTGAGAGACTGGCAGGGAAAAGCCATTACTGCTTCCTGGATGGGTACTCGGGCTACAATCAGGTGGCCATCGCTCCTGAGGATCAGGAGAAGACCACCTTTACCTGTCCCTTCGGTACCTACGCCTTTCGACGCATGCCATTTGGGCTATGTAACGCCCCTGCGACTTTTCAGAGATGCATGCTGTCAATATTTTCGGACATGGTAGGGGAGTGTTTAGAGGTCTTCATGGACGACTTCTCGGTTTACGGCGACGGATTCGATTTCCTGTCTTGACTGCCTAGACCGAGTGCTTCAGCGATTGTATTGCTACCCGGTTGGTTCTGTCCTGGGAGAAGAGTCACTTCATGGTGACTCAAGGGACGGTGCTTGGCCACATCATCTCCAACAGAGGCATGGAGGTTGATCCGGCCAAGGTCGATGTCATTAAGAAACTCACACCGCCGTCCAATCTGAAGCAGTTACGGTCATTTCTGGGGCACGTTGGTTTTTATAGGAGATTTATTCATGATTTCAGCAAGATTGCCCGACCGTTGACTGACCTCTTGACGAAAGACACCGAGTTCCTTGTCGATGACAAGTGTCTTTCGTCCTTTGAGACTCTCCAGCAGTGTGTAATTGAGGCTCCTGTCCTTCAGCCACCCGATTGGTCTCTCCCATTCGAGATCATGACGGACGCCTCTGATTTTGCCGTAGGGGCCGTGCTAGGACAGAGGAGGGATGGAGTGCCATTTGCCATACACTATGCTAGCCGCACATTGGATTCCGCCCAGCGGAATTACACGGTCACAGAGAAGGAAATGCTAGCAGTAGTGTTTGCCCTAGATAAATTCAGATCGTATATCATTGGATCTAGAGTGACTTTGTATACTGACCACACCGCCATCAGGTACCTCATGTCAAAGAAGGATGCCAAGGCCAGACTTACTAGATGGATCCTTCTACTCCAGGAGTTCGACATTGAGATCAAGGATAAGCCTGGAGTCAAGAATGTGGTGGCGGATCATCTTTCCCGACTAGAGCAGCCTGAGGATTCTGAGCAGATTGATCCCATTTGTGATACCTTCCCAGATGAGGCGATCCTTGCTATCGCCTCACTCCCGTGGTATGCCGATATTGTGAACTTTCTCGTTGCTGGGAAAGTCCCACAAGATTGGCCCAGGCAGAAGCTTGAGACCTTCTTTGCGAAGGCCAAGTCCTACCACTGGGAGGATCCCATCCTTTACCACGAAGGAGGGGATAGCATCTGGCGTCGGTGTATTCCTCAGGAGGAGCATCATAGTGTCCTCACTTACTGCCACAAGCTTGAGGCAGGAGGACATCATTCGGGAGGAGAACGGGCACAGAAAGTGCTCCAATCCCGGCTTGTGGTGGCCTACACTCTTCAAGGACTCTGATGAGTTCGTGAAGAGATGTACTGACTGTCAGAGGATGGGCACTTGTGGACAACGTGATATGATGCCGATGCAGCCCATTCATTTCTGTGAGGTTTTTGACGCATGGGGCATCGATTTCATGGGTCCATTCCCTAAGAGTCAGGGATTTGAGTACATTCTGTTGGCCGTAGATTATGTTAGTCGTTGGGTTGAGGCTATCCCCGCCCGAGCCGCAGATGCAAAGACAGTTTGCAGATTTTTGAAGAAGCACATCATCATGCGGTTCGGGGTTCCACGAGTTCTGATTTCTGATGGGGGATCTCATTTTGTCAACGACTAGGTGAAGGCACTTGCTAGCGAATTCAGTATAGACCATCGTGTTGCCACACCATACCATCCACAGACGAATGGTCTAGCTGAAGTGTCGAATAGGGAGATCAAGAATATTTTGCAGAAAGTCGTCCGCCCTGACCGAAAGAATTGGTCACAGCTTTTGGACTCGGTCTTGTGGGCATATAGGACGTCTTTCAAGACTCCATTGGGTACATCTCCCTTTCGCCTCGTTTATGGCAAGCCATGCCATCTACCTGTTGAGCTGAGGCACAAGTCACTTTGGGCAGTCACAGATATTCTTATGGATCCAGATGGTATAGGAAACCAAAGGAGGGCGGAGTTAGCCGCCTTGGAAGAGCTTAGAGATACAGCTTTCTCAAACAGCCTACATTATAAGGAGAAAGTCAAAGAGTGGCATGATTCTCATATCAGCCACAAACATTTCGAGATTGGACAGAAAGTATGGTTGTTTGATGCAAGGCTACGATTATTTCCAGGGAAGCTACAGAGCAAATGGAAAGGACCCTATTTGGTCAGAAAGGTACACGATAACGGTAGCATTGATATATCCGAGTTATCTTCTGAGAGTACCTTCCGAGTGAACGGCCAGCGGCTCAAACCATTTCTAGATCATGAGCCGCGGGACGTTATTATTGCCGCTATTCATTTTGCGTGAGATGTGGTCTTTTGACTCACATCTTTTACATCTCACGCCTGATCTTCACTGTTCCTCCGCCTGTATAGATCCAGTTGTCTATATCATTCTATTCTTTAGTCCCACATCCCGTCTCTCATCTTATGATTATGCTACACTTAGGGTGTACTTTACCCTAAGTATAGGGGGGATGTCGGACCTGTGCGTGTTCTTTTCATTCTTTCTGCTCTTGTTTTTGCTGCCTATACTTAGGGATATTTTACCCTAAGTATAGGGGGGGGCAGATTCTGTATATTCTTCACTCGGCTTTCCCTTCATGTACAGCTTTCTATACTTAGGATTAGTTAATCCTAAGTATAGGGGGAAACCACCGAGTTCCTCTCATTTTATTCATTTATTCGTTCCTGCACTTAGCCATTCCTTTTCACTTCCCTTTTACTAAGCACGAGTTATGTCTTCTTCATCGCTCTTGATTACTCTGAGGACATCGTTCGAGCTAAGTATAGGGGGGGTGTGTATATATTTCATATATACTTTAGCCATAACTCGTACTTTGTGTGAGTGTGTTAATAAATAAAATGGCTAAAAATCACAAATTTTTAAAATTTTTCATGCACATAAACCTCTTTTATTCTTGCACATACATAGCTAGTGTACAAAGTATTTTTGTAAAAATGATTTCAAAAATCTTTTGTGTAAAGCTTGTGTAAATATTTTGTATCAAAATTATGTATATAGTACAAAATTTTTTCAAAATGTTTTGAAAATCAAAAGTTTGCAAAAATCTTGTGTAAATGTGTGTAAATATCATTTTGCAAAACTTGCACCTCATGCATCATTCATGATTTCAAAACATTTTTTTTCAAAAATTTTTTGCATGATTGTAAAATATTTGTAAATAGCATCTTTTGTACATATATGTATATAGTTTTTCCTGGATGAGAGTTGACATTTAAACTAAGCCTGAAATTAAATTGAGAAATGGAGCTTGAATAAGATCTTAATCCACTTAACTTCAAGAGGAACCTTATAGGACTTAGGGTTAAGGCTTTTCAGGTCCCATAAGGACTTAATTCTTTGAGTCCACGAGGCTATGAGCATATGTCATCTTGATGAGCCTAAGTAGAGCACTTAACAACACACGCATGACTCTCAGAGACAATGGCTTAACTTGCACCTGCACTTTACACATGGCTCTCCACGGATGAGGTGGTGAGGAGGCAGTTTCCTTTGGCTTGGGGTAGCATATGAGGGTAGTACTTCTAGGCGGAACCTCTCTTCTTCTTATAGTGAAGGAAGTGCACCTCAACTTGGTCTAGTGGTGTTGAAAGCTAAAGACAGAAGCTGTGGGTTGCAATAAAGCTTCAAGAGAGGGATAGTCTACTGGCTCAAGGAGAAATTTCTTATATGCTGCACCATATAGATATGTTGTACAGAAGTCCTTGAAAAAAAAAAATGCAAAAAGAACTCCAAAAAAGTGGTGGGTCGGATTGAAAAATTTAATAACCCCACCGGAGTGAAAAGCAAAAGCTTATGGTATCATGTTACATCTCATGAAGCTTGCAGCGGGAGACTTAGCTACACTGGCTAAGCTTCCAAAACTCTATACTTCTACCCCCTCTTCTTGAGCCGGTTGCACTTGAACTTAGAAGGGAATACCCCGCTCCTCGAGGAAAGAGTTGCTAGACTGAGGCATTAGAGTTACCAGGTTGAGGGAGGTTGTTTCTTTGTTACTTCTGAGGTGGGGAGCCACATATCACTTACACTGCATGGGAAGATTCATGGTCATTAGAGTTTGTGTATGTAGACTTGTTCTGATCTGGTTTATTGAGGAGTCTTGTCCATAGACTGGTGGAACTTAGAGGCTGTTGAGTTTTAGGCTTAAGTCCAAATAAGGTTCCGACACATTAATAATCCAAAGATCTGATCGAGCTCCATATTTCAATTTAATGAAGAAAAATTTAATAAGTCAACCTTGATCCATGTACATCCTCTTTTTCTTTTTCTTTTTCTTTCTTTTTCACTTCTTTTTCAAATAAGTGTTTGCTAAGGGACTAGCAAAGTTAAGCATAGGGGGGTGATGAATACCCATTCATCACTCTTTATTCTTCTATTTTAGCTACAAAAACCTTTGCAAATACATGTAGATATGTGTAAATACAAATAATTACCAAAAGCATGCATTGTGTAAAAACCTATAATTAGCATGTTTTTGTGCAAAAAAATAAAAAGAATAAAGAGCAAAAAAGAAAAGAGGGAAATATTTAGAATAAATATTGAGCAACCTAACCCAAGGGAGGGCTCAGCATGGGCCTGACCGCATAAAAGCCAAAGTAGAGGGAGATAGGAGCTCATATGTATATACTTTTATAAATACAATAATTATATTTTCCTCACCCAAAAATATGTTGTAAGTATTTGTATATATCTTATTAAAAAAACAAAATACAAATAAAAAAAATCAAAAATTCAAAAATATATCCTTCACCATGTGCATAGACCATCACCCATGTATTTATTTAACCCTATAAATAAATGAAATATTTTCAGAACTTTTTGTGAATATTCTATGGCATATTTTGTAAATAAAATAAATAAAAAGAAACAAAACAAAAATCAAATAAAAATTACAAAATTAAAATACAAAAATACATTGTATAAATACCATGTATATAAATTTATACAACTATTTTATTTCACCCTTGTATATAAGTGATAAAAATAAAATAAAAATATTCTTTTATTCCATATTTCATGTTGTAAATAAATAAAATACAAAATGAGCATAAAAATACATAAAAATAACAAATAAAAATCAAAAATAAAAATCCATATAGTGTACATATACCTATATATAGAGCTACCCTATTTTTATTTCCAAAAATTAAATAAAAATCACCAAAAAATAGAAAAAAATAAAAGAAAAATATTTCATGTTTTGAGTTTTCTTTAATTCGGCCTATTTCTGCCTTAAAATAAATAAACAAAAATTGCATCCACGTGGCCGCTCCTGATTGGTCCACGGGGGATTGTTGACCCCGGTCAACTCCCCCGCGGACTCCTTCCTTTTCTGGAAGACGCGCGCCGCCCGCCTTCTCCGATCTTCCCACGCGTCTCCAGGCTGTCTCCCACGCATATCCCATGCCCGGATTCTTCGCCGTTCATCCCTCTCCCTCGCCGGATTCTTCGCCGCGCGATCCATGCTTTCCATCGCTGTCGCCACTCAACCCTAAACGCCCCTGTCACCATTTATACCCCCAGCTCCGCCGCCTTCGCGCCCCATCTTTGGCCCTTCTCCTCCTTCCCAGTGACCTCCATAGGCTTCGCAAGAGTGACAGCAAGCGTCTGCCCTTGTTGCAGTGAGGCGAGGAAGCGAATCCATTGATCCGGCGATTCTCGCCGTCCTTGCTCCGCCGCCGGCGTTGAGCATCGAGCTTCAGGCCTTGACGCCCTTCGAAGCTACGACCAGGAGCAAGAGCAGCTCCAGCATAGTCTCCAGCATCCATCAGGTAACCCTAGTTCCTACCCATTTAGTGTAATTTCAGATACCCCCAAATCGACCCATTGCTGTGTTCCGTTGATTCCGACTGCCACGCTCTATATCTCGATCATCGGACCATCTCATCACCTTCGCCGTATCCCCGTGCACTTTCTACGCCCGCTCATTCACCCCAGCTCGCCACGGAGCTGGGATTCTGAGTTCCATCGCCTCCGCCTCGCCGGAGCTCGTCCGCCCCACAGCACCGTCCACCTTCACCCCGCTTTCTTGGGTCGAGGCATTTTGCCCTCGACCCGCGAAGCTTCTTGTCCACTTTGCAGGTCCAAAGGAGGTGTCTGAGCCTCCAGTCCATTCAAGACCAGAGCTTCGCGCCGCCAGGCCTCGCCGGACCCCCTCCAGGGTTCGGCTGGACCATCAGCCATCGTCATCAGCTGCGGGACAGTGCAGCGGAGCTTCTCCGATCAATTGCAGCAGCTAAGGAGGGGTGTAGCGCACGCAGGAGGCCGGCGAAGTTCGCCGGCGATGAGTTCTTGCACCCTCCTCCAGAGCCGTCCGATGAAGACCTCGCTCCAGTTCTAATCCTGAGCGTCCATCCTTGAAGGAGCAGCAGCCATCGATCTATCTGAGGAGACATCTGGACCGTTGTAGCCGAGGAGAGAGGACCAGGAGCCCAGCATCGTCAGATCTTCCACGTGGACCTCTCCCAGCCGTTGATCGAGCCGAAGGGACGAAGAGAGAAGAGGCGCAGCGCATCCGGACCGTCCAGCCTACACGTGGCGCCCATCCGACTGTCGGCTAATAAAGGGGTAAATATCGTAGGCCCCCCTCGTAGTTTGTAGTTTCATTTTTAGTCCTGTAAGTTGTCGAGTCAGTTATTTATTTTCTGGGATATTTGCACTAAGGACCTCGTACTTATTTTATTTGCACTTATACCCCCGCCTGTTGTGAGCCACGTGCGTCGTCACGTGTTATTCTGGGTTATTTGCAATATATGCCCTGTAGTTCTGGATGTTATTCTTTGAATAAAATGTTTTGTTTATTTGCATATATACCCCTGTGAACACTTTATATTCGCATGTGCGTTTTATTTTGGGATATTTGCATATAAGTCCCTGGACTTTTGATACGAGTTATCAATAGGTCCTTGGAACTTATTTTTATTACAATTTGGTCCTTGAGTGCCCCAGGCACGTGCTTGGCACGTGACTTCTTGGGTATTTTGCACCAGGACCCCAGAACTTTTGGGTATTTGCACATAGGTCCCTGTGCACAGTGCCCCACCTTTATTTTTGAATAAAATATCAAACGACCTCCAAATCCAATGAGATTTTGACACCTGGCTCCTGCCATGGTGTAGGAATTTCTATGATTTTTGAGGACAATTTTGATTTCATTTATTATTTTTAAAAATTCAAAAACCCCTATTTTTGCCACTGTTTGACTTTAAAAATACCAAAAAAATATAAAATCACTTTAAAAAATTCTAAAAAAATCAGGATTTGTTGTTTGCTTGTTGTTTGATTTTCTAGCCAATTTTGGCTACTTTTCATCACTTAAAAACCCTAAAAATTGAAAAACCCCTAAAAACTCATAAAAATTATAATAAATAAATTAAAAATCCAAAACAATAATTAGGGTGCCTAAATTTTCCTTATTCTTCCTAGATTATAGGAAAATTACCTTTAGGGCTTTTTGAGATCCAAGAGTATTTTATTTTTTGGGTCTTAAGCCTTGCTGGACAGTACCCTTTGTTTTTCACATTGTTTGATTTTTAATAAATAATTTACTCATTAGAAAAATCCCAAAAATGCACCAAAAACAGTAAAAAACTTAAAAAACCTAAAAATCAATTTTCTGGAATTTTTGCATCATTTTTGGGGTGTGTAATAAATTGTTGAAGTTCCTTGTATTTACCTTCTTTAATTTTCTCATCATTTACAAAATCTAAAAAAAATATAAAAACAAATAAAAACCATTAAAAAAGATTCCCTTGGATTTCTGACTACATCGTAGGCCGCAAGGCCAATCTGTGCTCCTTGTGTTCGACCCTGGGAGCTATACCAGGTTAATCCTCTAGCAGGACCACTTCTCTGTATTTTATTGATTTATCTCCATCTGTGGTTCATTTTTCTTGATTGACACATTCTGAGCGATTGAGGACAACGACATTGTGATTTCTTTTCTACCTCAGTTGTTCGGGATTTCGTGCCGTCAGCTGGCTGTGGGTAAAATGGGATTTAAAAATAGCAACCAGTACTCAAAATTTTTCACACTATTTTTCAAATAAAGAGAATAAAATAAAGAACAAACAGAAACTGAGTTTGTGATTTTTGGAGTTTTTCTTGACTTTTTATATTTTTTTGAAATTTTTGAGTCTTTTCAAATTTTTAAGGTTTTTCTTTTGAGATTTTTAATGATTTTTGGACTGACACTAAAATGGGTGAAAATAGACACTAGCTACTTTTTTGGAATTTTTTCAAAACGTTTTTATAATTTTTTATGGGTTTTCTAATGCAAACAGTGAAATAAATGCATGTTTTTGATTTTTAATAAATGTGAAAATGCAATAAAAATGCAAATGTGAAAATATGGCGTGCAAGTACAAGTTACCAAGAGCTTAAACCTATTTTTGTGGAATTTTTGGACTTAAAGTGATATTTTAAATAATTACAACAAACATCCAAACATTAAACAGTCCTGGCAGGGATATAAACGCAATTTTCAAAACCTCCAGGGGCCTACATGCAAATTTCCACAAAAGTTTGAACTGAATAGTCAATTTATAGCACCACAATCCAACTACAAAAACCCGCCTGGGTATCCTAATAATTTTCCCACCAGGGCGCGTGACTCGCACGCGCCTGGCGAGGACTAAATGTAATAATCCAAAACTCTGGGGGCTTACTTGCAAAATATCCAAAAATTTAACACGAGATATCACAGTTTTGGTACTAAAACAAAATACGATAAAGACCAAGGGTCCTGGTGCAAAATGCCCACACCTCACGTGTACTGGTCACGTGAGGTGACGTGGCGGAGGACCTGGATGCAAATACTCAAAGTTCGGGGGTCTTTGTGCAAATAACCCAAAGTTTTTACGCTACAGACGAAAGTTTAAATACTAAATACTAAATACAAAAGGCGCGAGGGTGTAGATGCAAAATACCCTCGACGCGCGATCCAACGACGATGAAGGAGCCACTTAGACACGTGGCGCTTGATGAACGGCCGATGACGCTTCGCGGATGAGCGGCGACGATCAGATCTCCAACGATGATCAACGGTCGAGGCTGGTGGAGATCCAACGGTAACTGCTCGATCTGGGACTCCACCCTTGATCGGACGGTAGCGAAGGCGGCTGGAAGAACGCGGCGGAGCTCCGACTGGGCGAGGTTCCTCGAGCTCCTCCGGCCGACTCCGGTGGCTTCTGGGGTTCAAAATTGGGCTGGAGCCTCCTCTGGTCCTCCTCTGTCTCCTGGTGGCGTCAAAAAGCCACGGCGGTGGCCGTGGTGCTCGTTGGTGGCTGGCGGAGCTGGAGAGCTTCGTTAGCTCCGGCGAGCCTCAAAATTCGCCTCCAGGTGTCTTCACTGCTGCTTGGACCTGCAGAAATGGTCAAAGAGTCCAGGGCAAACTGCCTGGACCCTTGGATACACTCAGGGATGCTCGGATCGAGATGGAGATGCACGGCCGGAGGTGCGCTCCGGCCAAGGTGCTTGATTTGGCGATTGGGTCGATTAAACTTCAATTTTTTTTGGGGTTTTCAAAGCTAAGGTTAACAGGAATAAAATGGACTGAATGAAAGGGCGGAGCGAGCCCTCAATGGCCGGGGCCAGAGGGAAGAAGGGTACCTCGACCGGCGACTTTGCGGGAGGTAGTGGAAGCACCTCTGACCTCAGGAGCCTTGGCTGAAGAGCCCACGACGGAGCTGTCACCTCCAGGTAGCTCTGGAGCACGAAAGAGGCGTGAGGGGTGGACCGAAGGGTGTTCAAACTTGGGCTCGAAGGTGGCGGGTCGGTTAAGTAGAAGATGGTGGCGTCTCCTTCAAGCAAGATCCACGCGCGCATCATGAGGATTTTGCGTGATCTGAAGATGCGTCGTGGGAGAGGGATGATCAGGGAAGAAGTTCCAAGAAGGATTCGCGGCGAGAAAATGGAAGGATCGGGCGCCAAAATTTCTTGAAAACGGGAGAAAATCAGGGCGTCAGAGGTGGCAGGCCTTGGTCAGGGAGTTGACCGAGGTCAACTCTAGACCGCACTTGGTTGGTCCACGTGGACCAACCAGGAAAAATGTTTTATTAATTCGTTTAAAAATAGAAAAAGACCGAATTAATTTTTGGTTAAAGAATAAAAAATGTTTAAAATTTTATGTAGTATTTTATTATGATTTTTAATTTATTTTATGGAGTATATTTTTACAAGTTGCTTTTATATCCCTATATGGGTATATTATTCTATATATTGTATTCTTTTACTTTTATTTTTATTTTTATTTTTATTTTTATTATTTTTATTTATGATTTTATAAAATTATAAAATACTTTTATATACACAATTATATTTTTATTTTATTTTTCTAATTTGTTTTGTATATTTAATAAATTATATGAGTATATTACATAGGTATGTATATGAGTATTGCATCTATGTGTTCTATAAGTATTTTATTTTTATTTTTATTTTGGTTTTTATTCCACTTTTAATGTACATAATTATTATAAGTATATTTACAACATTATAAAAATATAAAATTATAAACATAATAAATAAATAATAAATTGAATATTTTAATCTGTACAAGTATACAATGAGGGTCCAAAAGTCAACTTTCAAACCGTAGCTCCGCCAAATTCGAAACTACTGCCATTAATTAGCTTATTTTATTCTATATACAATTAAAGGTGAGTAGGCTGCATTTGGAGTTTTTATTGGTGAGATACGGGTCTGGGAAGTTGGCATTCTGGATTTTTATTCAGACCATAACTTTTTATCTGTACATTATTTTTCAGTGAAATCAATTTTGTAATTTTCTTTGTTAAATTATCTACAACTTTCATGTACAAAGTTTCTTTATTTGATGTACAAAAAGCAGAACCAAAAATAGGTCCCAAAATGAATAAAGAATGAATAGAATGTATAGGTGTATTATCTGTATTTCTGACCTTATCTCCCCCTACTTTATTCCTTGTCGGCCTATTCATCAAGATGCCTAGGTCTCGGGGGTTTTGGGTCATAAAATATTTACAATATTTTATTCTTTTTCTTTTCTTTATTTATTCTATAATTTTGGCCTTAATTACAGTATTTTATACACTAATATAATGCACATGCATGGATGCTAAGATGATGATTTTAATGCTATTTACAGGCATTTGCTAGGGTTTTTGGTGCCAAAATGATAGAATAAAGATGATGAAATGTGGATTCATCATCCCCCTATACTTTACCTTTGCTAGTCCCTAGCAAACACTTATGCAATAAGTGCAAAAGAAAAGGAAAGAAAAGAAAAAGAAGAACTTGGATTTAGTTCAATCATCAAACTTGTCTTCACAAAATCAAAGTTTGGAGCTTAAGTCGGACCTTGGGAATTTTAGTGCGGTCGGAACCTTAATGAGAACCAAATTTGAAATCCAACAGTCCTTGAGAATCCCAAGACTCTGTCCAAGTTTCCTCAAAAGTCAGGTCAGAAATACTTCAACTCATACGCAAACTCTTACGACTATGAATCTGACTCGTACAGTGTAAGTGATATGTAGCTCCCCACCTCAGAAGTAACAAAGAAACAACCTCCCCCAACCTGGTAACTCTAATGCCTCGGTCTAGCAACTCTTTCCTCGAGAAGCGGGGTATTCCCTTCTAAGTTCAAGTGCAACCAGCTCAAGAAGAGGGGGAAGAAGTATAGACTTTTGGAAGCTCAGCCAGTGTAGCCAAGTCTCCCGCTGCAAGCTTCATGAGATGTAACATGGATACCATAAGCTTTTGCTTTTTTTGGACTATATACACTCCGGTGGGGTTATTAAATTTTCAATCCGACCCACCATTTTTTTGGAGTTCTTTTTGCATTTTTTTTCAAATGCATCTATACAACATATCTACATGGTGCAGCATATATATAAGAAATTTTCCTCTTGAGCCAGTAGACTATCCCTCTTTTGAAGCTTTATTGCAACCCACGGCTTCTGTCTTTAGCCTTCATCACCACTAGACCAAGTTGAGGTGCACTTCCTTCACTAGAAGAAGAAGAGAGGTTCCGCCTAGAAGTACTACCCTCATATGCTACCCCAAGCTAAAGGAAGCTGCCTCCTTACCACCTCATCCGTGGAGAGCTATGTGAAAGGTGCAGGTGTCCAAGTTAGGTCATTATCAACAAGAGTCGTGCGTGTGCTCTGAAGTACTCTACTTAGGCAGTCAAGAATCCATTGAACTAAGTCCCGTGATCCTCAAAGAATTAAGTCAACTAGACCTGAAGTACCTCAAACCCAGTTCCTATAAGGTTCCTGTTATTAGGTAGATTTTAAGGTCCAATCAATCTCCAATCTCCGGATTTTACTTAGACTTGTTCAACTATCAAACTCAATCCGAAAAATGCTCATGCTATGCCATGCAAGAAATATTTTTGTGATGCAATTTTCAAGATTTTGAACTTTTTATGGATTTTTGAAAAGATAATGATGATGCATGCAGATGCATTTTTTGTATTTTTTTTTCAAAAAGATTTTTCAAATGTTTTTTTTATTTTAAATTTTGCAAATGTTTTTGGAATTTTTGAAAACAAAAGATTTTTGGCTGAAAATTAGGTGAAAAATATGTACACGGGCGTGCTTCTTACATATACAAGAAGTGGATTTTAAGTATTTACAAGGGTAAGTGGTCAATTTTATAAGTACATATTATATAGTGGATTTTGGTGTGATGTAAATATTCCTCAAACTTATTTGACACAAAGTTTTTCAAACAATTTTTGAAAACTATAGTCCAAAATAATTTTTACAAACATGTACACTCATTTGAAAATCATTTTGCAATCGGTTTTCAAATATTTTTGCAACCATTTTTCAAACCATTTGCAAAGCATTTTTCAAACATTTTATTTCACACAAAGAAAATAAATTTTACAAATTACATTTTTACAAAGGTTGAAAACATGTACAAAGTGTTTTTTCAAAATAGTTTTCAAAAGGTTTTTCAAAGAGACCGTCAAACTATTTTTCAAAGCACCTGATTTATTAATCAGTATATACAAACAGAGTTTGAGGAACAAAACACCTTTTTATTAAGGGTTTTAATGAATTTTGATGAATGATTAGCCATATTATTAAGAAAATTCGAAAGTACGAGTTATGGCTAAAGTATATACGTAGTATATACGACCCCCCTATACTTAGCTTGAGCTATGTCCTCATAGATCAGAGAGAAAAGAGAAGACATAACTCATACTAAGTATAGTCAAGTCTAAAGAATAAATACAGAATAAATGAACCAATGAATGAGAAGTTGACCGTCCCCCCTATACTTAGGATCAAATAATCCTAAGTATAGCAGACTGTACACAACGCAGGGAGGGTCAAGGGTGGGAATGAACAGATCGTACTCAGATTGTCTCCCCCTATACTTAGGGTAAAATATCCCTAAGTATAGACAAGAAGAGGAGACAATGGAGAGGATCGAAATGAAAATGATAGAACTCGGGGTGCATGCCCCCCTATACTTAGGACAAAGAACGTCCTAAGTACGGGAAACTGTCTACAAGGGCGACACCTTTTTGGTAGATAAAGAAGATAGAGATGGAAAAGAAGAAAAGAAGAAAAGAAGAAAATAGATCCAATCATGAGAGAGAGTGATATGAACAGATGAACTGTACAGCGGAAGATAGAAGTGATTACCATGTATGAGATGCAGATGGTACGAGTCAAAGGACACATCTCATACCAAAAGAATGGGGGCAACGTCACTGGTCGGTGGGTCATGATCTAGATATAACTTCAGGCGTTGACCATTGACGCGGAAGGTAGAGGAAGATGACAGTTCGGATATGTCGATGCTGCCATTGTCATGTACCTTCCTGACCACGTACGGGCCTTTCCACTTGCTCTGCAACTTTCCTGGGAATAATTTTAGCCTGGAATCAAACAACCATACTTTCTGATCTGGCTCAAACTGTTTATGGCTGATATGCAAATCGTGCCATGTCTTCACTTTTTCTTTGTACTGTAGGCTGTTGGAAAAGGCTGTATCTCTCAGTTCTTCCAGGGCTGCCAATTCTGCTCTTCTTTGTTCTCCTATACTCTCGGGATCCAATAGCAACTCAGTGACTGCCCAAAAAGATTTGTGCTTGATCTCCACTGGTAGATGGCACGGCTTGCCATAGACGAGACGAAAGGGAGATGTCCCCAATGTATTCTTGAAAGAAGTCCGATAAGCCCACAAGACCGAGTCCAAAAGTTGTGACCAATCCTTTTGGTCGGGGCGTACAATTTTCTGCAAGATGGTTTTTATCTCCCGATTCGATACTTCGGCAAGACCATTAGTCTGAGGGTGATATGGAGTGGCAACCCGATGGTCAATGCCGAACGCGTCTGCAAGGGCCCTAACCTTATCATTGATAAAATGAGACCCCCCGTATGAAATCAAGACTCTAGGAACCCCGAACCGTGAAATGATATTTTTCCTCAAGAATTTGCACACGGTTTTCGCATCTGCAGCTTGGGCGGGGATGGCCTCAACCCATCGGCTGACATAATCCACAGCAAGCAAAATATGCTCGAATCCCTGACTCTTAGGAAATGGGCCCATGAAATCAATCCCCCATGCATCAAAAACCTCACAGAAGTGAATGGGTTGCATGGGCATCATGTCTCTCTGTCCGCAGGTTCCCATTTTCTGACAGTCAGTACATCTCTTCACAAACTCATCAGAATCCTTGAAGAGAGTGGGCCACCATAGGCCCGATTGAAGCACCTTCTGTGCTGTCCTTTTTCCTGAATGATGTCCTCCTGCCTCAAGCTTGTGGCAGTATGTGAGGACGCTCTGCTGTTCTTCTTGAGGAATGCACCTTCTCCAAATACTATCCCCTCCTTCATGGTAAAGGACGGGATCCTCCCAATGGTAAAACTTGGCCTTAGCTAGGAAGGTCTCAAGTTTCTGCCTGGGCCAACCCTGAGGGACTGTCTTGGCAACAAGATAGTTTACAAAGTCAGCATACCACGGGAGTGAGGTGACAGCCAAGATCGCCTCATCTGGAAACGTCTCAGTGATAGGTGCGCTGGGCTTAGATTCCTCAAGGTTCTCCAATCTGCAGAGATGATCCGCCACCACATTCTTGACTCCAGGCTTATCCTTAATCTCAATATCAAATTCCTGGAGTAGAAGGATCCATCTGGTAAGACGTGCTTTGGCATCCTTCTTAGACATTAAGTACCGGATGGCGGTGTGATCAGTGTAGATTGTCACTCTAGATCCGAGAATATATGATCGGTACTTATCAAGAGCAAAGACTACGGCCAGCATCTCTTTCTCAGCGCTGAGTGGCATCCAAGGTCCGGCTGGCGTAGTGAATAGCAAAGGGTAATCCATCCCTCCTCTGTCCAAGCACAGCCCCAACGGCAAAATCTGAAGCATCCGTCATGATCTCGAATGGGAGAGACCAGTCGGGTGGCTGAAGGACAGGAGCTGAAACAACCATTTCTTTGAGAGTCTCAAACGACTCAAGACACTTATCATTGACAATAAACTCGGTGTCTTTCGTCAGCAAGTCAGTGAGCGGTCGGGCAATACGACTGAAGTCCTGAATGAACCGTCGGTAGAAACCGACATGCCCCAGAAAAGACCGCAACTGACGCAAGTTGGACGGTGGATTGAGTTTTCTAATGATATCCACCTTAGCCGGATCGACCTCCATGCCCCTGTTGGAGACGATATGACCTAGGACCGTCCCCTGAGTCACCATAAAGTGGCTCTTCTCCCAAGATAAAACAAGGTTGACCTCTATGCAACGCTGAAGCACACGATCTAGGCAGTCAAGACAAGCATCGAACCCGTCGCCGTAGACCGAGAAGTCATCCATGAAGACCTCTAAACAGTCACCCACCATGTCCGAGAAGATGGACAACATGCACCTCTGGAATGTTGCCGGAGCGTTACATAAACCAAAGGGCATCCGTCTGAAAGCATACGTCCCAAACGGACAGGTGAATGTCGTTTTCTCCTGGTCTTCGGGCGCAATGGCCACCTGATTGTATCCAGAGTATCCATCAAGAAAACAATAATGACTCTTCCCGGCTAGCCGCTCGATAATCTGATCAATGAAGGGTAGCGGGAAGTGATCCTTCTTGGTGGCCTCATTCAATCGTCTGTAGTCCACACAGGCCCTCCAAGAAGTTGGTACTCTGGCCGGGATCTCCTCTCCGAACTCGTTGACAACTGTAGTGATACTCGTCTTCTTGGTTACCACATGTAGTGGACTAACCCATTTGGAGTCGGAGATGGGGTAGATAAAATCGGCGCTCCACCACTTGGAAATTTCTTTCATGACTACGTCTCGAAGATTCGGGTTCAACCGTCGTTGGAACTCACGCGACGGCCTAGCGTTATCCTCAAGATAAATGTGGTGAGAGAACAGAGCCGGACTAATCCCCTGAAGATCAGCGATATTCCAACCTATCGCCTTGCGGTTTCTTTCAAGAACCTCCATCAGACGAGATTCTTGTTCTCCAGTCAAACCTGCTGAGATAATGACTGGGTGCATATCTGTCTCACCCGCAAGGAATCTGTACTTCAACGACTGCGGCAGAGGCTTCAGTTCTGGACAACTGGGAGGCAGTAGATCTGGCTTCTGATATGTCTGTGTGAAGGCGACCAGGTCTGCATGGGAGAACTCTCGCTCTGCGTGAAACTCTGACAAAGGGCGGCCTGCTGAATCATCTATAAACTGCACTGGTTCGCACTCTGTCATGGTTGTCGGCTCGGAAGGAGTCAGACAAAGCACATAATCATCAAAATCATCCCAATCAATGTCTGAATCAGGGGGATCAGAAGAAGATGAGTGAGCATGGAAATCATCAGCACCATTCGTCACAACACTGTCAGCCTCTTGTGTATCCTCATCCAGGGATATGCTCTCCTGGCTCTCGATTGCCAATAGTTTGAGATATAGTGAATCTGTAGGCAATGCGAGGGTCGGTGCTACGAGATCTTTCCAGTTGGATTCATCATCAGTCATCTCGAAATCACAAACCTGATGGATGTCTTTCTCCTCTTCTGTCATCTGCTCGGCTTCGCTGGATTGCTCTGAGCATGCCAACTCTCTGGCTCTGGTTTGGTCGATCGTATCTATTTGTATGCTTTCGCCCTCTACGCGAAAACATACCGTCCCACTGTCATGGTCGGATACCGCCTTGGCAGTGGCCAAGAATGGGCGTCCAAGTATGATGGAAGCATCGGTTACCGATTCAGGGATCTCCATGTCCAATACAACAAAGTCCACGGGGAATTTCAGGCCCTGAATGGTAACGACCACGTCCTTCAACAACCCCTTCGGCCTCTTAATCGACCTGTCAGCAAACTGAAGGACTGTTCTGCTTCGAAGAAGAGGGCCAAACTCGAATTGCTTGAGTAAGGCTGCCGGAAGGAGGTTGATCGAAGACCCGCTGTCTAATAGAGTACGATCGAATTGCTGCTCCTGGATCGCGCATCTGACATAGGAAGCTCCTGTATCGGGTCGCTTGGCTGGCAATGTGTTCTGAATGGCACAGCAAGTGTCATGAGTGAGCATGTGGACTTGATCTCTGTACCTCTTCTTCCTTCGGACAGTAGTTGTCTCTTTCAAGTTCTTTTTGAAGAAGGGGATATGCTCAAATGCTTCTCGTAGAGTCAGCTGAATGTGAAATCTATCAATCATTTGGTTGCCGAACTCTACCTGCTGATCTTTTTTTGGATTTTCTTTTTTATTCCCCTTCGCACGACGGAGCGCCTCAGGTAAGGGGATGGTAGGGGCCTCCTCAGATGGAGGACTAGGACTCGGTCCCTGTACCTGTGAAGAAGGAGAATCCATACAACAATCATCATTCACCACATATGGATCCGCAATTTGAACAGAAACCTTTCCTTTATTCATCTTTTTGTTTTTCTTTTTGTTCCCACAGTCCTTGGGTACAAAATGTGGCAACATCACAGATGGCGGCTCAACAAAAGTGGATGTGGTGGCCTCAGCACCACCATTAGCACCGGTCTTCGCGGCATCAGCACCGCGCTCTGGTTCATCATCCAAGATGGTGGTATCAGCACCACTGTCTGCCACTGGTATCACGACGGCATCAGCACCGTCGTCCTGGACTCCATCATGGGTGGCATCAGTACCACCGTCAACATCATTATGAGCGGCATCAGCACCGCTCCTCTGATCTTCTGGCGCTCCTGATCCTGCGTCTATTTGTCGCTCAGAAGAGGCGCCGCCGGCTGGCATCCTACCGCTCCTAGTAGTAACAAAATCAGCATCATAAAAGGAACAAGATATGTCACTCAAATAGTCACTAGGAGAGGTATCCTCTGTAAACTCTACCTGCTCAGACTTTCTTTTCAGACTGTTCGGGTTTGGTTCAATCTGAGCGGGTATGGCGGCCTTGCCTTTGATTATTTCTCTCATTTCCTGTCGGAATTCATCCATTTCTTGCCTGAAAGATGCTCGCTGTCGGAGAGCATGCGGGCAAGATCATTAAGAGCTGGGTTCTCAAAGGTGGGATCCTGAGAACTGGATGGTTGTCCCTGCTGGAAATGGGGCTGCTGCTGCTGGTGTTGCTGGTACGGATAGTTCTGGGTCGGCTGGGAATATGATTGCTGAGGCTGCTGTCGCTGCCTCCACTGCTGTCCCTGATAGGAGGGACGAGGACCATTCTGATATTGTTGTTGATGGGCATACTGGGGCTGCTGGTGTGGTTGGTTGTTCTGCTGTCGTTGGGCAGGATTCTGCTGTTGGGATGAGGAGCCACCGTTGCCCCAACGGAATCCGGGGTGATCACGACGAATCCCGGGTTGCGGGTACCGGTCATACCAAATCCCATTAACTTCCATCAATGGGTCCTGCTCGAAGGAGGGTGGAGGAAGAACTGCCAGTGGCTGCTCTAGCTGATAAACCACTATCTGAGTCTCCTGAGACGGTGGTCGCTCTGGATGGTACTGTAGCAATGGCACCGGCTCTGCCTGGATATGGTTCACCTGGCGGTATGAGGTAGAGGTCTGGTTGGTATTGCTACTGCTGGGGTCAGCCCGTGACCTGGGAGGCTATTGGGTATGAGTCTGTGCCTCCTGAATGCATAGAATTTGAGTCTTCAGGTCACTCATAGTTTTGGTGAGAAGGTCCATCTGAGCAAGACCTTGATTCTGCTTCTTCTCGAGGATCTCCATGCGGTCCAACTTCTCACTAATAATGCCCATGTCGGCTGCGGCTGATTCAGCTTGGGATGTAGCAGCTGACACTGTATTGGGACCGGCATCGATGCGGGCGATCCTTTGGAATGATCCCGCTCCTTGCGGGGGCTTCTGCTGTGTGTAGACTCGGGCCTGGGTCATCACAGTAGAGTTTTCTTCCCATGCCTTCGTAGATGGCCCAGACGTCGTCTTCTCCCTTGGAGAAATAAGATCCACCGCAAGAGGCGTTCACTAGCCCCTGCAGCTCTGGTGTCAGCCCACAGAAGAAACTCTGCACGAGATTGGGCTTGGAAATATCATGATGTGGACACCGATCTATGAGCTCTTGATGAATACCCATTCATCACTCTTTATTCTATTATTTTAGCTACAAAAACCTTTGCAAATACATGTAGATATGTGTAAATACAAATAATTACCAAAAGCATGCATTGTGTAAAAACCTATAATTAGCATGTTTTTGTGCACAAAATAAAAGAATAAAGAGCAAAAAGAAAAAGAGGGAAATATTTAGGATAAATATTGAGCAACCTAACCCAAGGGAGGGCTCAGCATGGGCCTGACCGCATAAAAGCCAAAGTAGAGGGAGATAGGAGCTCATGTGTGTATATATCTCTGTAAATAAATAAAACTATATATTTTCCTCACCCAAAAATATGTTGTAAATATTTGTACATATTGTGTGTATATTTTATTAAAAACAAAATAAAAATTTAAAAATCAAAAATAAAAATCCATATAGTGTACATATACCTATATATAGAGCTACCCTATTTTTATTTCCAAAAATTAAATAAAAATCACCAAAAAATAGAAAAAAATAAAAGAAAAATATTTCATGTTTTGAGTTTTATTTAATTCGGCCTATTTCTGCCCTAAAATAAATAAACAAAATTCGGGCACACGTGGCCGCTCCTGATTGGTCCACGGGGGAATGTTGACCCCGGTCAACTCCCCCGCGACCTCCTTCCTTTTCTGGACCACGCGTGCCGCGCCTCCTTCGCCGATTTTCCCACGCGACTCCAGGCTGTCCCCCACGCATATCTCGAGCCCGGATTCTTCGCCATACATCCCTCTCCCTCGCCGGATCCTCCGCCATCAAATCCACGCCTTCCTTAGCCGTCCACCCTCAACCCTAGTCGACGCCGTCACATTATATATTCTTCCCTCCGCCGCCTCCGCGCCGCATCTTTGGACCCTCTCCTTCTTCCCCGTGACCTCCATCGGCATCGCGAGAGTGACAGCAAGCTTTGCCCTTGTTGCAGTGAGGCGAGGAGGCGATACCATCGATCCGGCGTAACTTCGCCGTCCTTGCTCCGCCGCCGGCGTTGAGCATCGAGCTTCAGGCCTTGACGCCCTTCGAAGCTACGACCCGGAGATAGCCACGCTCCAGCACAGTCTCCAGCATCCATCAGGTACCCTTAATTCCTTCTAATTTCTTCCAATTTCCGATTACGCCCAAATCATAGCTCCGACGTACATCTCCGATTCCGATCACTTCGCGTATCATCTCGACCATCCGACCCTACCATCACCGTCGCCATCTCCCCGCGCACCTTCTTCACCCATTCGCACAACCCAGATCGCACAGGATCTGGGAGTCGAGCTCCACCGCCGTCGCCTCGCCGGAGCTCTTCCGCCCCACCGCACCGATCACCTTCACGCCACCTAACCGGGTCGAGGCACTTTGCCCTCGACCCGCGAAGCTTCTTGACCACTTTGCAGGTCCAAAGGGGGTGTCTGAGCCTCCTTCACAGTTCAGCCAGGAGCTTCGAGCCACTAGGCCTCGCCGGAGCCCCTCCAGGGCTCGGTTGGGCCATTGGCCACCACCAGCAGCTGCGGAACAGTCCAGCGGATCTTCTCCGACCTTCAGGCGCAGCTGAGGAGGACCGGACTTCACGCAGGACGTCGGCGAAGTTCGCCGGCGTCGAGTTCTTCCTCCACCCTCCAGAGCCGTCCGATGAAGACCTCGCTCCAGTTCTCATCCTAGTCGTCGATCTGTAGAGGAGCAGCAGCCGTTGATCCATCTGAGGATCTCATCTGGACCGTCGCAACCGAGGAGAGAGGCGCAGGAGCCCAGCACCGTCAGATCAGCCACGTGGATCTCTCTCCGCCGTCGATCGAGCCCAAGAGCCGAAGAAGTAAAGCGCCGCGCATCCCAGCCGTCAGATCACCCACGTGGCGCACATCCGACCGTCGGCTAATAAAGGGGTAAATATCATAGGGCCCCCTCGTAGTTTGTTGTTTTCGTTTAAGTCCTGTAATTTTTAATTCAGTTGTTTATTTTCTGGGATATTTGCATAGAGACCCTCGCGCTTAATTTTATTTGCATTTATACCCCTGCCAGTAGAGACCCACGTGCTTTGGCACGTGTTTTGTTGGGTTATTTGCAATATGTGCCTTGTAGTTCTGGATGTTATTCATTGAATAAGAAGTTTTGTTTATTTGCATATATACCCTGTGAGTATTGATTATGCGCATGTGCGTTTTTTATTTTGGGTAAATTGCATATAAGCCCCTGGACTTTTGATACGAGTTATCAATAGGTCCTTGGAACTTATTTTTATTACATTTAGGTCCTTGAGTGCCCCAGGCACGTGCTTGGCACGTGACTTCTTGGGTATTTTGCACCAGGACCCCAGAACTTTTGGGTATTTGCACATAGGTCCCTGTGCACAGTGCCCCACTTTTATTTTTGAATAAAATATCAAACGACCTCCAAATCCAATGAAATTTTGATACATGGCTCCTGCCATGGTGTAGGAATTTCTATGATTTTTGGGGACATTTTTGATTTCATTTATTATTTTTAAAAATTCAAAAACCCCTATTTTCGCCACTGTTTGACTTTAAAAATACCAAAAAAATATAAAAACTCCACTAAAAATTCTAAAAAAATTGGATATTGTTGTTTACTGGTTGTTTGATTTTCTAGCCAATTTTGGCTACTTTTCTTCACTTAAAAACCCTAAAAATTGAAAAACCCCTAAAAACTCATAAAAATTGTAATAAATAAATTAAAAATCCAAAAACAACAATTAGGGTGCCTAAATTTTCCTTGTTCTTTCTAGATTATAGGAAAATTACCTCCAGGGCTTTTTGAGATCCAAGAATATTTTATTTTTGGGTCTTAAGCCTTGCTGGACAGTCCCCTTTGTTTTTCGCATTGTTTGATTTTTAATAAATAATTTACCCATTAGAAAAATTCCAAAAATTCACCAAAAACAGTAAAAAACATTTAAAACATAAAAACAAATTTTCTTGAATTTTTGCATCATTTTTGAAGTGTTGTATAAATTGTTGAAGTTGCATTGCATTCATTTTATCTCATTTTCTCATCATTTAAAAAAATCAAAAAAAAAATATATAAAAATAAATAAAAACCACAAAAATATGTTCTCTGTGTTTTAGTTCAACTTGACTACATCGTAGGCCGCAAGGCCAATCTGTGCTCCTTGTGTTCGACCCTGGGAGCTATACCAGGTTAATCCTATAGCAGGACCACTTCTCTGTTTTTCATTGATTTTATTTTCATCTGTGGTTCAATTTTCTTGATTGACTCAGCCCGAGTGTTTGAGGTCGCGACGACCTACTATATTTTCTGTACCTTTACCTCTGTCGTTCGGGTGGTCAACAGCTCTCTGAATCGATCCCAGGCTTCATGGAATTGTTCATTCGGGATCATGACGAAGTTACTGATCATGGCTCGAGCTGCGTTGGTCCGGCCGAGAGGGTAGTATTTCTTCAGGTATGCGGTCCGGAGCTCTGCCCATGTGTCGACGAATCGCCCCAGATGTTTGAGCCAGTATGCGGCTCTGTCAACCAAAGAGAATGGGAAGGCGATCATCTTGATGGTGTCCTCGGTCATCAACCGATCATGAATAGTGCTGCAAATCATCTCAAATTCTTGGAGGTGGAGGTGCGGCTCTTCGGTCGGCAACCCATGGAACTTGGGTAGAAGCTGGATTGTGTGGGGCCGAAGCTCGAAATCTCCGTGAATGGGTGGGAGTCGGATCCAACGATGAGTGAGGGAGGCAGCTGGGTTGTGCAATTCCCTCATGATGGTCTGTGGTGGCCTCTCAGCGTCTGGATCGCCTCCTCCTGCATCAGGTCCTCCTCCTCCTCCACCGCCACCGCCCCCAGGTCGGTTCTCTCTCATCTATGCTATTTCTCTCATCAGATCTCCCATGAATGTTCCCTGGTCGCGGATCTGCCTCTGCATAGTTTCCAGGGACGTTAACAAGGAATTATTGATGGCTGCCTGATCAAATAGGAACGGAGGGTGCTCATGATCATCTTCATGCTCGCCTCTGTCTGCCATGTCTGGATTCTCTGAAAAAGCAAAAGAGGCCATCTCAGGTGCTATCGAATGAGCTGAACTCTGTGATGCACTGTGCTCTGAAACGATCGGACTGAGAGAAGGAGAATGGGAAGGGTGGTCGAGGGGGAACAGGGTGGATGTGAACTCAGGCTCGGAGAGCGGACTCTCCGAGGTATTCCTAGATGAATGAGGAGGAGTGCTGGATAGCGGTGCCGACAGGTTCGACCTAAGAGATCTCCGTCCCATCATCTTGATCTAGAGAAAGGCGGATGAGATCTGGAATGCAAACAGGATGTTAAATCAAAACCCCAGCTTCACCTACACAACACTTCAGCTGATGACCGTGAGAGTTCGGTCTGTTATCTTGTCAATTTTTATTAGGTGATCAGTCAATCTATCAGAGCGTTAGAACGAGCTGCTAGGTATCCTACTTTCCTAGCCGACTGTCCCAATCCACGTCAGATCTTTCCCAGCCAGTATGAATTGCGGACCGTAACCCGGTTGCTCCCGCTAATTCAATCTGTTAAGGACATCGCGGTCCGCTTTACCGGTTACCGGAGAGATCCTCACTAGAGAACGACTAACCACGACCAGTAGTCAACCAAAATTTCAGATGTGGCTCTATCCTAGTGTCGAGTCACTCTCTCGCAGAAGATAAATCAAACAAGGAGGGGATTACTCTCCCAAAACAAAATTTTTGGTGGGATGAGTTTTAAGGTCGAGTTTGCATTAGTAGTCCCAATTTTTATTGTTTTCACTTTTTATGTGTTTTTCTGAGCAAACATCGTCTAACGAATTTTCCAATTTCCTTGTTATTAAAGTCTAATAAAACTGGGGGAGGAAAGCGGAAAAGCCGATGCGCGGTCAAAATCTATGATGCATGCAGGGATAGAAATGCGTACCTTGTCCCCAGCACTCTACATGCAAAGTGATCCGCGCATAATTTAAAGACAATAATTTAAACTACCTATATGCATGCACGAGGAAATCGTCCTAAGATGAGCAACTTCTATTAACATGAAGAACGAGGAGCTATGACAAAGAAAAGAGTCTGGAGTCCGGTCTAGGCTCACCCCTCCTCTTCTCGACACATCGAGTTCAGGAGTAGCGCTTAACAGGGTGGGCTCGCGGCACGTGGCCTCTAGTCCAAGTCAAATAGCTTTTTTCAGTTGATTTTTAGCCAAGTCCAAATACGTCCTATAGGTGCAGGCAAGATATTAGGGATTGGGCCTTAGCTTCTTAGTTCGTCACAGTCAACAAAAATTCCTATGTCTAGGGGCTAAATCCTCGTGAAACAAATAGATATAAAGGCGAGAAAACCGCGAAAAACACAAAACCGCGGTGAGCCCCCAAGTGAACAAACACTTGGAAATTAGGCCCGGAGTGTCCAAGAGTCCAAGTGTACCTGTATTATTACAAATTAATAAGTCACTCTCTCACAAAAGCTAATCTACCACTCTCTCTCACTCCTCCTGCTCTCTCCTGCCGGCTTGGCCCAAGAAGGCCGACTCCGCTTCCCAAGGTTGCTCCGGTTCACCTAAGCGATCCGCCTTGCTCCACGGTCCCTCGCAAGAAGACAAGAAATAAATGGTCAGATAGCTCAACAAGATATATCAAAAATGTAAGAGAGGTAAACTAATGCTATGGTAAACAATCACACAATCAAACAAAATGTGAACTGCTCGCTGTTGCTCCCCGGCAACGGCTCCATTTGATAAACACAAATTATCGTAGGTCTAAAGAGTATGTCTCACACAAGGCGGAGACAACCAATGTCGATGCGGCGACCCACAATAAAGTGTATTTAATCAACAATTAACCCACACTACAGATCACGGAAATAGAAATAAATGTGGAGTTAAAATTTATTTTTAACTCTGCACAAATGGTGTATAGTGACAAGTATGCAGAGAGTTCGAACACAGGGAGCAAACAGGGCAATTCACAAGAGTGTGCACAAGTGAGTGTGTGTGTGTGATGTGTCTCTACTAAGCAAGCAAGCAAATACAATTTTGGGGGTTTTTAATTTTTTAAATTTTTTTCTTTATTTTTAATTTAATTTTTGATTTTGTATTTTGCTTTTTAATTTTCTGATTTTTATAATTTTATATTTTTTTATTTTTTTTCTTTTCTATCTTGGAATTTATAAACAATGTAATACAAGACAAGATAAAATATTTATAAAACTGTGCAAAAATATCCAAAAATTCAGAAATAAAATCTTTTTGGTATTTTTGTGGTTTTCTACTGTTTTTGTGATTTTTGGGGATTTTTCAAGGTGTTTTTGATATTTTTAAATAGCAAAACAAGGCAAAACAGTGAAATATGTGCTGGCTGTGGGTAAAATGGGATTTAAAAATAGCAACCAGTACTCAAAATTTTTCACACTATTTTTCAAATAAAGAGAATAAAATAAAGAACAAACAGAAACTGAGTTTGTGATTTTTGGAGTTTTTCTTGACTTTTTAGATTTTTTTGAAATTTTTGAGTCTTTTCAAATTTTTAAGGTTTTTCTTTTGAAATTTTTAATGATTTTTGGACTGACACTAAAATGGATGAAAGTAGACACTAGCTTTTTTTTTTGGAATTTTTCAGAACGTTTTTATAATTTTTATGGGTTTTCTAATGCAAACAGTGAAATAAATGCATGTTTTTGATTTTTAATAAATGTGAAAATGCAATAAAAATGCAATGTGAAAATATGGCGTGCAAGTACAAGTTACCAGGAGCTTAAACCTATTTTTGTGGAATTTTTGGACTTAAAATGATATTTTAAATAATTACAACAAACATCCAAACATTAAACAGTCCTGGCTGGGATATAAACGCAATTTTCAAAACCTCCAAGGGCCTACATGCAAATTTCCACAAAAGTTTGAACTGAATAGTCAATTTATAGCACCACAATCCAACTACAAAAACCCGCCTGGGTATCCTAATAATTTTCCCACCAGGGCGCGTGACTCGCACGCGCCTGGCGAGGACTAAAATGTAATAATCCCAAACCCTAGGGGCTTACTTGCAAAATATCCAAAAATTTAACACGAGATATCACAGTTTTGGTACTAAAACAAAATACGATAAAGACCGAGGGTCCTGGTGCAAAATGCCCACACCTCACGTGTACTGGTCACGTGAGGTGACGTGGCGGAGGACCTGGATGCAAATACTCAAAGTTCGGGGGTCTTTGTGCAAATAACCCAAAGTTTTTACGCTACAGACGAAAGTTTAAATACTAAATACTAAATACAAAAGGCGCGAGGGTGTAGATGCAAAATACCCTCGACGCGCGATCCAACGGCGATGAAGGAGCCACTTAGACACGTGGCGCTTGATGAACGGCCGATGACGCTTCGCGGATGAGCGGCGACGATCAGATCTCCAGCGATGATCAAAGGTCGAGGCTGGTGGAGATCCAACGGTAACTGCTCGATCTGGGACACCACCCTTGATCGGACGGTAGCAAAGGCGGCTGGAAGAACGCGGCGGAGCTCCGACTGGGCGAGGTTCCTCGAGCTCCTCCGGCCGACTCCGGTGGCTTCTGGGGTTCAAAATTGGGCTGGAGCCTCCTCTGGTCCTCCTCTGTCTCCTGGTGGCGTCAAAAAGCCACGGCGGTGGCCGTGGTGCTCGCTAGTGGCTGGCGGAGCTGGAGAGCTTCGTTAGCTCCGCGAGCCTCAAAATTCGCCTCCAGGTGTCTTCACTGCTGCTTGGACCTGCAGAAATGGTCAAAGAGTCCAGGGCAAACTGTCTGGACCCTTGTATACACTCGGGGATGCTCGGATCGAGATGGAGATGCACGGCCGGAGGTGCGCTCCAGCCAAGGTGCTTGATTTGGCGATTGGGTCGATTAAACTTCAAATTTTTTTGGGGTTTTCAAAGCTAAGGTTAACAGGAATAAAATGGACTGAATGAAAGGGCGGAGCGAGCCCTCAATGGTCGGGGCCAGAGGGAAGAAGGGTACCTCGACCGGCGACTTTGCGGGAGGTAGTGGCCGCACCTCCGACCTCAGGAGCCTTGGTTGAAGAGCCCACGACGGAGCTGTCACCTCCAGGTAGCTCTGGAGCACGAAAGAGGTGTGAGGGGTGGACCGAAGGGTGTTCAAACTTGGGCTCGAAGGTGGCGGGTCGGTTAAGTAGAAGATGGTGGCGTCTCCTTCAAGCAAGATCCAAGCGCGCATCATGAGGATTTTGCGTGATCTGAAGATGCGTCGTGGGAGAGGGATGATCAGGGAAGAAGTTCCAAGAAGGATTCGCGGCGAGAAAATGGAAGGATCGGACGCCAAAATTTCTTGAAAACGGGAGAAAATCAGGGCGTCAGAGGTGGCAGGCCTTGGTCAGGGAGTTGACCGAGGTCAACTCTAGACCGCACCTGGTTGGTCCACGTGGACCAACCAGGAAAAATGTTTTATTAATTCGTTTAAAAATAGAAAAAGGCCGAATTAATTTTTGGTTAAAGAATAAAAAATGTTTAAAATTTTATGTAGTATTTTATTATGATTTTTAATTTATTTTATGGAGTAAATTTTTACAAGTTGCTTTTATATCCCTATATGGGTATATTATTCTATATATTGTATTCTTTTACTTTTATTTTTATTTTATATTTTTATTATTTTTATTTATGATTTTCTAAAATTATAAAATACTTTTATATACACGAATATATTTTTATTTTATTTTTCTGATTTGTTTTGTATATTTCATAAATTATATGAGTATATTACATAGGTATGTATATGAGTATTGTATCTATGTGTTCTATAAGTATTTTATTTTTATTTTTATTTTGGTTTTTATTCCACTTTTAATGTACATAATTATTATAAGTATATTCACAACATTATAAAAATATAAAATTATAAACATAATAAATAAATAATAAATTGAATATTTTAATCTGTACAAGTATACAATGAGGGTCCAAAAGTCAACTTTCAAACCGTAGCTCCGCCAAATGCGAAACTACCGCCATTAATTAGCTTATTTTATTCTATATACAATTAAAGGTGAGTAGGCTGCATTTGGAGTTTTTATTGGTGAGATACAGGTCTGGGAAGTTGGCATTCTAGATTTTTATTCAGACCATAACTTTTTATCTGTACATTATTTTTCAGTGAAATCAATTTTGTAATTTTCTTTGTTAAATTATCTACAACTTTCATGTACAAAGTTTCTTTATTTGATGTACAAAAAGCGGAACCAAAAATAGGTCCCAAAATGAATAAAGAATGAATAGAATGTATAGGTGTATTATCTGTATTTCTGACCTTATCTCCCCCTACTTTATTCCTTGTCGACCTATTCATCAAGATGCCTAGGTCTCGGGGGTTTTGGGTCATAAAATATTTACAATATTTTATTCTTTTTCTTTTCTTTATTTATTCTATAATTTTGGCCTTAATTACAGTATTTTATACACTAATATAATGCACATGCATGGATGCTAAGATGATGATTTTAATGCTATTTACAGGCATTTGCTAGGGTTTTTGGTGCCAAAATGATAGAATAAAGATGATGAAATGTGGATTCATCAAATAGCCACGTGGATTAGATGTAGATTAGGTTTAGTTTAGATTTACTTTCGACAAACTTTTAATTTGTAATAATACAGGGACTTGGACAGGACGTGGATACTTGACGGTTTTCGGGGTCTGTTTCGTCGAGCACCGGTGTGCTCAGGGGACCTCACCGGTTTTTCGCGGTTTTACACGGTTTTACGCGGTTTTCGACCGTTTATTTACTACTTGTCTGAGTTACGTGGTTTTCAGCCTTAGCTTAGGATTTTGCTTGATTATGACGTAATTAATTAGGATCCAAACACCTTAATATCTGTCTGTACCTATAGTTCGAATAATTGGATCTAATTAATTAATTTACAAGAAAAAGCCGGCTTATTAGAGCTCTGGTCCACATGCCCTGAGGAGTCACATACAGTACGTGCCGAATCCGTTGTGGCGGACACCGAGTGGCTTCCAAGATAGGACTCCAGACCTTGGCTCGAGTACCCGACTACCGTTCTTTCGTGTAGAAATTGCTCTGCTAGGGACGGTTTTCCGCGTGCATCATATAGGTAGTTTATATTCTGTCATTTATTTTATGCGTGGATCACCCTGCATGTAGACTGCTGGAGTCAGGTATGCATCTCTTACTCTGCATGCATCATTGATTCCCGCGCATCAGCTTTTTCATCTTCCCCCCCTGGTTTTTGGACTTAAAATAATCAGGAGAACCGAAAAATTCGTTAGGCGTTGTTTGTTATTGAAAAATACCTAAAAATCAAAACCATGAAATTGGGACTGCTAACTCAACTTGACCCTAAAAGACACTCAACATAAAAATTTGTCTTGGGGAGAGCAACCCCTTCATTGCCTGGTTTGCATGCGCGAGAGAGTGACCCGCACACTAGGCTAGAGCCATATCCGAGCCTCGATCAGACTACCGTCCTTTTATACGGGACAATCTTTTTGGCGGATTGGATTCCCAACAGGTCACGTAACTGCTCTACTATCTTGACTTGATCACCTAATAAAAACTGACAAGATAATTGACCGAACTCTTACGGTCTTCAGCTCGCGTTGAGTAGGTGAATCCGAGGTTTTGTTTGCTCATCATAGTTGTTTCCAGATCCCATCCGCCCGACTCGCCAGATCAAGATTATGGGAAGGTGGTCTCTTAGGCAGCCTCTGGCTGCACTGCTTTTCAGGACTCCAGCCCACTCATCTAGGTTGGTTTGTGAGAGCCCAGATCCGCTCTCCGAACCCGAGTTCGACTCCGTCTTGTTCCCCCTCGATCACCCTTCTACCACTCCTGAGACACGAGTGCCAGATGCGAGATAGCAGACAGATGATTTATCAGCACCTGAGTTTGGGTCTTTTGCCTTTGTAGAGACCATGGCCGGCAGCAACGATGACCACACCGGAGGCCCCCGAGGAGAGCAGACATTTATCCTGGACCAAGGTGCGATCAACAGCACCCTGATCGCCTCCCTGAAGACAGTGCAGCAGCAGTTGAGGGATCAGGGTGCATTCATGATAGAGATGAGGAGAGAGATGGAGCAAATAAGAGCAGACCGCGAGCAGCGCAGCTCAGGAGACGGACCGAGGATACCCGGTGATGCGTCAGCAGCCGCAGCAGCAGCAGAGCCTCCAAGACCGATGCGGGAGTTGCACAACCCCGGATCGACTTTGACACATCGTTGGGTCGTACTACCAACTATCATGGGGGACTTCAAGTTTCCTACGAACACTCTTCAGCTTCTACTCCGGTTCCATGGGCTCACCACTGAGGAGCCCCATCTTCATCTCCAGGAATTCGAGATGATCTGCAGCACCGTCCACGACCGTCAGATGGATGAGGATACCATCAAGATGATTGCTTTTCCTTTCTCCCTGGCAGACAGAGCAGCCAACTAGCTGAAGCACTAGGGAGGTTTGTGTACACCTGGGAGCAGCTCCGCGCCGTATACTTGAACAAGTATTATCCACTTGGGCAGACGAACGCAGCGAGACCCTGATTAGCAACTTCTCATGCTTCTCAACGAGCAGTTTCACGAGGCATGGGAGAGGTTTAGAGAGCTTACCGACAGATGCCCGCACCATGATATCTCGAAGCCGAACCTTGTTCAGAGCTTCTTTTGCGGGTTGACATCAGAGCTGCAGGGCCTCGTGAACGCTTCTTGTGGCGGGTCCTACTTCACCAAGGATCATGATCAAGTTTGGGCCATCTACGAGAAGATGGCCGAGAACTATACAGTGATGTCCCAGACTAGACTCTACACTCAGGGACGCCCCCAGCCACAGTCCGTGCAGTACCAGAGGATAGCACGGGTTGACGCCGGTCCTTCTACTTCATCAGCGGCAGCCGCATAGGCCGAGTCTACAGCCGCCGACATGGGCATTATCAGCGAGAAGCTGGACCGAATGGAGATTATAGAGAAGAAGCAGTGCCAGAGCATTTCGCAGATGGATCAGACGGCACAGATGCTGAGTGACCTCAAGACACAGATCATGTGTCTCCAGGAGGCACAGACGGCTTCTCAGCCCCGTCTTCAGTTACGAGGAGATCCGAGTGGCAGTGGCAGCTCGTTCCAGCACTCCAGCTCCAGTCAGCCTAGACAGGTCCACCTTGTACAGGCGGAGCCGTACCAGCAGCCACAACCTTACTACAAGTCACCACCATCCCCAGACACTCAGATGGTGGTTTACCAGCCGGATCAGCCTCTGGCAGTACTCCCGCCACCCTCCTACGAGCCCGAGCCGTTGATGGATGTCAACGGGATTTGGTACGACCGACCCCAGCCCAGTATCCGACGAGACCATCCCGGATTCCGTTGGTCAGCCGGAGGTGCCAGCTCCTAGCAGCAGCCTTCAGGTCAGGGTGGTAAATATGGCCATCAGCGAGATCACCACCAGCAGCAGCCCCCAGTGTACCACCAGCAACAACCGTCATATCAGTATGGTCCTCGTCCCTATCAGCAGGGACATTCTGGGAGGTGTAATCAGCCTCAGCAGCAGCAGCATCAGTACCGGTACCAGCAGCAGCCTCCCTACCAGCGAGGCCACCCGTTAGGTCTCATGGGCCATCCTATGAGAAACCATGCCTTGGAAGATATAGCCCGCCTAGTGACAGAGCAAGGGGCTACCTTCCGATGGGAGGTGGATGAGTTCCCCCAGGAGGTGCGGGAGATCGTGAGAGGGAAGGCTGCCATCCCTGCTCAGATTGAGCCGAACCCGAACAACCTGAAGAGGAAATCTGGGCTGGTAGATTTTACAGAGTATGCTACTCCTAGTGATACATTCGGTGATATGTCTGCATATCTGCTTGATACTGATTTTGTTACACTTAGGAGCGGTAGGATTCCAGCAGGCGATGCCTCGTCTGAGCGACGTTCCCATGCTACTTCAGGAGTGCCATGCGAGGAGGAGCGCGATACTGAGGCCGCGAGAGATGATGACGCTAGTGCTGACGCCACCAAGGATGTTGATCCACACGACGGTATTAAGGTCGTCACGACACCAGATGGAGGAGGTGGTACTGACGCCACCATAGTTGCCGAGCCAGAGCGCGGTACTGAGGCCGCGAGTCGACATGCCGAGGGTGGTACTGAGGCCACCAGTTCTACTTCTGCTAGTCCTGTTGTTTTTCCATCTATACTTATATCTCAGGACACTTCTGGAAATAAAGGAAAGGGTTTGTTTTATTCTGATCCACCTGTGGTGCATGATGATGTTTATGTGGATTCTGTCGTGGTTGAGCAGCCTAGACCCTCTCCTAGTCCTTCATCTGAGAAGGACCCTATAGTCCCCTTCCCTATAGCACTCCATTTGGGTAAGGGGCAGAAAAAAGAAAATCATAAAAAGAACGATCAGGTAGAGTTCAGCCAGCAGATGATCGATAGATTCCATATCCAGCTGACTCTTCAAGAGGCCTTGGAGCACATCCCTCTACTCCAGAGATCACTCAGAGATATGACCACAGTTAGGAAGAAGAGGAGGAACCACCAGTCTGAGATCCATGTGCTTACCCGGGCCACGTGTTTCGTGATCCAGAACCGTCTGCCGTCTAAGAGGCCAGATTCCGGAGCCCCGTATGTCAGATGCCATATCCATGAGCAGAGGTTCGACCGCACTCTATTAGACAGCGGTTCTTCGATCAACCTACTTCCGGCAGCCCTTCTCAACCGCTTCGAATTGGGCACTCTACGACAGAGCAGGACAGTCCTTCAGTTTGCTGATCGATCTGTCAAGAGGCCGAAAGGGTTGCTGAGGGACGTTTTCTTCATGATTCAGGGCCTACAATTCCCCGTGGACTTCGTTGTGTTGGACATGGAGATCCCTGAGTCTGTAACTGATAACCCCATCATTCTAGGTCGCCCGTTCTTGGCCACAGCCAAGGCAGTGACCGATCATGACAGCGGGAAGGTATACTTTCGCGTCGAGGGCGAGAGTGTACAAATAAAGACGGTCGAGGATATCAGAGCTAGAGATTCAGCTTGCTCAGAGCCGAGCACAGATTCAAAGCAGACGACATAGTCAGGGCGAGACATCCACCAGGACTACGATTTTGTGATCACAGATGACGAAGCAGTTTGGGCAGATCTAGTCGCACATGCCATCCTCTCACCTTCAGAGTTCGCTGATGCAGAGACGCCAGCAGAGGAGAGCTTGGAGAGCGCATTCCTGGTCCAGGGTACTTCACAGTCAGCAGAGTCGATTCTTGACCGCGAGATCGATTTTTGTGAGTATGATACATATCCCTCGGAGTCAGATGTTGATTGGGTAGCGTTTGATGATCTTATTCCATGTCTAACTTCCACTGAGCCTGCAGCTAGGGAGGAGGTAGATGCCATGCAGAGCACAGACAGTCCAACAGAGCAGCCTTCTCCAGATCCAGTCTGTGAGCGAGAGTTCTCTTTCTCCCGTGCAGATTTGGCCGCATACACTCAGATTCTTCAGAAGCCAGATTTGCCAGCACCGACTTGTCCAAAGCTGAAGCCACTACCAGTGTCGCTGAAGTATAGGTTCCTTGTGGGTGAGAATGAGATGTACCCAGTCATTATCTCTGCTGATTTGACTAGAGAGCAAGAATCCCGTCTGATGGGGGTTCTTGAAAAGAACCGCAAGGCGATATGATGGAGCGTAGAGGATCTCCAGGGGATCAGTCCGGCTCTGTGCTTTCACTACATCTATCTCGAGGATGAGGCAAAGCCGTCGCGTGAGTTCAAGCGGCGGCTGAACCCGAATCTGAGAGAGGTTGTCATGAAGGAGATCTCGAAGTGGTGGAGCAATGATTTTATCTACCCCATCTCCGACTCCAAGTGGGTCAGTCCGTTGCATGTGGTGCCCAATAAGACGGGCACAACTACTGTTGTCACGGAGTCCGGAGAGGAGATCGCTACCCGGGTACCCACTTCTTGGAGGGCATGCGTATATTACAGACGACTCAACCAGGCCACCAAGAAGGATCATTTCCCCCCGCCCTTTATAGATCAGATCATTGAGAGACTGGCAGGGAAGAGCCATTACTGCTTTCTGGATGGGTACTCCGGCTACAATCAGGTGGCCATCGCGCCCGAGGACCAAGACAAGACCACCTTCACTTGTCCCTTTGGGATATATGCCTTCAGACGCATGCCATTTGGGCTATTGGTGACACGAGAAATCGAGCGACTAAGGTAAAGGTACAGAAGTGGTCGTTGCGACCTCGGTCACTCAGACGATGTGTCAATCAAGAAAAATGAACCACTCGAAACAGATAAAATCAATAAAATCACGAGATAGCGGTCCTGCTATGTGATTAACCTGGTATAGCACCCAGGGTCGAACTCAAGGAGCACGGGTTGGCCGAGAGGCCTACGAAGTAGTCAAAATAAAAGGAGAAAATCTTTTTACTAGTTTTTAATTTGTTTTATATTTTTTTGGACTTTTAAGTTTATTAAGAAGATGATAAAAACAACCAAGCACACAATTCAACAATTTATTAAAGGTACTAAAAGTCAAGCAAAAATTTCAACAAAAATGTTTTTATGTGTTTTATATTTTGTAGTGTTTTTGATGAATTTTTGAGATTTTTCTGATGTTTATTTTATTTTCTAAAAATCAAAAATTGAAGCAAACAGTGGGTACTGTCCAATTGAGCCAAAAAGCCCTAGATAAAATATCTAAGGGCCTTAAAATGCCCTGGAGGTAATTTTCCTGTAAAGATGATAAAACAAGGAAAATTTAGGTACCAATTTTATTATTTTTGGGTTTTCAATTTTTTTACTAGATTTTTTATGGGTTTTTGAGTATTTTTACGTTTTTAGTGGTTTTCAGTGGTGAAAAATAGCCAAAATTGACTAAAAAATCAAACTAAGCAAAACAAACAGTGGACAATTTTTTTGTAATTTTTGGACACTATTTAATATTTTTTTGTGATTTTTAAAGTTAGACAGTAGCAAAACTGATTGTTTTTGAATTTTTAAAAATATCAAACGAGATCAAAAATGTCCTCAAAAATCCTCGAAAATCCTACACCATGGCAGGAGCCATGTGTCAAATTTTCGTTGGATTTGGAGGTGATTTGATATTTTATTCAAAAATAGAGATAGGGCACTATGTACAGGGACCAAAGTGCAAATACCCAAAGTTCTGGGGGTCCTGGTGCAAAATACCCAGCAAAACACGTGCCAAGCACGTGCCTGGGGCACTCAGGGGCCCAAATGTAAGAAAAATAAGTTCCGAGGGCTTATTGGTAACAAGTACTAAAAGTCCAAGGGCTTATCTGCAAATAACCCAAAAAATATCGCACATGCTCAAATAAATCACGCGCAGGTGTATAAATGCAAATATCTAAAAACTTTCATTCATTTAATAACATCCAGAACTACAGGGTGGTCTACTGCAAATAACCCAAACAACACGTGACGAAGCACGTGGCTCACAACAGGCAGGGGTATAAATGCAAACACACTAAAGCTCAGGGTCCAATGTGCAATTTAAACTAAAACTAAACAACTGATTTTAACATTTACAGGACTAAAACGAAATAAACATAAAAGCGGGGCCTAAGGGTAATTTACCCTTTATTAAGCGGGGGCGTTGGATGACTGCCACGTGGCTGATCGGATGGCGTGGAAGCGAAGTGGCTGGTGATCCAACGGCTGCGGTCGATCCTCCAAAGATCGGGCGGTGGAAGCAGCTCCTCGAACGGATGGACAAGATGTGATCTGGAGCGGGAGGCGACGATTAACGGTAGCTGGAAGTCCTGGACGAACCGGCGGCCGGCGAACTTCGCCGGCCTCGTGGAAGCGACTCCGGCCTCCTCTGCTGCGCCTAAGTATCGGAGAAGCTCCGGCGTGGCTGTGCGCAGCTGCTGATGCTCTCCGATGCCCCAACCGCGCTTGGGGGAGCTCCGGCGAGGGTGGCGGAGGCGAGACTCCTGGTCTGAACGGGAAAGGCCTCAGATGGCCTTTGCTGGACCTGCAAAGTATCTCAGAAGACTCGCGGGTCGAGGGCAAAGTGCCTCGACCCAGTTAGGCGAAGTGGGGGTGGCTGGTGCGTCGAGACGACGGGCTCCGGCGAAGGTGGTGGACGGAGGAGCCTGGTTCCCAGCTCCTGTGCGAGCTGGGTTGAGTGAGTGGGTGCAGAAGGTGCGTCGGACGAAGGCGAACGTGAAGGTCGGGTCCGATGATCGGATGGTGGACGGAACCGGGGTGAATCGGAAAAATACGACGGCGGCGCGATTTGGGGGAAAACGGAAATTAAAAGAAATGGCTGAGCTAAGTGGCTACCTGGGTGGTCGGAGAGACTGTGGCGGAGCTGGGGAAGCTCCCGGTCTTGACCTCAAGGGACGTATCGGCCCGAGGCTCGAAGCTCGCTCAGGTGGCGGAGCTGCGGCGGCTACGTCGCCGGATCAATGGATTCGTCGGCTCTCCTCGCTGCAACAGGTCGGGGATGCGAGCTGTCACCTCACACTCTCTCTGGAGCTCACTGGAGAACGAAGCAAATGGCCAAAGATGGAGAGAGAAGGTGGCGGAGCAGCGGCTTTATATGGCTAGGGGTCCGAGAAGAATGGGTCCGGGCTAGCTCAGGAGCGCGCGGATCCCGAGGGAGCGGCTCCAGCGAGGATGTCGGATGCACGACGAAGGATTCGGACCCGGGGTTAGGTGGAGTGATGATCGGGTTGAGCGAGTAAAAGTGGGAGAAATCAGGTCCGGAGCTCGAACCCGTGGGAAGTGGTCCTGGGGGGGGTAGTTGACCGGGCGGTCAACATCCCCAGGACCCAATGAGAAGGGGCCACGTGGCTAAACTTTGAAGCTCAAAAATAAGGTAGCAAATGGACGAATTTGCAAAAAGTTAAAACATGAAATATTTTTATTTTATTTTTTTCTATTTTTTTGTGATTTTTAATAATTTTTCTGAAATGAAAATAGGCTATATACATAGTATGTACTATATATAGGTATATACAATATATATAGGGTTTTGATTTTTGATTTTTATATATTATTTTTATGCAATTTTATCCTTATTTTATATTTTATTTATTTATAGTTTAAAATAAGGAGTAAAAGGGTGTTTTTATTTTATTTTTATTATTTACTTACATAGGTCAAATAAATACATATGTACATCTGTATACATGGTATATGTACAATGTGTTTTTGTGTTTTTAATTTTTCTATTATATTTTGTTTTGATTTTAATTGTTTTTATTTTATTTATCTACATTATATAACATAGACTATTTACAAAAAGTTTGGAAAATAATTTTATTTATTTACAAGGTTAAGTAAATACATAGGTGTGGTTTATGTACAAGATGAAAAGGGGTGTTTTTGTTCTTTTTGATTTTTAGCTTTTTTTGTTTTGTTTTTAATATTTTACAAGTATTTACAAGCATATTTTTGGTGAGGAAAATACTTTTATTTATCTACATAAATATTTACACCAGAGCTCCTATCTCCCTCTACTTTGACTTTTATGCGGTCAGGCCCCTGCTGAGCCCTCCCTTGGGTTAGGTTGCTTAATATTTATTCTAAATATTTCCCTCTTTTTCTTTTTAATCTTTATTCTTTTATTTTTGCACAAAAACATGCTAATTATAAGTTTTTACACAATGCATGCTTTTGGTAATTATTCCTATTTACATACATCTACATGCATTTACAAAGGTTTTTGTAGCTAAAATATAAGAATAAAGAGTGATGAATGGGTATTCATCACCCCCCTATACTTAACTTTGCTAGTCCCTTAGCAAACACTTATTTGAAAAAGAAGTGAAAAAGAAAGAAAGAAAAAGAAAAAGAGGATGTACATGGATCAAGGTTGATTATTAAACTTGCCTTCATTAAATTGGGGTATGGAGCTCGATCAGATCTTTGGATTATTAATGTGTCGGAACCTTATTTAGACTTAGGCTTAAAACTCAACAGTCTCTAAGTTCCACCAATCTATGGGCAAGACTCCTCAATAAACCAGATCAGAACAAGTCTACATACACAAACTCTAATGACCATGAATCTTTCCATGCAGTGTAAGTGATATGTGGCTCCCCACCTCAGAAGTAACAAAGAAACAACCTCCCTCAACCTGGTAACTCTAATGCCTCGGTCTAGCAACTCTTTCCTCGAGAAGCGGAGTATTCCCTTCTAAGTTCAAGTGCAACCGGCTCAAGAAGAGGGGGAAGAAGTATAGACTTTTGGAAGCTCAGCCAGTGTAGCTAAGTCTCCCGCTGCAAGCTTCATGAGATGTAACATGGATACCATAAGCTTTTGCTTTATTTGACTATATACACTCCGGTGGGGTTATTAAATTTTCAATCCGACCCACCACTTTTTTGGAGTTCTTTTTGCATTTTGCATTTTTTTCAAGGACTTCTATACAACATATCTACATGGTGCAGCATATATACAAGAAATTTTCCTCTTGAGCTAGTAGACTATCCCTCTTTTAAAGCTTTATTGCAACCCACAGCTTCTGTCTTTAGCCTTCATCACCACTAGACCAAGTTGAGACGCACTTCCTTCACTAGAAGAAGAAGAGAGGTTCCGCCTAGAAGTACTACCCTCATATGCTACCCCAAGCCAGAGGAAACTGCCTCCTCACCACCTCATCCATGGAGAGCCATGTGTAAAGTGCTGGTGCAAGTCAAGCCATTGTCTCTAAGAGTCATGCGTGTGTTGTTAAGTGCTCTACTTAGGCTCATCAAGATGACATATGCTCATAGCCTAGTGGACTCAAAGAATTAAGTCCTTATGGACCTGAAAAGCCTTAACCCTAAGTCCTATAAGGTTCCTCTTAAAGTTAGGTGGATTAAGATCTTATTCAAGCTCCATTTCTCAATTTAATTCCAGGCTTAGTTTAAATGTCAACTCTCATCCAGAAAAACTATATACATATGTACACAAGATGCTTATTTACACAAATTTTACAATCGTGCAAAATTTTTGAAAAATGTTTTGAAATCATGGATGAATGATGCATGAGGTGCAAGTTTTGCAAGAAGATATTTACACATATTTACACAAGATTTTTGCAAACTTTTGATTTTCAAAACATTTTGGAAAAATTTTGTACTATATACATAATTTTGATACAAAAATATTTACACAAGCTTTACACAAAAGATTTTTGAAATCATTTTTACAAAAATACTTTGTACACTAGCTATGTATGTGCAAATAAAAGAAGTTTATGTACATGAAAAATTTTAAATTTTTGTGATTTTTAGCCATTTTATTTATTAACATACTCACACAAAGTACGAGTTATGGCTAAAGTATATATGAAATATATACACACCCCCCTATACTTAGCTCGAACGATGTCCTCAGAGTGATCAAGAGCGATGAAGAAGACATAACTCGTGCTTAGTAAAAGGGAAGTGAAAAGGAATGGCTGAGTACAGAAACGAATGAATGAATAGAATGAGAGGAACTCGGTGGTTTCCGCCTATACTTAGGATTAACTAATCCTAAGTATAGCAAGCTGTACATGAAGGGAAATCCGAGTGAAGAAGATACAGAGTCTGCCCCCCCCCCCCATACTTAGGGTAAAATATCCCTAAGTATAGGCAACAAAACAGGAGCAGAAAGAATGAAAAGAATACCCGCAGGTCCTTCATCCCCCCTATACTTAGGGTAAAGTACACCCTAAGTATAGCATAATCATAAGATGAGAAAAGGGATGTGGAACTAAAGAATAGAATGATATGGACAACTGGATCTATACAAGGCGGAGGAACAGTGAAAATCAGGCGTGAGATGCAAAAGATGTGAGTCAAGAGACCACATCTCACGCAAAATGAATAGGGGCAACAATAACGTCCCACGGCTCATGATTTAGAAATGGCTTGAGCCGCTGGCCATTCACTCGAAAGGTACTCTCGGAAGACAACTCGGATATATCAATGCTACCGTTGTCGTGTACCTTTCTGACCAAGTAGGGTCCCTTCCATTTGCTCTACAGCTTCCCTGGAAACAAACGAAGCCTCGCATCAAACAGCCATACTCTCTGCCCAATCTCAAAATGCTTGTGGCTGATATGAGAATCATGCCACTCCTTCACTCTCTCCTTATACTGTAGGCTGTTTGAGAAAGCTGTATCTCTAAGCTCCTCCAGGGCAGCTAACTCTGCCCTCCTCTGGTCTCCTACACCATCTGGATCCATAAGAATATCTGTAACTGCCCAAAGTGACTTGTGCCTCAGCTCAACAGGTAAATGGCACGGCTTGCCATATACGAGGCGAAAGGGAGATGTGCCCAATGGTGTCTTGAAAGATGTCCTATATGCCCACAAGACCGAGTCCAAAAGCTGTGACCAATCCTTTCGGTCAGGGCGGACGACTTTCTGCAAGATAGTCTTGATCTCCCTATTCGACACCTCAGCTAGACCATTCGTCTGTGGATGGTAAGGTGTGGCAACACGATGGTCTATACTGAACTTGCTAGCAAGGGCCTTCACCTGGTCGTTGATGAAATGAGACCCCCCATCAGAAATCAGAACTCGTGGAACCCCGAACCACGTGATGATGTGCTTCCTCAAAAATCTGCAAACTGTCCTCGCATCAGCGGCTCGGGCGGGGATGGCCTCAACCCAACGACTAACATAGTCAACGGCCAACAGAATGTACTCAAATCCCTGACTCTTAGGGAATGGACCCATGAAATCGATGCCCCATGCGTCAAAAACCTCACAGAAATGAATGGGCTGCATCGGCATCATATCACACTGTCCAGAAGTGCCCATCCTCTGACAGTCAGTACACCTCTTTACGAACTCATCTGAGTCCTTGAAGAGGGTAGGCCACCACAAGCCGGATTGGAGCACTTTCTGTGCCGTTCTCCTCCCAGAATGATGTCCTCCTGCCTCAAGCTTGTGGCAGTAAGTGAGGACGCTATGGTGTTCCTCCTGAGGAATACACCGACGCCAGACGCTATCCCCTCCTTCGTGGTAAAGGATGGGATCCTCCCAGTGGTAGGACTTGGCCCTCGCAAGGAAGGTCTCAAGCCTCTGCCTGGGCCAATCCTGTGGGACTTTCCCAGCAACGAGAAAGTTCACAATATCGGCATACCACGGGAGTGAGGCGATAGCAAGGATCGCCTCATCTGGGAAGGTATCTCGAATGGGATCAATCTGCTCAGACTCCTCAGGCTGCTCTAAACGGGAGAGGTGATCTGCCACCACATTCTTGACTCCAGGCTTATCCTTGATCTCAATGTCAAACTCCTGGAGTAGAAGGATCCATCTAGTCAATCTGGCCTTGGCATCCTTCTTTGCCATGAGGTACCTGATGGCGGTGTGATATGTGTACAAAGTCACTCTAGATCCGATGATATAAGATCGAAACTTATCCAGGGCGAACACTACGGCTAGCATCTCCTTCTCTGTAACCGTGTAATTCCGCTGGGCGGAATCCAATGTGCGGCTAGCGTAGTGGATAGCAAACAGAACTCCATCCCTCCTCTGTCCCAGCACTGCCCCCACGACAAAATCGGAGGCATCCGTCATGATCTCGAATGGGAGAGACCAATCAGGCGGCTGGAGAACAGGAGCCTCAATCACACACTACTGGAGAGTCGCAAAGGACGAAAGACACTTGTCATCGACAAGGAACTCGGTGTCTTTCGTCAAGAGGTCAGTCAACGGTCGGGCAATCCTGAATAAATCTCCTATAAAATCCAACGTGCCCCAGGAATGACCGTAGCTGCCTCAAATTGGACGGCGGTGCGAGTTTTCTAATGACATCAACCTTGGCCGGATCAACCTCCATGCCCCCTGTTGGAGATGATGTGGCCAAGCACCGTCCCTTGAGTCACCATGAAGTGACTCTTCTCCCAAGATAGAACCAAATGGTACTCAATACATCGCTGGAGTACTCGGTCTAGGCAGTCAAGACAGGAGTCGAATCTGTCGCAGTAGACCAAGAAATCGTCCATGAAGACCTCCAAACACTCCCCTACCATGTCCGAAAAGATCGACAGCATGCACCTCTGAAAAGTCGCAGGGGCATTGCATAGCCCAAATGGCATGCGTCGAAAGGCATATGTACCAAAGGGACAGGTAAAGGTGGTCTTCTCCTGATCCTCAGGAGCGATGGCCACCTGGTTGTAGCCCGAGTACCCTTCCAGGAAGCAATAATGGCTCTTCCCTGCCAGTCTCTCAATGATCTGGTCAATAAAAGGCAAGGGGAAATGATCCTTCTTGGTGGCCTGGTTGAGTCTCCTGTAGTCAACACAGACCCTCCAAGAGGTGGGTACTCGTGTAGCGATCTCCTCTCCCGACTCACTGATCACAGTCGTGATGCCCGTCTTCTTGGGCACCACATGCAAGGGGCTGACCCACTTGGAGTCGGAAATGGGATAAATAAAATCTGCACTCCACCATTTCGATATTTCCTTCATCACGACCTCTCTCAGGTTGGGGTTCGACCGTTGCTGGAACTCGCGCAACGGCTTCGCCCCCTCCTCGAGATAGATATGGTGGGAACACACTGATGGACTAATCCCATGGAGATCTGCTACGCTCCATCCGATTGCCTTGCGGTTCTTTTCAAGAACCCCCATCAAACGGGATTCCTGCTCTCCAGTCAGATCGGCAGAGATGATGACTGGGTACATCTCAGGCTTGCCTGCAAGGAACTGATACTTCAGCGAAGTAGGGAGCAGCTTCAGCTCTGGACAGCTGGGCGCTGGCAATTCTGGCTTCGGAAGAAAATGTGTCAATGCTGCTAAGTCTGCCAAATCTGCCTGGGAGAAAGAAAATGAACTCTCGCAAACTGGATCTGGAGAAGGCTGCTCAACTGTGCTGTCTCTGATCTGCTCTGCATCTGCCTCCTCCTCATCTGTAGGCTCAGGTGGACTCAAGTCTGGCATCTGATCGTCGCAATCTGCCCAATCAGACTCTGAATCCGAGGGATCTGCATCCAACAAGGTGGCATCAGTACCACCGTAACACAAGGTGGCCTCAGTACCATCATCACTGAAATCCTTGTCGCGATCAAGGACTGGCTCTGCTGCCTCTGTGGTATCCTGAACCAGGGTTGTGCTCTCCAGACTCTCCTCTGCTATCATCTCGGCATCAGCTGTATCTGAAAATGAGAGGATGGCCTGTGCTGCAGGATCTGCCCATGCTGCCTCGTCATCAGTGATCACAAAATCACAGTCCCGGTGGATGTCTGGCTCGGCGTCTGTCAGCTGCTCTGAATCTGTGCTGGCCTCTGAGCGTGCTCTCTCTCTGGCTCTGTAGTCCTCGACCGTCTCTATTTGTATACTCTCGCCCTCGACGCGAAAGTATACCTTCCCGCTATCATGATCAGTCACCGCCTTGGCTGTGGCCAAGAACGGACGACCAAGGATGATGGGGGTATCAGCCACTGAATCAGGGATCTCCATGTCCAACACTACAAAGTCCACGGGGAATTTCAGGCGCTGAATCGTGACGATAACATCCCGCAACAACCCCTTCGGCCTCTTGACAGATCGATCAGCGAACTGAAGGACTGTCCTGCTCTGTCGAAGAGTGCCCAACTCGAAGCGGTCGAGAAGGGCTGCCGGAAGGAGGTTGATCGACGATCCGCTATCCAATAGAGTCCGGTCGAACCTCTGCTCACTAATCTGACATCTGACATACGGTGCCCCTGAATCTGGCCTCTTGGCCGGCAGACGGTTCTGGATCGCAAAACACGTGGCTTTCGTCAACACATGGATCTCTGAAGTGTGGTTCCTCCTCCTCCTCCTGACTGTGGTCCTGTCTCTCAAAGATCGCTGAAGAAGGGGGATGTGCTGCAAAGCCTCCTGGAGGGTCAGCTGGATGTGGAATCTATCGATCATGCTCTGACTGAACTCCTCCTGCTCTCTCTTTTTTGGATCATTTTCTTTTTTCTTCCCCTTCCCCATCTGAAGAGCTCTAGGGAAGGGGATCACAGGGTCCTTCGCAGATGAAGGACTAGGAAAAGGTCTAGACGGCTCGACGGTCGAATCCACACATACATCAAGCACCACAGTGGGACCAGAAGAAACTAAACCTTTTCCTTTATTCACAACAGTATTCTGAGGTACATGAACTGAAGGAAAGACAACATCTCTATCACGACAAACACCGGTGGCCTCAGTACCACCTCGGGCTGGCTCTGCTACTGCTGCTGCTGGACGTCTCGCGGCATTAGTACCGCGGACTGACTCGGCTAAACGGGTGGCGTCAGTACCACCTCCTCGAACTGGTGAAGCGGCGGCCTCAGTACCGCCGGTGGGATCAACATCCTTGGTGGCTTCAGTGCCACCGTCATCATCAGGAGCGGCCTCAGTACCGCTCTCCTCCTCCTCATGTGGCGCCCCGGAAGTATCCTCGTGGTGAAGTTCAGATGAGGCGCCGCTGCCTGCTGGGGTCCTACCGCTCCTAAGTGTGACAAAATCAGCATCAAATAGATCCGAAGACATATCATCAAATGGGTCACTAGGAGTGGCAAGCTCAGTGTGTACTACCTGCTCAGATTTCCTCTTGAGGTTGTTCGGGTTCGGCTCGATCTGTGCAGGGATGGCGGCCTTCCCTCTCACCAAGTCCCGCATCTCCTGGCGGAACTCGTCCATCTCCCGTCTGAAAGTGACCTGATGGTCCGTGAGGAGGCAGGCGATATCATCCAAGGCGGGGCTCTCCTGGGATCCCGACGGGTAGCCTCTCTGGGGATGAGGCTGCTGGAACTGCTGCTGGTAATAGGGATAAGAGGAAGGGTGCTGCTGCTGCTGTGGTGGGTGAGCCTGCTGCTCACGTCTCCACGACTGTCCCTGCTGCTGGTAGGGACGAGGAACGAAGGATGACTGCTGCTGTGGCTGGTGGGCTGGGGGCTGCTGCTGCGGCTGGTGATCTCTCTGCTGGGCTTACTGCCCTTCCTGACCAGATGACTGCTGCTGGGGCTGGGCACCTCCACTCCCCCACCTGAATCCGGGATGGTCTCGTCGGATCCCAGGCTGGGGGCGGTCATACCAAATCCTGTTGACATCCATCAACGGCTTTGCATCGTAGGGGGCTGGCGGGAGTACTGCCAGAGGCTGATCCGGCTGGTATACCACCATCTGCATGTCTGGAGATGGTGGTGACTGGTAGGAGGGCTGCGGCTGCTGGTACGGCTCCGCCTGTACAAGATGAACCTGTCTAGGCTGCTATAGGGAGCTGGAGCGCTGGGACGAGCTGCTGCTGCCGCCGGTATCGCCTCGCGACAGAAGACGGGGCTGTGAAGCCATCTGTGCCTCCTGGAGACACATGAGCTGGGTCTTCATGTCGCTCAGAGTCTGTGCCATCTGCTCCATCTGCGTGATGCTCTGGCACTGCTTCTTCTCAATCAGCTCCATGCGGTCCAATTTCTCGCTGATAATGCCCATGTCCGCAGCGGACGACTCTGCCTGTGCTGCTGCGACTGCGGACGCATTAGATGGACCTGCATCAACCCGTGCTATCCGCTGGTACTGCACGGGTCCTGGCTGCTGCGGCTGGGGTCTCTGTGTGTACAGACGGGTCTGGGACATCACCATGTAGTTTTCGACCATCTCCTCGTAGATGGTCCAGACCTAGTCATGGTCCTTGGCGAAGTAGGACCCGCCGCAAGAAGCGTTCAACAGACCCTGAAGCTCTGGCGTCAACCCGCTGAAAAAGCTCTGAACTAGGTTCGACTTGGAAATGTCATGGTGCGGGCATCTGTCGGTGAGCTCTCGGAACCTCTCCCATGCCTCGTGAAACTGCTCGTTGGGGAGCATGGAGAAGTTGCTGATCAGGGCCCTCGCTGCATTCGTCCGCCCGAGTGGATAGTACTTGTTCAAGTACTCGGTGCGAAGCTGCTCCCAGGTGTAGACAAACTTCCCTAGATGTTTCAGCCAGGTGGCTGCTCTATCTGCCAGTGAAAAAGGGAAGGCCATCATCCGAATCGTGTCCTGGTCCACGTGGCGGTCGTGGACAGTGCTGCAGATCATCAAATACTCCTGGAGGTGGAGGTGGGGCTCCTCAGTGGCAAGTCCGTGGAAGCGGGGAAGTAACTGCAGGGTGTTCGGGGGGAACTTGAAGTCCCCCACGATCGCCGGCACCACTACCCAGTGATGCATCAGAGTCGATCCGGGTTTGTGCAACTCCCGCATCGGTCGTGGTGGTCCTCCTGCCGCGGCTGCTGCCGCTGCGGCGGCGGCTGCTGCGGCTCGTGCCTCTGCATCAGGTATCTCCTCAGGCTCGCTCTGCTGGTCTCGCTCTGCTCTGAGCCTCTCCAACTCTCTCCTCATCTCAATCATAAACGCTCCCTGGTCGCGTAACTGCTGCTGGACTGTCTCAAGTGATGCGATCAGGGTGGAGTTGATCGCTCCCTGGTCTAGTACAAAATGCTCGGGCTGACGGGGGTGATCATATGAACTGCCGGCCATGGCGACGTCTGCAAAATCAAACGAGCCCAACTCAGGTGCTGTCAAATCTGCTAATCTCTCCTCGGGCTCATGTCTCTCAGTACCAAAAGAAAGGGGATCGAGGGGGAACAGGGCGGAGTCGTACTCGGGCTCGGAGAGCTGGTCTCGGCTCTCGCGGGCCAACCTAGATGATCGGGTAGACGTGCCCGAAAGCGGTGCAGCCAGAGGCTGCCTAAGAGAGTGTCTACCCATCATCTTGATCTGGCGAGTAGTGCGGATGAGATCTGGAGAAACTATGATCACAAAATAAACCCCCGATTCACCAACGCAACGCGAGATGAAGACCGTAAAAGTTCGGTCAAATTATCTTGTCGATTTTATTAGGTGAACACACAAAATATCAGAGCGCTTACGTGACCTGTTGGGATACCCGATGCTACCCCAACCGACTGGCCCGCACGAAAGAGTCGGTATTCAGTCGGGACTAGCACCGGAGGGCTCTACCTAGGGTGCGGGTCACTCTCTCGCGCATCCAAACCATACAATGAGGGGGTTGCTCTCCCCAAGACAAAATTTTTAGGGTGAGCGACTTTTAAGATCAATAGTGTTAACCAGTCCCAATTTTATGGTTTTTCTTTTTAATATTTTTCAAATAAAAATAAGCGGCCTAACGAATTTTTCGGTTCTCCTGATTATTAAGTCCGGAAACAGGGGGAGAAGTCGAAAAAGCCGATGCACGATGAAATCAATGATGCATGCAAAGTAAGGAAGGCGTACCTGACTCCAGCACTCTACATGCAATATGATCCGCGTATAAATGTAAAGACAGGAAAGAAACTACCTATAGGTGCAGCGGTGAAAACCGAGTCCTAAACAAGCAATTTCTACTCGACAGAACCGTCTAGCTTAGTCACTCGCCCTCGATCCAAAGAGTCCGGTCTAGACCCACCCCTCCTCTTCTCGACAAGTCGAGTTCAGGAGTAGCGCTTGATGGGGCAGGCTCGCGGCGCATAGGCTCTCAGGAAAGCGACTAAGCTATTTTTATTATTGATTTATTAGTAGGTCCAATTATCGTTCTATAGGAACATGCGATTAATTAAGTGTGGGGATCCTACTAATTACGGCACAGTCAAGCAGAAAATCCTAAATCTAGGGGCTCGAGAAAAACCGCTAAAAACCGTAAAAGGCAGTAAAAAGGAAAGAAAACAAAGCCGCGTAAAAAGCCGCGAAAAACTCCTAAGGGTCCCCAGAGCACACCGGTGCTCGGCGAAACAGACCCGCTAAGTCAACCAAGTCCAAGTCCAGTCTCTGGGTCCCTGTATTATTACAACAATAATAATCAAATAATCCTAATCTAACCTCACCCACTCAACTCTCTCTCTCTCGCTCTCTCCTGCGGCTCCGTGCAGAAGGGAGCCCCTCCGAGTCTCGCGGTTGCGTCGGCTTCTCGAAATCGGCCGCCTCGATCCTCGGGCCCTTGTAAGAAAAAGAGACAAGTGGTCAATCCAAATTATTATCAGAGAATATCAGAAAAATATATCTACAAAAATCTATACAAAAAGCCGCAAAAAGAAAAAGTCGCGGAAAAGCTAAAAAAAATGACTACTAAGCTGTGCTCCCCGGCAACGGCGCCATTCTGGTGACACGAGAAACCGAGCGACTAAGGTAAAGGTACAGAAGTGGTCGTTGCGACCTTGGTCACTCAGACGATGTGTCAATCAAGAAAAATGAACCACTCAAAACAGATAAAATTAATAAAATCACGAGATAGCGGTCCTGCTATGTGATTAACCTGGTATAGCACCCAGGGTCGAACTCAAGGAGCACGGGTTGGCCGAGAGGCCTACGAAGTAGTCAAAATAAAAGGAGAAAATCTTTTTACTGGTTTTTAATTTGTTTTATATTTTTTCTGGATTTTTAAGTTTATTAAGAAGATGATAAAAACAACCAAGCACACAATTCAACAATTTATTAAAGGTACTAAAAGTCAAGCAAAAATTCCAACAAAAATGTTTTTATGTGTTTTATATTTTGTAATGTTTTTGGTGAATTTTTGAGATTTTTCTGATGTTTATTTTATTTTCTAAAAATCAAAAAGTGAAGCAAACAGTGGGTACTGTCCAACCGAGCCAAAAAGCCCTAGATAAAATATCTAAGGGCCTTAAAATGGCCTGGAGGTAATTTTCCTGTAAAGATGATAAAACAAGGAAAATTTAGGTACCAATTTTATTATTTTTGGGTTTTTAATTTTTTTACTAGAATTTTTATGGTTTTTGAGTGTTTTTAAGTTTTTAGTGGTTTTCAGTGGTGAATAATAGCCAAAATTGGCTAGAAAATCAAACTAAGCAAATCAAACAGTGGACAATTTTTTTGTAATTTTTGGACACTATTTAATATTTTTTTGTGATTTTTAAAGTTAGACAGTAGCAAAACTGATTGTTTTTGAATTTTTAAAAATATCAAACGAGATCAAAAATGTCCTCAAAAATCCTCGAAAATCCTACACCATGGCAGGAGCCATGTGTCAAATTTTCGTTGGATTTGGAGGTGATTTGATATTTTATTCAAAAATAGAGATAGGGCACTGTGCACAGGGACCAAAGTGCAAATACCCAAAGTTCTGGGGGTCCTGGTGCAAAATACCCAGCAAAACACGTGCCAAGCGCGTGCCTGGGGCACTCAACGGCCCAAATGTAAGAAAAATAAGTTCCGAGGGCTTATTGGTAACAAGTACCAAAAGTCCAAGGGCTTATCTACAAATAACCCAAAAAAATATCGCACATGCTCAAATAAATCACGCGCAGGGGTATAAATGCAAATATCTAAAAACTTTCATTCATTTAATAACATCCAGAACTACAGGGTGGTCTACTGCAAATAACCCAAACAACACGTGACGAAGCACGTGGCTCACAACAGGCAGGGGTATAATTGCAAACATACTAAAGCTCAGGGTCCAATGTGCAATTTAACCTAAAACTAAACAACTGATTTTAACATTTACAGGACTAAAACGAAATAAACATAAAAGCGGGGCCTGAGGGTAATTTACCCTTTATTAAGCGGGGGCGTTGGATGACTGCCACGTGGCTGATCGGATGGCGTGGAAGCGAAGTGGCTGGTGATCCAACGGCTGCGGTCGATCCTTCAAAGATCGGGCGGTGGAAGCAGCTCCTCGAACGGATGGACAAGATGTGATCTGGAGCGGGAGGCGACGATTAACGGTAGCTGGAGGTCCTGGACGAACAGGCGGCCGGCGAACTTCGCCGGCCTCGTGGAAGCGACTCCGGCCTCCTCTGCTGCGCCTAAGTATCGGAGAAGCTCCAGCGTGGCTGTGCGCAGCTGCTGATGCTCTCCGATGCCCCAACCGCACTCGGGGGAGCTCCGGCGAGGGTGGCGGAGGCGAGACTCCTGGTCTGAACGGGAAAGGCCTCAGATGGCCTTTGCTGGACCTGCAAAGTATCTCAGAAGACTCGCGGGTCGAGGGCAAAGTGCCTCAACCCAGTTAGGCGAAGTGGGGGTGGCTGGTGCGTCGAGACGGCGGGCTCCGGCGAAGGTGGTGGACGGAGGAGCCCGGTTCCCAGCTCCTGTGCGAGCTGGGTTGAGTGAGTGGGTGCAGAAGGTGCGTCGGACGAAGGCGAACGTGAAGGTCGGGTCCGATGATTGGATGGTGGACGGAACCGGGGTGAATCGGAAAAATACGACGGCGGCGCGATTTGGGGGAAAACGGAAATTAAAAGAAATGGCTGAGCTAAGTGGCTACCTGGGTGGTCGGAGAGACTGTGGCGGAGCTGGGGAAGCTCCCGGTCTTGGCCTCAAGGGACGTCTCGGCCCGAGGCTCGAAGCTCGCTCAGGTGGCGGAGCTGCGGCGGCTACGTCGCCGGATCAATGGATTCGCCGGCTCTCCTCGCTGCAACAGGTCAGGGATGCGAGCTGTCACCTCACACTCTCTCTGGAGCTCACTGGAGAACGAAGCAAATGACCAAAGATGGAGAGAGAAGGTGGCGGAGCAGCGGCTTTATATGGCTAGGGGTCCGAGAAGAATGGGTCCGGGCAAGCTCAGGAGCGCGCGGATCCCGAGGGAGCGGCTCCGGCGAGGATTTCGGATGCACGGCAAAGGATTCGGACCCGGGGTTAGGTGGAGTGATGATCGGGTTGAGCGGGTAAAAGTGGGAGAAATCGGGTCCGGAGCTCGAACCCGTGGGAAGTGGTCCTGGGGGGGTAGTTGACCGGGCGGTCAACATCCCCAGGACCCAATGAGAAGGGGCCACGTGGCTAAACTTTGAAGCTCAAAAATAAGGTAGCAAATGGTCGAATTTGCAAAAAGTTAAAATATGAAATATTTTTATTTTATTTTTTTCTATTTTTTTGTGATTTTTAATAATTTTTCTGAAATGAAAATAGGCTATATACATAGTATGTACTATATATAGGTATATACAATATATATAGGGTTTTGATTTTTGATTTTTATATATTATTTTTATGCAATTTTATCCTTATTTTATATTTTATTTATTTATAGTATAAAATAAGGAGTAAAAGGGTGTTTTTATTTTATTTTTATTATTTACTTACATAGGTCAAATAAATACATATGTACATCTGTATACATGGTATATGTACAATGTGTTTTTGTATTTTTAATTTTTCTATTATATTTTGTTTTGATTTTAATTGTTTTTATTTTATTTATCTACAATATATAACACAGACTATTTACAAAAAGTTTGGAAAATAATTTTATTTATTTACAAGGTTAAGTAAATACATAGGTGTGGTTTATGTACAAGATGAAAAGGGGTGTTTTTGTTCTTTTTGATTTTTAGCTTTTTTGTTTTGTTTTTAATATTTTACAAGTATTTACAAGCACATTTTTGGTGAGGAAAATACTTTTATTTATCTACATAAATATTTACACCAGAGCTCCTATCTCCCTCTACTTTGACTTTTATGCGGTCAGGCCCCTGCTGAGCCCTCCCTTGGGTTAGGTTGCTTAATATTTATTCTAAATATTTCCCTCTTTTTCTTTTTAATCTTTATTCTTTTATTTTTACACAAAAACATGCTAATTATAAGTTTTTACACAATGCATGCTTTTGGTAATTATTCCTATTTACATACATCTACATGCATTTGCAAAGGTTTTTGTAGCTAAAATATAAGAATAAAGAGTGATGAATGGGTATTCATCAGCTATGCAACGCCCCTGCGACATTTCAGAGATGCATGCTGTCTATCTTTTCGGACATGGTGGGGGAGTGCTTGGAGGTCTTCATGAATGATTTCTCGATCTACGACGACGGATTCGACTCCTGTCTTGACTGCCTAGACCAAGTCCTTCAGTGATGCATAGAGGTTCACCTAGTGTTGTCTTGGGAGAAGAGTCACTTCATGGTGACTCAAGGGACGGTGCTTGGACACATCATCTCCAACAGGGGTATGGAGGTTGATCCAGCCAAGGTGGATGTCATTAGAAAACTCGATCCACCGTCCAACTTGCAACAGTTACGGTCTTTTCTGGGGCACGTCGGTTTCTACCGACGATTCATTCATGATTTCTGCAGAATTATCCGACCGTTAACTGATCTGCTGACGGAAGACACTGAGTTCCTTGTAGATGATAAGTGTCTATCGTCATTTGAGACTCTCAAGAGCTGTGTCATAGAGGCTCTCGTTCTCCAGCCACTTGATTGGTCTCTCCCATTCGAGATCATGACAGACGCTTCCAATTTTGCCGTGGGGGTCGTGCTGGGACAGAGGAGGGATGGAGTCCCATTTGCTATTCACTACGCTAGCCGTACATTGGATGCCGCGCAACGGTATTACACTGTCACTGAGAAGGAGATGCTAGCCGTAGTTTTTGCCCTAGATAAGTTCAGATCTTACATCATTGGATCTAGAGTGACCATTTACACTGATCGTACCACCATCAGGTACCTCATGGCAAAGAAGGATGCCAAAGCTAGATTGACCAGATGGATCCTTCTACTCCAGGAGTTTGATATAGAGATTAACGATAAGCCTGGAGTCAAGAATGTGGTGGCGGATCATATCTCCCGATTGGAGTATCTTGAGAATTCTGAGCAGATTGACCCTATTTGTGAGACCTTCCCAGATGAGGTGATCCTTGCTATTGCCTCGCTCCCATGGTATGCCGATATTGTGAACTATCTTGTCGCCAAGAAAGTTCCACAAGATTGGCCCAGGCAGAAACTTGAGACCTTCCTCGCGAAGGCCAAGTTTTACCATTGGGAGGATCCCGTCCTTTACCATGAGGGAGGGGATAGTATTTGGCGTAGATGCATTCCTCAGGAGGAGCACCACAGTGTCCTTACTTACTGACATAAGCTTGAGGTAGGAGGACATCACTTAGGGAGGAGAACGTCACAGAAAGTGCTCTAATCCGGCCTATAGTGGCCTACTCTCTTCAAGGACTCTGATGAGTTCGTGAAGAGGTGTATTGACTATCAGAGAATGGGCACTTATGGACAACGTGATATGATGCCGATGCAGCCCATTGACTTCTGTGAGGTTTTTTACGCACGGGGCATCGATTTCATGTGTCCATTCCCTAGGAGTCAGGGATTTGAGTACATTCTGTTGGCCGTGGATTATGTGAGTCGTTGGGTTGAGGCCATCCCCGCCCGAACCGCAGATGCTAGGACTGTTTGCAGATTTTTGAGGAAGAATATCATTTCACGGTTCGGGTACCTAGAGTATTGATATCTGACGGGGGGTCTCATTTCTTCAACGACAAGGTAAAGGTCCTTGCTAGCGAGTTCAGCATAGACCATCGAGTTGCCACTCCATACCACCCTCAGACGAATGGCCTTGCTGAAGTGTCGAACAGGGAGATCAAGACTATATTGCAGAAAGTCGTCCGCCCTGACCGAAAGGATTGGTCACAGCTTTTGGACTCGGTCTTGTGGGCATATCGAACGTCTTTCAAGACTCCTTTGGGTACATCTCCCCTTCGCCTCGTTTATGGCAAGCCGTGCCATTTACCTGTAGAGCTGAGACATAGGTCACTTTGGGCAGTTACATATATACTTTTGGATCCAGAGAGTGTAGGAGATCAGAGGAGGGCAGAGTTAGCAGCCCTGGAGGAGCTTCATGATACCGCTTTCTCAAACAGCCTACATTATAAGGAGAGAGTGAAGGAGTGGCATGATTCTCATATCAGCCACAAGCAGTTTGAGCCAGGACAGAGAGTATGGCTATTTGATGCTAGGCTTCATTTATTTCCAGGGAAGCTACAAAGCAAATGGAAGGGACCTTATCTGGTTAGAAAGGTGAATGACAATGGGAGTATTGATATTTCTGAGTTGTCTTCTGATGCCACCTTTCGAGTGAACGGCCAGCGGCTCAAGCCATATCTAGATCATGAGCCGCGGGTCGTTGATGTTGCCCCTATTCACTTTGCGTGAGATGTGGTCTATTGACTCACATCTATTGCATCACACGCCTGATTATCACTGTTCTTCCGACTTGTATAGATCCAGTTGTCCATATCACTCTATTCTTTAGTCCCACATCCCTTCTCTCATCTTATAATTATGCTATACTTAGGGTGTACTTTACCCTAAGTATAGGGGGGATGTCGAACTCTCGGGTATTCTTTTGATTCTTTCTACCCCTGTTTTGCTGCCTATACTTAGGGATATTTCACCCTAAGTATGGGGGGGGGGGGTAGACCATGTACATCCTTTCACTCGGATTTCCCTTCATGTACAACTTGCTATACTTAGGATTACTTGATCCTAAGTATAGGGGGAAACACCGAGTTCTCTTCATTCTATTCTTTTATTCATCTTTGTATATAGCCATTCCTTTTCACTTCCCTATACTAAGCACGAGTTATGTCTTCTTCATCGCTCTTGATCACTCTGAGGACATCGTTCGAGCTAAGTATAGGGGGTGTGTATATATTTCATATATACTTTAGCCATAACTCGTACTTTGTGTGAGTATGTTAATAAATAAAAATGGCTAAAAACCTAAAAATCCATAAAATTTAAAATTTTTCCCTTGTATATAAAATTTATTTTGCACATACCTATTTATTTATCAAATTATTTTTGTACAAATGTTTGTAAAATCTTTTTGTGTAAATAGCTTGTAAATATTTTCATATGAAACCTATGTATATAATACAAAATTTTTGTAAAATGTTTGAAAACAAAAAGTTTGCAAAAACCATGTGTAAATTTTTGTAAATATTTTGCAAAACTTCGCATTCATGCATACATCCATGTTTTCAAACATTTTTCAAAAATTTTGCACATTTGTAAACACTTGTAAATTGCATATTTGTAAAATAGCATCTTTGTAAATATTTGCATAGTTTTTCCAAATCATAGTTGACATTTAACTGGCCTGGAATTAAATTGACAAATGGAGCTTGGTTAAGACCTTAATCCACCTAACAATAAGAGGAACCTTAGAGGGCTTAGGATTAAGACTTTTCAGGTCCATTGGGACTTAATTCTTTGAGTCCACTAGGCTATGAGCATATGTCATCTTGATGAGCCTAAGTAGAGCACTTAACAACACACACATGACTCTCAGAGACAATGACTTTACTTGCACCAACACCTTACACATAGCTCTCCACGGATGAGGTGGTGAGGAGGCAGTTTCCTTTGGCTTGAGGTAGCATATGAGGGTAGTACTTCTAGGTGGAACCTCTCTTCTTCTTCTAGTGAAGGAAGTGCATCTCAACTTGGTCTGGTGGTCATGAAGTCTAAAGACAGAAGCTGTGGGTTGCAATAAAGCTTCAAAAGAGGGATAGTCTACTGGCTCAAGAGGAAAAACTCCTTGTATATATGCTGCACCATGTAGATATGTTGTACAAAAGCACACACACAAAAAAAGTGCAAAAAGAAAAGAACTCCAAAAAAGTGGTGGGTTGGATTGAAAATTTAATAATCCCATCGGAGTGTATATAGTCAAATAAAGCAAAAGCTTATGGTATACATGTTCCATCTCATGAAGCTTGCAACGGGAGACTCAGCTACACTGGTTAGAGCTCCCAAGGATACATGTAGGAATGAGCATGGGCCGGGTTGGGCCGGGCCCTAAAGGGCCCAGGCTAGGCCCATATAAAATATCAGATCTTGGGCAGGGCCCAAGGCCTGCGTTTTTTTATTTTCGACGGCCCAAGCCCAAGCCTGGTCCAATTTTCATGGGCCGGGCTTGGGCCGGTCCGGCCCATATAAATATGCATGTATCAAGATTCTACTACTTTTTTCTTCATTTTCAAGCTGAATTTATATAATTTTGTCACATAAAGAGTGGACAAACTGTGTGGTTTTATAAAATTAAACATTAAAAAAATTATAAAGAAAGAAAAGATGAATCAAATGTAAAAACATATGCTTTTCCAACCGTAACTACTGATGTCTTAAATTGAGTAGTTGGCAAGAATCATATATGATATATGCTTATCTTTATTATCAATCATATATGATATATGCTTATCTTTATTATCCCCATTTTCGTACTTGACAGAGCTCGAATTCCATATTCTTATCTTTAATATATATTATGGATACGTGATAATGTAGTTGGCAGGAATCATATATTTACATTATCACGTATCCACAATTATTTACAATAGCACGTATCCTTGCTAGATCCTAGCAATCGAGTTTCTCCACTACCATTACCATCTTTGGGATCCTGTTGAGGCAAGATCCTTGGTAAAGGCCATAGTATTGCTTAAGAGGAGTTGACTGGTGGAGGTTTATGTATGTATAAGACATGCTTGGCTTGAGGGACGTCCTCAAGGTCCATTCTTTGACGTCGAGACGAGGAACAAGAATCTGACATTAATTAAAGCTGACTCACAATGAAGAAATTGAAGAATCATATATTTACATTATCAGGTATAGTCTTTTAAAACATGGAGTTGGTTCTCTGGGAAAAAATCAATTAGCAGTTATGATTAGAGATGAGCTATTTGATAAAACTAAAATTATAAGACTGCAAGATGTGGTTTGAAATACCTTTGAAGTTGAGAGGCGTAGACCGTGCGAGGACTGGGTTGTGCTGGTGCCGGTGCATGCTGTAGTTTGCAGCAGAGAGGTGGAGGCCATCAAGCCGTGCGATGCGACTGCGCGGAGGAGTGGAGCCCAAAGCGCGAAGGAGGATGACCGAAGGGGAAAATCTTGGTGCGGGCTTGAAGACTACAAATTTGTGCGGACTGCGGAGGACTGTGGAGGAGAGGAGCCGACGAGCCGTGAGATTGAAACCCTAAGGATGCGCAGACTGCAGAGACCGGAAGGAAGGAGCTGCGACGACGAGGTTGGCGATGCCGTGCGCAACGTGCGCTGGTTGGAGTGGGGTATGGTGGGATTGGGATCGACAATACTTAGGTGGTTGCCGTTTTAGACTTGGAATGGAAGATTCGAAGGGGCACAAAACGTAGGGACAAGGGGACGCGTGTAGTGGGCCAATTTCTAGTTGTATTATTGTATAATTTCTAATTGGAAGAGGAGACAGGTCATTGGTTGATTGGAATGGGAACGGTCGGCAATCATGGGCCATTACTCGGGCTAGGCCTCGGGCCTTGTATTGGACTATTATTCGGGTCGGGCCTCGGCCCTTGTATTGGGCCATTATTCGGGTCGGGCTTTCGGGCTAAGCGGGCTGGGCCGACTCAAGCCCAAACCCGACCCAAAATTATTTTGGGCCTAGATATCTGGCCCAAGCTCGGACCAATGCTAACTTGGGCTTGGGCCAGGTCGGGCTAAGCAGGCTAGGCTTCGGGCTGGGCCGGGCCAGCCCAGCTCAATGCTCATCCCTAGATACATGGCTACACTGGCCATGGTCCATTCTCTTCTTCCCCCTCTTCTTAAGATGATTGCACTTGAACTTAGAAGGGAATACCCCGCTTCTCGAGGAAAGAGTTGCTAGACCGAGGCATTAGAGTTATCAGGTTGAGGGAGGTTGTTTCTTTGTTACTTCTGAGGTGGGGAGCTACATATCACTTACACAGTACAAGGAAAGATTCATGGTCATTAGAGTTTGTGTATGTAGACTTGTTTTGATCTGGTTTATTGAGGAGTCTTGCCCATAGATTAGTGGAACTTAGAGGCTGTTAAGTTTTAAGCTTAAGACCAAATAAGGTTCCAACAAATTAATAATCCAAAGGTCTGACCGAGCTTCATATTTCAATTTAATGAAGGAAAGTTTAATAATCAACCTTGATTTCTCCTCTTTTTCTTTCTCTTTTGCACTTCTTTTTCAAATAAGTGTGTGCTAAGGGATAGCAAAGTTAAGTATAGGGGGGTGATGAATACCCATTCATCACTCTTTATTCTTTTATTTTAGCTACAAAACCTATGCAAAACACATGTATATTCTTGTAAATATCAATAATTATCAATTAGCATGCATCTTGTAAATATGCAAAATTAGCATGTTTTTGTGCATAAATAAAAGAATAAAGAAATAAAAGAAAAAGAGGGAGATATTTAGAATAAATATTGAGCGACCTAATCCCAAGGGAGGGCTCAGCATGGGCCTGACCGCAAAAGCTCCCAAGTAGAGAAAGATAGGGAAGCTCATATGTGTACATATACCTGTATATAAATAAAAATTTATTTTCTTATTATTCAAATGTGTATTTATTTATTTGTATATATTTGTAAATATAAAATTAAAATAAAAATGGGGAAAATAAAAGAAAAATAAAAAGAAATAAAATTCCTTCATCATTGCATATATACACCATGTACACACAACCACACATCTATTTATTTTTCCCTTGTAAATAACTATTAAAAATCTAACAAAAATATTTTCAAATTCCACATTCCATGGTATAAATAAATAAAATAAAAACTAGAAAAATAAAAAGAAAATAAAAATAAATAAAATCAAAATCAAAATCTACATTGTACATATACCATGTATATATTTGTATATACCTATTTATTGCACCTATGTAAATAAATAATAAAAATAAAATAAAAATACCTCTTTATTTCAAATTTTATCTTATAAATAAATAAAATATAAAATTGGAATAAATATATAAAAATAAATAATTAAAAATCAAAAATAAAAAATAAATATGTATATACCTGTATATAATAATATTTTGTAAATACCTAATTTATATTTCAAAAAAAATAAAAAAATCACTAAAAAATAATTTAAAAATAAATAAGCATTTTTCATGTTTAAAGTTTTTCGAAATAATTACATTTACTATTTTTATTGAATTTCTAAATCTTTGATAATTGGCGAGCTCTGATTGGTCCACGGGGGATGTTGACCCCGGTCAACTCTCCCCCCAGGACCACCAGACTCGGATTCTGTGCGCCCGACCCGATTTCTCCTACTTTTCCCTGCTCTATCCGATCGCCAAATACATAAACCCCGGGCTCCATTTGTTCCTTGATCATCCGAGACCCTCGCCCGGGGTGGATTTTAGGGATCCGAGCTTCACAGAGTCGTGCCCGATCTGATCTTCTCGGACCCTCTGTTGCATAAAGCTTCAGCTCCGGCCACCATTTCACTTCATCTTTGGCGCTGCTCCTTCGTCCTAGGACCTCCACCCTAATCCCTAGAGTGACGGCTATCGATTGGCGTGTCGAAGAGAGGAGATGAAGCCCTCCGCCACTAATCCGGCGACATCAGCCGCCGTGCGCCGCCGCGAGGTGCGCTTAGCCTCGGAACTCGACGCTTCCTCGAGGCCAGGACCCCCAGAGCTCCGCGAGCTCATCCTCAGTCGACTGCATCCGTCAGGTAGACCCGAATCCTTCTGGTTTCCCTTAATTTTCGATTACGCCCAATTCGACCCATCTCCATCTTTCATCGATTCCGTCCACTCCGATCACCGTTCCGCTCATCCGACCCGACCATCACACTCACGAGATCCCTCTCCACCTTCTGCACCCACGCACCCACCTTGGTTCACCCCGGAACCAAGGCTCAACCTTCATCGTCGTCGCCTCGCCGAAGGTCACCCATCTCGACTCGCCAGCCACCCATTCCACCTCTAACCGGGTCGAGGCAGTTTGCCCTCGACCCAGGAAGCCTCTTGTGTTTATCTGCAGGTCGAATGAGACCCATCTGAGGGTCAGAACATCCAGGCACAGAGGCCCAGCTCCTCCTTTGTCGTTGGAGCTCCTCGGAGCTTCCCGGCCTCATCGGAGGAGTCCACCAGCTACGGGAGGCCTCAGCGATTCTGTTCCACGTCTTTGCAGCCCCCGAGGAGGTCCAGTGCACCCGTGGTGCTCCGGTGAAGTTCGCCGGAGCTTTGTTCATCCAAGACCTCTCCCCGCCGTCCGTTCAGCCTCGACGCTCCAGATGTGATCTCAGCCATTCATTTGAGGAACCACTCCATCGTTCGATCTTCCAGAGGCGCGATCAGGACCGTCTATCCGAGCGAAGGTTTGCCCTAGCACCTCCACCGTCCGATCTGACACGTGGCGCTTCATCGATCGTCGACTTTTAATAAGGGGTATATTTCTTGTAGGCCCCTCTGTTTATTGCATTTGATAGTTTAGTCTTGTAAATATTTAGCATAGTTTTTTTTATTTTGGATATTTTGCATTGAGGACCTTGTGCATATTTTATTTGCATTTAAGCCCATGTCTACGTGGAACACGTGCATCGTCACGTGACTTTCTGGGAAATTTTCATGTAAGGGCTTGGGGTTTATATGTGTTATGAAATGGAACTTAGTTTGTGATATTTGCATTTATACCCCTGTGCGTGGTTTTATTTGGACATGTACTGAATATCTGGGCTTTTTACACTTTCCACCCTACACTTTTCGCACGTGTTAATATCCAGCCCTCAGAAATAAGTTTCTTTGCATTTAGGTCCTTGTGAACTGGGAGCCTTTGTTTGATTTAAATAAAATATCAAATTTAACCCAAATTACGTGAAATTTGGACATGTGGCTCTTTCCACTGTATAAAAATTTCTCTAATTTTTGGGTACATTGTTGAGGCTTTTTAGTATTTTAAAAATTCAAAAATAGTAGTTTTTATGTCTGTCCAGATTAAAAAATCATAAAAAATATAAAAAAAACTCTTCTAAAAATTCCAAAAAAATTAAGTTTTGTTTGTCTTTGTGTGTTTGATTTTCTGCGTATTTTTGGCGATTTTTGAATTTATAAAAACCTCAAAAATTAAAAAACCCTTAAAAACTCATAAAAACTCTAAAAAATTATAGAAAATCCAAAAAATAAAAAATTCTTTTTCTGAATTTTCTTTGTTGTTTGTAGTTTTTATAAAAATTACCTTCAGGCTTTTACAGATCAATTTGATATTTTAAATTGATCTTCCAAGCCTGATTGGACAACAACTTCCTTTTTTGGCCTTCTTTTATTTTTAGAAAATTCAATAAAAATCAGAAAAATCTAAAAAATTCACCAAAAACAATAAAAAACCTAAAAAGCATAAAAATAGTTTTGTTCGAATTTTTGGAGCTTTTTTGAGTGTGTAAATAATTTGTTGATTGTGCTTGTATTTACCTTTTTATTATTTTCTTTCATTATTAAAAATCCAAAAAATATAAAAATAATTAAAAACCACCAAAAATACTCGTTTTTGCTTTGTTTCATTTTTGACTACTTTGTAGGCCGCAAGGTCAATTCGTGCTCCTTGAGTCCGACCCTGGGTGCTACACCAGGCTAATCTCATAGCCAGGTCCACTATTTTTGCTTTTATTGCTTTATCTTGTTGATTGGTGGTCTGCTTTTATATTTTCTTGATTGAGCTGAGATCTCTCGATCTGGGTCGCAACGACCCGAGAGTGATTATTTTTACCCGGATTGTTTGATTGATTTTCCAGTTCATCAGGGGGCTCGTACCGGTATTGGGTGTCAAGGGGATCGTACCGACGACCGGCATCGGGTGGATCATGTCGGTGGTGAGAGGTCACTGGGTTGTGCCAATGGTGAAGGAAGGCGTGCGAGGGTGGCGGTGGAGGGGTGATCAATGTGTTGAGGGTGACAAGTAGATGATGAGGGCTCTAGGCAACGAGCAAAGCATGAAGGGTTTCAACTACTACAGCGGAGACAATAGCTACCCACCTACACCGTCACGACCGAACAACCACCAGTATATGCAAGCCATTCTTCAAGGCAGCTGATGCAATCTGCCGATGAAGGGTAGTGGTAACAACAATTGGAGGCCTCTCCCCAAGGGTGATCCCACTATGAACGTGCCAGAAGGAGTTGGACCCAATATACGGTAGAAGTTTTAATCATTCACTATAATTACTTCCCTTTTCGAGTGCTTCTAATCTTTTTCCTGCTTGCTCTTGAGAGAAATTTATTTCTTTAGTTTCTATATACAATCTTCTATATAGTGTGATCATTTTTTGCATGTTTATTTTATGTCTACACTTTTCATTTTCCAGAATTAAATTATGATGCCTTCAGGTCATGGTCGTAACAGTTTTTTTTGTAATATTCACTATCAATGCTGATAATTTAGATGTTGATAGTTTGCCATTGTTTCACTATTGAGGAGAATAATAGTCTTATTACTGTTGTACTTAATATCTAACAAACTGATTTCTTGTGCATAATGGATACTTTTAAACGGCATTTGCCAATATCTGCATCTCAAGATCTAGGTGAGTGATAAGTGGTCTGGTGGTAGAGGCTAAGTGATATCAAAGGTCATTGCGACCTCAACCACTCGAGCCGGGATCAACACTAAAATAAAGACCACAAGTAAACAAGCAAGCTCAAAATCAAATGCAGTGGTTTCCGCTATTTATTTAACTTCGTTAATGATCAGGGTCAAACACAAGGAGCACGTGCGAAGCCTACGAAGTAGTCAGGAATCGGGGAATACAAGGCATATTTTTGTGTTTTTTAATTTGCAAATTTTTTTATATATTTTCTAATAGAAAATAAATGCAAAGATAAATAAAATCAAACTTCAACAATTTTTATTAAGACTGAAAATGTCCAAAAATTCGAAATAAAATATTTTTGTATTTTTAAAATATACATGTGTTTTTGGTGATTTTATGGTTTTTTATTTTTGTAAGATTTTATAAAAAAAATAAAATAAGCACCAAACATAAAAACATTGTTCAATGACCAAAAGGCAAGATTAAAATACCAAATTGCTTGAAAGGCGTGGTGGCTATTTTTAAAAAAAGTAGATAGAAAGACCAAATTACATAAACAGGGATCATATTTTTTGAATTTTCTAGAATTTTTAAGAATTTTTATAAGATTTTTGGTCTTTCGTTTGTTTTAGGGGTTTTATAAAAGATAATGTGATCCTCCATATCATGTTCAAATTTAATTAATCATTATGAATCATATTCATTATGATTAATTCTTCCAAGAGACATCTACTTATAATAGAGTGTCTTAATTTTAATTGGATTCCAATTAAGCTAATCATATTAAATTAATGATTCAATTAACATCCAACAAACATTATTAATTATTACTTGAATTATGGTATTATCTCAAATACGTATTATTTCAAATTTTAATAATTAGAAATACACCATGATTTCTTAAGCATTATACCAACCCTAACCGTTGTCATGGCCAGTACCGACAGGAGTGGGGTAGACCGCACACGGTGCAACCTGCTACCCCAACGCTCCCCGACTAGACACCATACTCGTCTCGGGAAAGGATAATGCAAAATAGATCACTTTGTACTTGAGATGATCATCGCTTTTTCAATCAAAATTATACCATATAATAATAATCAAAACCATTTTGATTAGCATTATGAGATTTTCTAAACAAATCTCAAATTCTATTCAAGTAACATGTTTGTTGGAATGTAGATCATGTAGATCATTTAACCAATTTGTGATCTAGATCACATCTAATAAATTATTGGTTTAGGCAATATCATTTAAGGAAATAATTATCATCAAATATTCCAAAATATTTATTCATAATTATTTCAGGAAATTAAACTATTTAATTTCACTAATTGATTAAATGACAATCACTAAGTTCTTGATTAGGAAAGTATTTCCAGCAGTGTCCCTCACTTACTAAAAATATCATATCTCAATCAATTTAAATCCAAATTAAGGAAAATAAGTTCCCAAAGTTTGATAATTTGATTTATAACTGAACCTATGTGGTTTGCACGCATTTTAAGGTGTTTCAAAACCGCAACTAACTCGTTAATTACGTTGAGATTCGCAGTCCTCGAAACTGTGGATACATGTTCACTAAAATGATCATAACTTGAGCAAACGGATTCGAAATCACGCAAATTCAGATTCTACGGTTTCCTTATTTAATGGGGAACAAAATTCAATTATTGTTTTTGTGTTTAAATAATTTAAACAGGGTCGAAAATAATCACTAAACAGAGATGCGAAAATTGAAATGCGATAAAACTTTTGCAAACCCTAACGAACCCAAGTTGTCCTAGGCTTATGGATCGCATCAAAAAACTTCGACCTAAGGCTATGATACCACTTCAAAGATATGTTGAGATCCTTAAGAGTATCACTGAAATGTGAGGATCGCATCGTATGCGATCGAGGGCGACTAGTCTCACTAGTTGCTCGATGTAGCGGAAATTAAAATTTTCATGTGATGAAACCACATGATCGAAGAACACTTCTCGGATCGCTTCATCTAAAGCACAAACAAGTAATAGGATTACCTGTTTAAGCGTGGTTGCGATCGAGTATCTAAATGAAGAGACATCCTGTCTTAAGTCTGATCCGACGGAGGAGACGCTTGCGAGCGTGTCGATGAAACACGTGCTCCTCGCAATCCATATTGAAGATACAGGCAACGGATCTCCTGATCTCATCCTACTATATACGACATCTTCTTCACAAGCGAGATGCACCAAAGGAGACGGAAATCCACAAGCAAACGGTCAGGCAGCATAACGACGATGCTGCGGCGATGGAGAATCTCTCTTGAGCATCCATGGTGGACGACCATATGAGAGAGAGAGTGGGCGTGTAAAGAGAATGAGAGAGAGAGAGTCTTATGTTCTCATTGTGTTGTTGTAACCAAGAAGAGCAAGGGGTGCCTCTCCTTTTATAATATTTTGGGATCCATGGATCTCAATCAATGGACAACACAAATCCAATGGCTTACATTGATTTGTATTTCCTTTAATGGACACGATTTTGTTATTAAAAAACACAACAATTTGTTGTCTTTGAAACAAATTAAATATATTAAAAATTAATCAATATATTTTAATATAAACCAAATCAACAAACATGGAATTACTTGGAAGGAAAACAACCATCCTTCCATGTATGGGGTGGATGGCTACCAACTTGGAGAGACCAAGTTGGCCATCCACTCCATGTATGGTATGGAGGCTCTTTTATTCCAATTACATATAGATCTTATATCTCACATAATATTCCACATATGCAACAACTTTTGTTGCAAAAATATTCACCAAAATGATTTCAAATTATTTTGTGAACAATACAATCATGCCATTAGAAACTTGTGAACATATTCACAACCCAAAATAAAATGAAAATTATATTTTCAATTTAATGTCCAATGTGAATCCAATTCACATCAATATTTAATTAACAAATGTAAAGCACAAATAACTCTCTGTAATATATTATAAATCATATTTATAATACACATGATTAATATGGATAGTGTTATCCACATTTTTCTTATTCATGATAATTAAAGCACATTTAATCATCTTGGATCTCTTATTCTCATGTGCCCAAATAATATGAATCTCATTCATATTATTTACATCTTTGATAATTAAATCACATTTAATTACCTAAGACAATTCTCCTTATAATATGAATCAAATTCATATTATTCATGATTATTAAATAACATTCAATTATCATTTTTCTCAATGCTCGGATGCATAATATCAACAATGAAATTATCCTGAACTCTTTCAAGGATAATACGCTTTCTCCGCGGATTCTTGGAGATAAGGATTGGGCGATTGTATTGTTCCATGTATAGAGACTTGGATATTGAGATCATATCTCAAATCGAGATCTCGGACCTCCCATAGATGCTTGATTAAATCAAGACTATAAATCTAATCTTCTCATTGCATCTGAATCACATTCAGATCAATGTCCAATATTTGGACCAAGATCAGAGTACTTCTCTACTGAGAGGAGTCACTAAAATCCAGACCCGTTTCATCACTCCCTAGGAATGGAAGCGTCATGGTTATACAATCGTTTATGATCACATCACCCTCATGTATTCCCAATACATGTACATCCTGCATACTAGAAGACAAAGAACAAACCCGAAGTATTAGATCTGTTTTCACTGTCTACTTTAGGGTTTTATCTTTAAGTTTCTCATTTGATCATTGGGAGTCGGTATCGATCATACACTTTCCAAAAGCATATATCATACCTAGGTCTTGATCATATACTTTCCAAAAGTATATATCAAACCTACAATTTTAGTCAAGCTTCCAAAGCGAGACGACCGTGCACGGAATTTGATTCATCCCAATATCCCATGAGTGAGCTCATGTCTTCTGGTTCAGTAATGAACCTGTATGATCCCTTTGAGAGATCGTATTACTTATATACCCTTGTATGCACACCAGCTCGTCGGTTATAGACCTTGATTAGGTCATCAACCTATTGGTCTACCAAATGTACATACTCAGACATATAGTAACATATCTGTCTTTGGTCAGAGGATGCGTGCCTATATCGTGACAGCATACGACATAAGACTTTGGTTATCTCGATCTCGTTAAGTCAACTCTTTGGCCTAACTTATCTAACACCTCCGAATCTCTATTCCTATGCAGAGGACCTGCATCAAGAGGCCAATTAGATATCAGCCTTCGGAGAGAGGATTGCCATCTCCTCCTCAGGCTGGAGATCATCTTTTAATAATCACTTGACGGTTCTCGATGAGTCCTCAACCTAACTCTTTAGATATTCATCCAAGCACCAGCCTCTATGATTCAATTATTGAATCAACAACTGTATGATCATTAAGATGGCCATGGTACATAACCCTAATTGTATTAATGAACCTATTATGCAAATTATTTATTCTTCATTCCAGATCAGAGAATGATATTTGCAATAACATTTATTGCATAATGGCTCACCGTGGACTCGCATGTCCAACACCCAACCTCCAGCTCCTTCCCTCCTGCCCCTCCCAACCTCCTCCAGGCCCCCGCCTAGGCTAACTCTTCCCAAGAAGGCTGGCGAGATCCTCATTGTAGGGACACACACTCACAACCTCGGCTACCAACACGGAGGTCGGACCATACAGTGGCAAGGCGTTAGTGGCAATAGTGTAATCAAAGGTACTCATTGTAGCATCATTTTGTCGAACACCTTCCGTTTACACCGGAAAATATCACTCTTTCACCTTTATAAATCCTAACTTTTTGACGACCACATTCCCTACTCCACCTCTAACACTTCTTCCGGTAGGCACCACCATCTTGGAGATTCAGCCACCCCTAAACTCGCTAAGTTGCGCTTATAAATCGTCGGGGGGCTTTCAGGCCAGGGGAGAAGAAGTCTAAATCATGCAGACTCATTCACTTCTATATACTCTTTCCGACCACCCATAAATTACCCTCTAATATATTACTACGACAGCGTAGTGATGTTGTGGTCTCTATCCACGAGTTTCCCTTTTCCACTGCACATGACATCAAATCTACGAAGAAAGCCCTCACCTTCACTCCACACTATGTATTCCGGAGTTCTCGATGAACGTAGGAAAATCGAGAAAAAAATCACTCAAAAAAAGATGCACACGGAGCATTTGCCTTGAAGAGAGAAGTTCCCTTACCTCCCCGCAAACTAGAACTAGGTGAATGCCAAGCTGGAACATTAGATCGGTGGTCGGCCCATCCACCCACACAATGTTCGACGAAAGGCCAAAGACAGAATCCATCACCCGAGCATGATACTCTTACGTGGTGGTCATCGTAGGGGAGACCCCGTACGCGGAAGGGTCGTGGACAACCTTGAGCTCGAGATGGTGGTGACAGGTTGAAGGTGATCGATGACATTTGCGGAGGGAGTGAAGTGCGTTGTAGCGGTGGTATCCGAGAGGCATGTGGCGGTGGAGAAGCACCTCGTAGCGGCGGAGGCGCTGGTGGCGACGTGGCTGCCAGGGACGGAGGGGGAGGGGAGTCCTACCTGGAGAGGATGACCTTTAGAAAGAACATGCATGTGGAATATCTACCGTTTGATTTCCATTGGTTAGATTAACTCAAGGTTAACCCAAGTAGTTTACTCAAATAGAATTAAAATTGATGGTAGGGTCTGTTGGGTAAGACAAAGCAAATTTACGAGATCGATGGACCGACGTTTCAAAAGCCATAGAGGTCATTTACAAAGTTTACAGGGTTCCTAGGGTAAAAATCCCTAAATTTTAACCCACAGTCTAGCATTTGATTTCTTAATTTTATTGTAAATTAATTGTTAATTGATAGACACTTGGTTACCACAACTATTGCTAATTGTCTTGGATTAGCAAACATGTGCAAAACCTAAGAGGGGAGAAGCCAAGAAGCGAATCTCTTGTTCTGATTATAATCCAACCCTCTTAATACCCTCCTGCATCAATGCATGCATTCAATGCTCCTCATGTGACAGCTGAGCCAATCCAGAGACTCGAGGATCCCTTCAACAGAACACGCTACCCATCTCTGCATATAAAGGTGATCGAACCCTCCCCAACCTTCCCTGACCATCCTCGCTTCTTTCTCCTTTCCACTACGGGAGCCGGAAAGATGGGATCTAAGGTGTGGCTCTTATTGGCAACAATCTTCTCCTATGCTATAGTTCTTCCTGTTATGTGTGGAAGCCATGTGGTGGAGAACCAGAAGACCTACTACCCTCCTGGCAGCTCCCATAGGCGTATGAAACCGAGCTTTTTCCAGATCAGGGCATGAGCTTCATAAAAATACTCGATCAGGGTATGAGATTTCACAAATTCTCACTCAAGGCATGGATCGGCGAACGGTTTGCCGATCGGCGAATCGTTCGCCGATCAATGCAATCAACGCCGAATATTTCAGTGGATGCTTCATTCTAATAAAAAAACCCTGTGTATAAATCCCAACGTCCCCTTTGTTGTCATGTCATTATTAAAAATCCCATCCCATCCCGTCTGAAAACCGCCAAGCACCCAACTGTGTACTACCGACATGCACAAAACAACAATTCACGTACATGCAAGGGAGCACACATAATGATCTTACAGGAAAATCGTGCTTGTGCCAATCCGTAGCATTTATTCTCAGTGCCTACCAGACACGACGACTAGGGGGGCGCTGGAATTTATACACTATGGGTTTTTTTTATTGAAATGGAGCATCCACTGACATTTGATGCCGATTGCACTAATCGGCGAATGATTTGCCGATCGATGCCTTCATTGGGAATTTGTGAAATCTCATGCCCTTATCGGGTATTTTTATAAAGCTCATGCCCTGATCCGGACTCAGTTGCAGTCTATACACAAGCAGACACGTGTTTATATACATTGATACGTGAATGCTTTATTTTCTAACGATAGATTCTGGAAAGACGAACTGCCCTACTCCCTCAGAAGGTTCTGCCTCTCGTGGTGGAAACTACAAGACGAACTGCCCTACACCTTCTGGAGGTTCAGCCTCCCATGGTGGAAGCTACGTTCCCCCTCCGTCTCATTCAAGCAGTGGATCGATCACCGTCTCACCACCGTCGGTGCCGCTTACACCGACTCCCGTCGTCTCCTCGCCTCCCTTTCCTTTCTTGCCCGACCCCAACATCTTCACAGGAACTTGCGAGTATGCAATATGAACTATGGCCTTTAGTCTTGTCACGTGAAGTGTTCAAAATGTGGTGATAGTATCTGCTATTAAGCCTGGGCATATTTCCTTTATATCCCTTTTTTCTCAAAGCTTGATATTATGTTTCCGTTATATTGATTTGTAGTTTCTGGAGGACACACCCTCAGCTGATCTGGTCTCTACTTGGCTGCTGGGGACCCATCGGCACTCTTTTCGGCTTGCCGACGACAGCCTTCTTCTTCGGGAGCAATCCTACCATCCCTCAAGCACTGGCGAACACGCGCACGGATGGTTTGGTGCGCTTCTCCGCCAAGGGGCGGCTTCATACTCGAACTCACTAGCTCACCGCGGCAGCTTCCCCTTGAGCACACAGCAGGTAAGGGAGAGGTTCACTGCGGCTTTGGCCTCCGAGAAGGCGGCAGCCGATCAGGCCCGGCAGTTCAAGCTGGCCAATGAGGGTCAATTGAAGAAGAATTGAGTAGGTGGTAGATTCGTGCATCCGGCGCTTCATCTATGTTAGAGTTAATTAGTTGGTGATTTTATTTGTACGGTTGATCTTGTGTTGTAGGAGTACGTGTGTGCACTTGAGCTTCGAGCTATAGGTATCAGTTCAATTATCTTTTGATTTTACTCGTTTACTCGTTTGTAGGAGTCGCATTTGGGTAATTTCTTTTTTTTATAAGTAAGTGTAAACTCTGTATTTCTCATGAGAAAACATACAGAAATGTTATGGCTAGCAACTGCAGCCAAATTGTAAAAACATCAAAAAACAGTGGGGAGATTTACAACATGAAGTCCCTGAGGTAGACAAAAACTCAGGGATCCCCTGTAATGTGAATCTGATTGTAAGTGCACAAAATATCAGAAATGGCACGGTCCGTGGAATAGCAAGCCGCAGTAGTCCAAAGCCGATTGCGCTCCCTCCAAATGTGCCACACTACTGTGGCAAGAAGAACGGAATAGCAGGAGCGTTGCGTATTAGACTGCAAAGAAGAGATCCAAGTCACCAATGTATCCAGGGAGACCTGCGCAAATGGCGGGGCTAAAAGAAGACATATGCAGGCATTTATCCACACTGCGTAAGAGTACGGGCAGTGAAGAAACAGGTGCTCATGAGACTCCATGATAGCATCACAAAATCTACAAGAGGGTGAGATGGCAAGCCCACACTTGGAGAGCCGATCCAAGGTAGGAAGCCTGCCAATAAATGCTCTAAAACAAGTGAAAGCAAATGAAGGTGGGGTATTCTTGTGCCAAACCACATGAAACCAAGGGACCGTGGGTTGCCGAGGTCTAAGTAGATCAAAAGCCTTTGCGAACGAGAAACCACTGCTGGGAAGAATCCAAGCTGCATTAGGGAAATCACCATGGATCGCAGGGCGCAGCAGATTGTGTCTACGAATCATGGCGCGCCAGTAAGCTGAGGAGGAAGGGGTCTCTTGAACATCCCAGAAAGAAGCATCCCGGAGATATTTAGATCTCAAGAAGTCAGCCCAAATGGAATTATCAGCCGAGAGCAATCTCCAAACCCAAGATGTAGTCATTGCATCTTGAAGAGAGCGTAGGGATTTTAACCCCAACCCCCCTTCCATCTTAGGGAAGCAGAGTTTATCCCAAGAAATATCGTGGCGCTTGCGGCCCCAAAGAAAATGAGCGCAAAGCATATCAAGGCGCTTAATCACATACGAAGGGAGGTGAATCCCAGCAATCCAATATAACAAAATTCCGCGAATAACCGTATTGATCAACTGAGCACGCCCAGCCATAGAGAGACATTTGGCCACCCAACCTTCAAAGAGTCTAAGTATACGATCTTCCAGCCCACGCGAATCGCAGCAACGAGAATTGGAGGAGGCAAGAGGGAGACCAAGGTATAAAGTGGGGAGGGTCTGCTGTAGCATACCCAAATGAAGATTAGCCGCAAAATCCATGGCAGCCCACTTCGGCCTGAAAATTTTACTTTTAATTGGGTTGAGTTTGAGCCCTGAAATCACCTCAAATTCAGCCATGATTTCCTTAATCGCAGAAAGGGAGCGTAGCGATCCCTTAGTGAAGAAGAGTAAATCGTCTGCATAGATGAGATGGGAAGGAGCAAGGCATCGACCATTGCGCATATGATAGAATCGGCCTTTGGCAGCCGCAATGTCCACGAGAGAGGTTAGGAATTCCATTCCAATTGTAAAAAGAAGCGGGCTAAGGGGGTCTCCTTGCCTCAGCCCACGAGTTCCCCGGAACAACCCATGTGGAGCACCATTAATAAGGACCGAGAAGGAGGTAGATGTTATGCAGTTTCTCAATCCACGATATCCATTTGTTGCAGAATCCCATGGCCTTAAGGCCTCAATAATGAATGCGTGGTTCATAGAGTCGAAAGCTTTAGATAGGTCAATTTTGACACAGGCTTTATTGCGTGAGGCCTTCTTGTCAAAACAAGAAGAATCTCATTAGCAAGCCGAATATTATCACTGATAGATCTGCCCTTCAAGAACGCTGATTGATTTGGAGAAATAAGAGAAGGCAGGATCTCGGCGAGTCTAGACACCAACAGCTTGGAGAAAATCTTGTAGATAACATTGCATCCCGAAATCGGCCGATAGTCACCAATGGAAGATGGGGAAGGGGATTTGGGAATAAGAGTGAGGAACGTATGGTTGACCTCCCTGACCATATTACCTCCATTATAGAGAAACTCCACAGCCTGAATAATAGCATTTTTAATCATAGGCCAGTGCCACTTGAAAAAAGCCGCGTTGAACCCATCCGGACCAGGAGCCTTGGATGAGCCAATAGAGGAAAGCGCTTCCCAGACGTCTTTGTCATCAAAAGGTCTCACCAACCACTCAGAAGCATGAGTCGTGAGACATCTTTTAGGCAGAGGACAGCCACCTCGCGAGGGAGTAGAAGCAGAAGGGGCGAGAAGAGACTTGAAGTGCTCCACCGCAGCCTCAGCCACCTGTTGTTGACAGTCAATAACTCGGCCATGAGTATCAAGAACATTGGATATGTAATTTCTAGAGGTCCTAGTTTTCGCCGCTATATGGAAGAAGCGGTTGTTGCGATCACCAAGGTTGAGCCAGTCAACCCTACTCTTCTGTTTCCACATAGACTCGAGGTCATCTTCCAATTGCTGAATATAGCCTTTAACGTCATTCTCTAAGCGAGCAGCATAAGGATCTATAGGAGAATCCGCAAGGATATCAGAAACACGAATTAGGAACTCATTAGCCCTTTTAGAATCATTTGTGACATTTGCATCCTTCGCAGCCCATCTCTTCAAAGAAAGTTTGACATTTTTCAACTTCCGAGCAAGAACATAAAGAGGGTTTCCAATGACCTCCTTAGTCCAGCCCGAAACAACCGCATCCATATAGCCAGGCCGTGCGGCCCAGTAGTCGAAATACCGAAATGGAATGCCCTTGCGTGTGGTGGAGCAGATGACCACCGACATTAGAGAATGGTCTGAATGAGGGAGAGGAGAGTAGCAAAGTATGACAGAAGGGAGGGAGATTAAGAAATCATCATTGGCAAGAGTCCGATCCAATCTAGCCGCAATGCGATCAGGTCCAACGGAAGAATTATTCCATGACCAGGGGCTTCCCGAGGCCTCTAAGTCAGAGAGACCACATGCACACACGCAATTGTTGAAATCATCTAAGGAAGATCTGGAAGCGCCACGGCCACCCATTCTCTCAGAAGGGAATCGCACAGCATTGAAATCCCCCAAAACAAGCCAAGGGCCTGAAATGTGATCTTTAATTATTTCCAAATGCGTCCAAAGCTCTTTCCTTTTAGAAGGATTATTGTCACCATAGATGATTGAAAGATGGAAAGAGAAGCCCCCTGGGCTAGTGCATCGCACTGTAATGGATTGGTCATGGATTGCCACTTTGTCACATGCCCAGGAGTTAGCTTTCCACAGGCAATAGACCCTACCATGTTCAGTGTCATTATGAGCATAGTCCCATCCAACCGGGATGGACTTAGCAAATTTATCTCTATTAGGAGGTCTAATCTTGGTCTCCACGAGCCCAATCAATTCCGCATTCTTGCCAATGCACTCCTTCATAATGGCTTTGAATTTTCGGGTTTGTTAAGCCCTCGAGTGTTACAGACCACCACAGACATTAAGAAAGGGGTGGAGGGGGCTCAGACCGCCCCTTTTCTTTAGCAGGGACCCTCGGCGGTTTCTTCTTTTTAAGTGTCGAGGTGAACCAAGCATGGTTATTCTCAACCACTTTTAAAGGTATCTCTTTTGATGCAGGAAGATTACTTGTAGTAGAAGTTGTGGATAAATCACAGTCCAACGATGCCTGAGGTCCATCTCCATCAGAGGATGGGCAATTCAAATCAATAGTTGTAGTAGCATATAAGCTTTGAGCCGGGCTTGCCGTTCTCTTGTTCATTGCCATCTTATTCAGGAGCGGCCTCGTACCAAAGGCAAAGGATGAGGATGCCTTTCCAGAAGATGGCATCTTTTTATGCGATTTTTGGATGGGCACCGAGGTGCTAGTAGGGGCATCAGCCATCAAAAAAGGCCCCGAAGAGGCCACAACCATCGATGAATCAACCATCGATGATGGGCCAGTAGATGCATCAACCGACGAAGTAGTATTAACAGAAACAGCCGAAGGAGGAACATAGTTAGGGACCGAATTCCCAATCTCCTGATCCAAAGGAGGAGCAATCTCCTGATTGTTGTGGACAATAACAATAGAACCATTGTCACTAGTGACGTTGATACCAGAGTTATCAACCATATTGCCTCCTGGGTTATCAAGTGCAATGCCTCCAGAAACATCAATGCGTACGGGGGTTCCTCCTGAACCATAGCCACCAGTGCCAGAGCCACCAGTACAAGTACCAGAGCCACCATTCGGATGAATCTTCGCATGCGGACAGAAATTGGCATTGTGTCCAAAGGCAACACAAGTAGAACATTTAGGGGGGCACCATTCAAGCTCAACTGGAACATCTTGTCTAGAGCCTGAGAAGAAAATTAGAGCGATAGTAGAGGGTATGACCTTTGAAGCATGGATCAAAATGCAGCATCGTGCATACTCAACATTTCTTCCGGAAGCTGTAGCCGCATCCATAAACAACGGGGTTCCAAGAATACTTGCTAACTTGTTTAAGATCAATTCATTACAGTGACCCAAGCTTAATCCATGAAATCTACCCAAAGTGGTATCTCAGACAGCAGATGTCTCTCCATGCAAAGGCTCGAGTCCCATTTTCTCAATACCATAAAACGGCCTTGGAAAAGCCAAGGGCCCGATGAAATAATGCGGTCACAATCCGAAGAGGACGAAAGCTTGAGGTAAAAAAACCCATTCGGTCTTGGGAGGAGTTTGAACTCAGCGGATGGCCTCCATACCTTCTCGACGAAGGTAGAAAGATGCTTCAGGAACGGCCTCCTGCCCAAAACGTAGAATACGACAGTATTCTCCCAGATGCAATCGATAGAACGAGCTTCGGCTTCAGAGACGAACGCCACCTCTTCACCATTGAAGACGCAAGGGAGGGCAAACGAAAGGGGACGAACAGAGGCGGCCGGTTTAGGCTCACGGCCACAGATGTCCCTCCAGGAATGAAGAGGCTGAGGCACGGTTGACTGATGGTGGAGGTGGGGGCAGGCGTGGGAGAAGACGAACTGGGGAGGAGGAGGGGAGGAGGAAGGGTTTGGCAGCAGAGGCGGAGGGGGTTTGGGAGGGGGCGGTGGGGAAGGGTTAGGGTTCATGGAGACCAGTCGTTTTGCGGGACCCATTTAGCGTCCACCTTTAAGGGATGTGGACGCATTTGGGTAATTTCTTGGTTTTACTCGTTTAATTATCTCTTGTTTCTTTACTCCCCTTGTCTCTGTCATTGATTGAATGTGTGTAATGGCTGACAAGAAGTGGGTCATTCGTCCATGAAGGCAAGTTCATTAAATAAGGAAGGAAGATGCTTGGGGCCTGACATTGAAGAGGTCAGAGACCTCTTGCATTCATGGCCGCAATAAATACGACTCGTTGTTTTATGAAGGCCGTCCCATCCTCGGAAGAGGATCCTCTGCTTTTTTTTTTTGCTAAGTAAATTAACCATAAATTCCAAAAAATGGGGCTATAACAAGTTACAGCAGGAATGTGGGGGGGCTAACAACAGCCAGAGATCAGAATATGCAGTGAGAGTATAACAAAAAAAACCCAGAATAAGCCAAACCCAGGTAGAGCTGGACACTGTAATCAGCCTAGAGATTAATTGCGGAGAGCGTAGCATGTACGTCCGAGATGAGTCGCTCCGAGGAGATGCAGCCCGTGAGAGACCATCTACGATTGCGCTCCCGCCAAAGGTGCCAAACCACGGTCGCAAGGATGGTTGCATAGGACGAGCGATCAGCCTTTGAGTGCAAGTTTATAATCCAGTGCACCAGATCAAGAAGAACAAGTCCAGCCGGAGAGGGGAGGCCAAAGGATTGGAGGGCCCCCGTCCATACCGCCGAGGAATAAGCACAATTGAGGAACAAATGCTCATGCGACTCTACCTCATCTGAGCACAGCCCGCAAGAGGGTCTGAGGGACATACCAAAAGCATTTAGCCTATCAATAGTAGGCAGTCTTCCAAGGATGGCCCTGTATGCTGTAAAGGCAAACGAGGGCGGGATATGTCTATCCCAAATGACGCCATACCAGCCGACAAGGCCAGCACGATCCCGAAGAAGATCGCAAGCATTCGCAAAGGAGAAACTAGCGCGAGAGTTGGTCCAGGAAGCAGACCCAAGATCTCCACGAATGGCCCCCCTCAATGACGGCCTCATGGCCAGCATCTTTCTCCAAGTGATAGAAGCAGAAGAGGAATGAGTAATATCCCAGAAGGAGCCGCTGGCCAAGTACCTCCTACGCATATACTCGGCCCAAATGGAAGATTCCGCAGAAAGGAGCCTCCAAACCCAAGAAGCAATCATGGAACGCCGAATGGTTAAAAGCGAGATGAGGCCCAGGCCCCCCTCCTTTTTGGGAAGACAAAGACGAGTCCAGGCTATATCATGGCGCTTACGACCCCACAGGAAGTGGGCACACATTTTATCAATGCGCTTGATATTGGAAATGGGAATAATAACGCCAGCAGCCCAATAGAGAACAATACCCCTTACCACAGTGTTAAGCAACTGTGCTCTGCCCGCCATTGACAAACATCTGGCATGCCACCCATGAAAGAGATTGGAGATCCTATCCTCCAGGACACGCGTATCACAGCTGCGGCCATAGCAGGAAGCAATCGGAAGACCCAGGTAGGTAGAGGGAAGGCGATGTTGGAGCATCCCCGTATGAAGGGTAGCAGCGAAGTCGCAAACAGCCCATCTAGGCCTGAAAATTCTGCTCTTCCTTGGATTAAGCTTGAGGCCAGAGGTGGCCTCGAAGTCATGCAGAATGCCACAAATAAAAGCGAGGGAACGAGTGGAGCCCTTGCAAAAGAATAGGAGATCGTCAGCGTAGATAAGGTGGGAAGGCGCGGCCGAGCGACCACGGCCCATCGTAGGGAAGCGGCCCTCCAAAACAGCCAGCTCGACAATGGTGGAGAGGGACTCCATGGCCACAGTGAAGAGTAGGGGGCTAAGAGGGTCCCCTTGCCTCAATCCTCTAGTCCCCCTAAAGAAGCCGTGAGGGGATCCATTAACAAGGATGGAGAACGAAGCCGTTGAAATGCAATTCTTAACCCATGAAAGCCACCGTGAGCTGAAGCCCATTCCCGAGAGGGCCAACAGGATGAAGGAGTGATCCACCGAGTCAAAGGCCTTAGATAAGTCGATCTTGATGCATGCTTTGTTGAGTGACCCAGATCTTCTGTCAAATCCATGGAGAATTTCATTCGCCATCCTGATGTTATCGCTAATAAGACGGCCCTTAATGAAAGCCGTTTGGTTGAGGGAGATGAGGGAAGGCAGGACCGTCGAAAGACGAGAGGCCAGAATCTTGGCGAAGATCTTGTAAATTACATTACAACCAGAAATTGGCCGATAATCTCCAAAACTTGCTGGGGATGGGACCTTCGGGATGAGAGTAAGGAACGTGTGGTTCACTTCCCTCACCATTCCCCCTCCCTCATAGAGAAACCTCATAGCGTCAAGAATGGGAACTTTCACAAGAGGCCAATGTACCTTGAAAAATTTTGCATTGAAACCATCAGGCCCAAGGGCCTTAGTAGATCCGATGGAGGACAAGGCCTCCCAGACTTCCTCAGGGGCAAACGGCCTATCAAGCCAGACCAAGGCTTCCGACGAAAGACACCTCTTAGGAGGCAGGGGAGATGTCCTCAAGGTGCCATCCGAAGCAGGGGCCAAGAGGTCCGAGAAATGGGCTTCGGCGGTCCTGGCCACGTCCACTTGCCGCACAACAACGTTACCGCTAGAGTCGAGAACATTTGTAATGTAGTTTTTAGAGCAGCGTGCTTTAGCCATGAGGTGGAAGAAACGGGTATTGCGATCACCAAGATTCAGCCAGTCCGCCCTACTTTTCTGCTTCCACATAGATTCCAAGTCCGCATCTAGAGATAGCAAGTAATTCTTCACGTCCCAATCCAGTTGCGCAAGGAAAGGGTCGAGGGGGGCCTCGGCAAGGGCCAGCGAAATGGCCAGGAGGAAGGACTTAGCACTGCTGGAGTCGGTGAGAGCGTTGGCTTCCTTATAAGCCCACCTTTTGAGCGCAAGCTTAACATTTTTTAGCCTCTTAGCCAGGCAAAAGAGTGGATTACCCTGCACAGGTAATGCCCAAGCTTCCGAGACCGTGTCAAAGTATCCAGGTCGAGATAACCAATAATCAAAGAATCGAAAGGGTGCCTTGCGCTGGCATTGAGGGCAGAGTTGAATAGTCATCAGGAGGTGATCAGATTGCGCCAAGGGGGAGTAACAAAGCTTGGCGGTAGGAAGCGCAGATATGAAAACCTCATTCACCAACGCCCGGTCCAACCGAGCCACAATGCGCCCCGAGCCAATAGAACCATTGGTCCAAGACCAAGGGTTTCCATTAGCGTCGAGATCCGAAAGGCCACAGTCCAGAAGGCAATCATTAAATTCCCCCATGGAAGATCTAGCAGCCAACCTGCCACCCAGTCTCTCATTAGAATAGCGAACCGCGTTGAAATCTCCAAGAACGATCCAAGGACCAAGGATACCTTGGCTAACTTCACGAAGATGGTTCCAGAGATCCAGACGACGACTTTGAGAATTCTCGCCATACACCACGGTGATATGTAGGGAAAATCCCCCATGACTTGTGCAAAGCATTGTGACAGCTTGATCGTGGCTGCACACATTCTGACAAGACCAGGAGGATGGGTTCCAAAGGAAGTAAACACGGCCCAAGTCAGTGTTATTATGCACCAGCTCCCATCCCGCTGGGATAGAATTTTCAAAACGTGCCCTGTTAGGAGGGCGAATTTTGGTCTCCACGAGGCCGATAAGCTCGGCATTTGCTTGAAGAAGTTCCTTGAACAATGCTTTGATTTTCCTGGGCCTATTAAGGCCACGGGCATTGCAAACCGTAATGGACATTAAGAAGTCGTAGGGATGGGGCCGGAGACCCGCCCTTTAGCTTTGGAAGGAGCTCGAGGAGGTTTCTTCTTTCTGTGGGCCGCCATGACCCAGTCCGAATTGGGCTCTGAGATAATAGAAGGCCCCTTGGCTTCCGCATAGGCATGCACTTGAGGCGAGGATAGGACTTGCGCCTCCACCGAGGGTGAATTGAGATCAATAGTGCGAGGCGAAACATTGCTGTTGGTGCCAGGCCTTCTGCTAGAGGAGGCCAATCTGTGGAGAATATTCCTTGTACCAAAGCCAAAGGAGGGCGTTTTCATCCCCTGATGAGGGCGTTTCTGTGATCTGTCCGAGGAGGTATGGGCATCCCCTGTGACCGGGGGATTAGGTGCATTCGGAAGCTCCGGGGCGGCCGGAGCGGAATCCTCCGAGAAGCGAGCATCAGAATTGGAATCATCCAAGGACACCGAGCCGTTAGCAGTGGAAGCGGGAGCATCCGAAGGTACAATAATTTGCACAGGAATAACCACGTTGCATTGGGGGGAGGCGCAGGCCTCAACCTGCCCCTGAGCCAGATCTGAGCAGGCGAATCCATCGGGTTGGCGAAGAGGGCATTGCTTGGAGGAATGTCCAAAGGCAACACAATTGATACATTTAGGGGGAGCCCATTCCATCTCAACCTGGACCTGTTGGCGAAGGCCAGAGAAGAAGTGCAATGGGAGAGAGGCGGGGATCTCCTTCGCCGCATGCACCGAGATACAACAACGGGCGAACTCGAGATTCTTCCCCGCAGCTGTAGCCGCATCCATGAACAACGGGACCCCAGTGAGGCTAGCCAGCTTGCTCAGAATGAGGTCATTACTAAGCCCAAGGCCTAATCCATGGAATCTGAACCACAGAGGTATCTCGGACAGGAGATCCTTCTCCAAGCATGAAGTTGCGTCCCATTTTCTCAGGACCATGAACCGGCCTTGGAATAACCAAGGACCCGAGGCAAGAATTCGATCGCAATCAGTACCAGAAGACAGTTTCAAGTAGAAAAAACCATTTGGTCTTGGCAGGAGCTTGAACGGCCCTTGCGGTCTCCAAACCTTTTCAATGAATGAAGAAAGGTGTTTAAGATAAGGGCGTTTACCCAGCACGTAGAAGACAATCGTGTTCTCCCAACTGTTGGCGATGCTGCGGGCTTCGGCCTCCGAAACGAAAGCCACTTCGACGCCGTCAACGCAGGAGGGCAGCGTAAACTGAAGAGGACGGGCTTCGGCAGCAGGCGTGGGGGCATGCCCGCAGACATCCCGCCAGGATGGAAACGGGCGAGAGGCCGGCTGAGAGGAGGAAGGGGGGGGGGAGGAGTTGAGGAGTTGGGGGAGGGGGAGGAGGGTGGACGGGGGGGGGGGTTTGGGGGAGATGCGGCAGAGGACTGCGGTGGTGGGGAAGGAGCATTAGCAGCAGCAGAGGATGGAAACACAGAGCGAGCGAAGAGGGTGTCAGAGGGATCGATAAAGGGCGGAAAGCGGTGGTCCGAAGGGGGGCAGACTGCTTGTCCACCAATGAAACCGTGACAGAATCCTCCGGAGGACCCTGGCTTTTCGAGGGACGGCTCATGGTCCTTCAAAGATGGGAAGCGGGACAATGCCTGGAACAAACCTGCTTTTTGAGATTCCACTCTAAGTTCATTTTCATGGTCTCAGCCTTGGGCACTGGTTGGATGTCATTCTGAATAAACTTGCAAGCCTTCTCGGAACACCTCTCTTCATGGACGCTGCTAAGGCTTTCGAAAAAAAAGTGAACTTTGCGAGATGCTGCATCTCTATCCATGCCTCCAAGCTGCTCGCGAAATCCATTCCACTTGTCTTCCTTTCTGGTTTGCACCAAATGGTCGAAGTTGAGCTGGAATGGATGCCTCCCAGATGCACGAAATGCATCTCCTTCGGCCATCCCACTTCGCATTGCCCCTCCTTGATGCACGGTCCCCCCCAGAGATAGCGCTACAACGGTGCCAACAATCGCGTCCAGAACCTTAACAACAGGGACCTCTCCTTAGGAAACTTCTAACCGGGGAAGGCCTTCCGCCGAGAACCAAGCTGTTGGGCCCCCTCCTCAGGCTCGTGGCCAAGGGGACGGGGCTCAAGGTGGGCAACCTTCGTCGATGTTCATATCTTGCTCTTTGGATGCTTCGCAAGTGCAAAGGGATAATGTTGCTTGCGATTCTCAGGAACCTGGAGCTTCAGATCCTCCGACACATTTCAAGTCTCATAAACGGTGCAATCCCCCCGGTAAGGCCCCCTCTTCTTTCCCATTTGGATCAAGGCATCTCTTCCAGAAAAAGGCATTGGCAATCAGAAAGTCTACTGCAACTCCTCAAAATGGTGGTGCGGCCCAACTCTTCAACCTCAACAATCCTTCCATGGAGGTCGAGAACGTCCCCTTGCATCCTGCTGGGGACATTCTTGCCATAATATCGGAGGTGAACCTGGCCTGGTCCATGGCCACGCATAAGAAAAAGAAGGCTCCAAAGGCGTCTTCAAAATCCAACGGGCCAGCGCCGCCCAAGCAAACCACCCTATGATATTTTGATGTCTCTTGCAGAATGCAATACCCGCAGACTCAACAAGTCCTATAAGGTCAAAGCAATCTTAAAGAAGCTCCGTTCTAAGGACGCGGAGATAATCAGTTTAATTGAAACCAAGATTGGGCCTGAAAATAGGCGTCAGTTCGCAGACTCAATTCCCGTTGGATGGGAGCTTGTGAATCGTATCTACTTATTATGGAGGTCGGACAGTTGTTGCGACACCATTGGGGTCCATCCACAAGCCCTCACAAATGCACTGTTCTAATCTTGGAGGCTTCTCCTTCCACCTTTCGGTCGTGTATGGGGACAACCGCCCCATCCAACGAAGGGGCCTCTGGGTTCATCTCCAAGAGGTTAAGGCGGATATTCTTTGCCCCTGGATGGTTATTGGGGACTTTAATGTTGTCCGCTTTTCTGATGAGAGGTTCGGTGGCTGCGCCCCCCAAGAGGACTCCTTGATGATTTCAATAGGTGCATTGACGATTGCAGGCTCTCTAACTTAAAATCTGTCGGGATTCAGTGGTCGTGGAATAATTCCTCAGTTGGGTCGCTAAGAATCGCAACCAGACTTGATCGTGCTCTTATCAATGACAATTATCTTTTGAAAATACCTCTCGCCAAGCTATATTACTCCCTGCTTCCATCGTCGGATCATCTTCTGCTTACTGTGGCTCTCGGCACTAGAATTACAAAACGCAACCCGTTCTGGTTCTTTGATTATTGGCTACATCGTGAGGGCTATCATGATGTCGTTACTCGAGGATGGGACTCTCCAATGTTAGGGAACCCTCTTTATTGCCTCATGCGTAGGCTAAAGAATATTAAGTATGCTCTAAGAGATTGGCCCTTGAAGGAGGCAAATGTCTTCACCGAAGTCAAGAAGGCAGAGGAATTCCTCAATGCTATCTCTGCAGCCCTGCTGATGGAGCCGCTGGATCCCACCCTTGCACAGCTGGAAGAGGGTGTGAAAGGGTACCTTGACAAGCTGGATTCAGACCTCGAATCGGCTTGGAAACAAAAAAGTAGAACAGACTGGCTGAACCTCGGGGATCGAAATACGAAGTTTTTCCATCTCTCAGCTAATGCTAGACATCGAGAAACTTCATTATGCAGCTTATAGATATGCAGACAATGTGATTGATCGCCTCACTGCGATGGCTTCTACAGCTCGTGCTCACTTCTCTAATCTGCTCGCCCCCCCCCCCCCCCCCCCCGACCCCTTGGGCACACATGATTGGGCCGCCTCCCCCTATGAGACACCTAACCACCCAATCCAGCTCTTGGTTGGTTCGACCTTTTGAAGAAGCTGAAATCTGGAATGCCATCAATTCCATTGGTTCCTCTAAGGCACCTCGACCGAATGGCTTCAATGCGCTTTTCTTTAAACTTCGTTGGCCCTTAGTTAAAGATGTTGTCCATGCGGTAATGGAGTTTCTTTATAAAGGGGCAGCATGGTTAGGGAGGTGTATCACACCTTCCTCACCCTCATCCCTAAAGTGGCGTCCCCTTCTAACCTTGGGGATTATCGCCCCATTTCCGGTTGCAATGTCATCTACAAAATCTTTACTGGGTTGCTATCTTCCAGATTGGACATCGTCCTTCCTCATCTCATCTCCTGCAACCAAATAACCTTCATCAAAGGTCGTTCGATCAGCAACAATATTCGTCTTGCTAATGAAATTCTTTGTGAGTTCGATAGGAGATCCAACCATAACAAGACTTGCTCGAAGATCGACCTCTCTAAGCAATTTGATACCATCCAACACTCATTCATCCTTGATTCTCTCAATGCTATAGGGTTTTATTCCACATGGATTGCTTGGATTATCAACTGTATTTCTACTTCGTCGTACTCAATTCTGATTAATGGTACTCCCCCCTCCATAGTTTTTTCAAGGGCACATGAGGTTTGAGACAAGGGGATCCCCACAGTCCTCTGCTTTTCACAATAGCGATGGAATTGCTCACTTACCTGGTCGCGCATGCCGAATCAGAAGGCTATTTCTTCCCTATGGTACGGGGTCGTAATGTTGCTCCCTCTCATCTAATATATGCGGATGATTTACTTTTCTTTTGCAAGGGCATCCTCCTCTCACTCTTAGTAGTCAGAGAGATTCTAAATGCCTTCGAGCTTATTTCGGGACTCAAGTAAAATGCGCGGAAAAGTAAAGTTTTTGACCCAAATGCTTTGAACTTGATTTTGTCGTTAACCTTCAACTGAGTATCTTGAATCAGAAGTTTCCATCCACATGCTTGGGGCTTCCACTTGCATCATCTTTTGACAGATGCAGTGACTCCAGAGGTTTAGAGGATCAGATCGAGAAGCAAATCCATAGTTGGAGCGCCGGGCTGCTTTCTATGGCCGGACGGTCCCAACTCATCAGTACTGTCATCCGCGGTATATTCCTCTATTGGACCGCGGGTGTGCTTATACCTTTGAGGATCAAGCACCGGCTATCCTCGCTTTACGCTATCTTCCTTTGGGGATGCCGCCACGACATCTCCAGGGACACCATTTGCCTCCCCAGGTCGGAGGGGGGATTGGGGCTGAAATAGTTTGTCGCCCTTCGGGATGCCATGATCGCCTCTTGGGGTTGGAGGATTATTTCGTCAGATTCGTCGATCTGGGCTGACTTCATTTGACGCAAGTACCTTATCTTGTATTCGTTCTGGAACGTTGCTCCTTCTCCTTCTACTTCTCGGGTTTGGCGTTGCATCATGGGAAGAAGATGTTACATTCGAGATGCCATCCTTGGGGATGCCCTCCTTTTACTTGGGCTCGCCCTCCTAGAGGTTACTCTTTTGTCGATGCATACGATATCTTCCGATCTAGGAGCTCCGTGCTCGCTTGGGATCCTATCGTTTCGGATCATTGTTCCCCGCCTAGATTCTCTCTCGCGCTTTACATGGCTATTATCGAGAGGCTGCCTACCACTGATAGACTTGTTGCCATTGATGTGGTTGCCCGTTCAACATGCTATTTATGCTCTGTGGAACCGGAATCTCACGTGCACCTTATGTTCTTGTTCTCATTCTCTGCTGAGGTTTGGCATGGCTCTTAGCGTGCTCTTTCTTTACCTGAACCCCCATTACTTTCTCTCAAGGACACGGTCGCCTGGATTGGCTCCACCGTGGTCCTGAGAACTCACTTTGCGATGGCTATTCTTATCGTGCTTGTGGTTTGGTTCATTTGGATGGAACAAAATCGGAGGTGGGCTCATTCTGGGACCTGTTCTACTACGTGTATCATTTCCAACATCGTGCGTGACTACTCCCTGATTAGAAAAAAATTGATGGTACCTGAGATTTTGTTTTGCTTAGGTCTTCCCAATATTGATTCCTGTCAACTGTGTATGGAAGCACTTCAACTCGCTATTGTGTAGCTACATTATGTACACCTTTTTATGAAAAATATATACAATTACTTTTACTTTAAAAAAAGAGGATCCTCTGTTGTATAGGGGCATATCCTTCAAATTTCACTTAATTCCGAGATTATTTTCTCCTTTATAATAAAAAATAACCAAAAAATTTTATATTGTTTACTATTTTAAAAATCAAAATATTCTCTATTTCTTTAAAATTCTACTTTTCGACTTTAAGAATACTTTAAAATCCATAAAATTCTAAAAATCACCTTGGTCAAGCCACTAGCTCCGGGCATACCTAAAGCAGCTGCCTGCTGCCACGTGGAGGTCGGGCAAACGAAGTAGCATCCGAG